>JAOSBP010000001.1:9554365-9573255 GCA_027563825.1 Erythroxylum mucronatum | reverse complement strand
ATAATGTAGTTAATTAATTAATATTATTATTTTAATTAATTATATTGTAATTAATTATATTTTAATTAATTAGTATTTAAAAAATTTAGTCTCTACTATAAGGAACGAGTTTCATTCCTCTACTAAATGGGGGGTATGGAGAATTCCCCCAAAGTAGAATATCAAACCATTACCCCTATAATCATAATCAACAACCAACTACTCACTTTTCATTCCATACCCATTAACTCCTTCCCAAACTCATCAACAAAGCAGCACCTAAGTTGCCTGATAAAGACTGCAGAAGCTAAGGACAGCCTAACCTGACTAGACAATAATGGAGTTACCAGCTTGCCATTGCCAATCTTTATATCGAATACGAATTTGAAGCTTAACTATTCTTCCGGTTCTTAAGTGTACAATTATTGCCATGGACCACGAGTCTGAAGGGTGTCATGTCCACACTAAAGTTCCTTATCCTTAAACAGCTCGATAACCCCAAACCTAGTTAGTACGGTTAGTTTTGTATTGAAAAATATGAAGGGGAAAAAAAAGGTTCTTAACTTGGTCCAAGAACTCGAGTTGTTCATGTTCTACACTTCTATTCTCATTCAAGATGATATATTTGAAATTGATTGTCTCAAGGACCCAAAGTCAGTAAATGGTCTTTTTCTTTTTTCAGTTTCTGTTACTTATTTATTTATATTTTGTACATAAATAAATAATTATAGAACAGGATAAAAACAAGATAATGAAATAGGTGATCTGTTTCGTTTCCATATTTTCCATCTTTCTTAGCTTTTTTTTTTTTATGGCTTTTGTTTAAATGAGTTGTCTGTTTTATCACGTGAGACAAAAATAAATATCTATAGTAGCACAAAAAGGTACGAGAATAATTGTGGCTGTTATTCTATGACGTTGAATTCACATCAACCAGTTATCCACTGTTTATATGTCTTTTATACCAGGATGACATGTCATTCTACACAACCCTACCCATGTTGCTCTCTCCTTCATAATTGGACAATTACATTTGCCCCCTTAGAAGTTAGATCAAGCCACTTTATGGCCCTTCGGTCTTTAAGTCATGTTTGGTTGGACGTAAGGATTTTAATAGAATGTAATAATTTATAATAGAATGGAACATAAATAGATGTAATATTAGAAAATTGTTGTTTTGGAGGGATAAAAGGGTTTATAATGTAATATAGTGAAATATTATGTAGATGAAAGGTTTATAATGTAATATAGTGTAAAGTTGTTATTATTTTACATTTCATCCTAAACCTCCCAAATCGGAGGTTTTTTTATTTTTACTGTTTAGAATGAAATGAGATGTAATATGAAACCCTCATCTTCCATCTCATTCCATCATAAAACCTCATATCAAACAATGGAACAACATTACATTATATTATATTCCATTATAAAACCCTCAACCAAACATAGCCTTAACAACTTAATAGCTCTTTGTATTCAGGCAACTTATTTCTCTGTCGTTTTGCTAGTCTACCATTTTTGCAGCAAATCGACTGCTCATTCGTTTCTTTGATATCCAGTTCTGTCCATCTATAACATTGTGGTCTGCACTAACTGGCTATGCGTGAACCCGCTCTATCAATGTTAGAAATACCGTACCGAACTTGGTACCGGATTAAGTTTTGGTACGGTACTATATTGGTACCAGTCAATACCGGATACCATTTCGGGTAATTTTTTAAATTTATAAAATAGTTCCTGAATTTTTTTTGAAATTGCAAAATAGTTCATTATCATATTGTACTGTTGTACTATATACTTTATAAGTTTACATCAACCATGTTTCCAAAAATCATAATAATAAATAATAACTACAATTAATATGAAATAACAATAATTTTTAAATATTTCACATATAAATAATAACTTTAATTAATGTGAAAAAAGACAAGTATCATCATACAAATATAAAATTAAGAATAATATAAAGTATTTAAAATATTACAATTTCATCATATAATAAATAATAATTACATCAAAAGTTCTAAATATCCAATAAAAATAATAATAAATATCCTTAATTTTCAAGCTATTACAATTTACCACAAGAGTTCGTGATGAGAAACTAACCAAGTAAAAGTGAAACTTGTAACAAAAATATTTACAATTACATTATATATAATTTAACATATACGTCAAATATAAGTAAAATTAAAAGAATAAAAAAAACAAAAACCTAAAACTTCATTCAATCGTCTACAAGAGGATATCTGTTATAACTACACCGACCCCAGATATCATTTGGTACAAAATCTTCATCATAAAGAGGAGTCTCATCATTGTTATCATTCAAATTTAATGCATCCAATGACATGTCAATACGCTCCTAACTAAGATTATTTTCCAAGCATTCACATCTATCAAATCTGGTTCCTCAGAAGCCCAATCAGAAAATCGATATTATTAATAGATATTGGATCTATTGAACTTGTGCTATTTAAGACTCGCAATAAACACTAAAATTTAATTATTAGAAAATTATAAAAAAATTATATCGAAATTAATAATGATAATAACATACATTTCCTGAAGCTTTAAATTGTAACTAATGAATACCAAGTCATTTAATCTCTTGTGCTCCAATCTATTCCTTTTCTTGGAATGGATGAATTCAAATGTGTTCCAATTCTGTTCACAGTCCGTTGCACTCACACATTGACTTAAAATTCAAATTGCAAACCTTTGTAATTCTAAAACACCACTGTCGAATTGATCCCACCAAGATACTGTAAATTGTAAGATAACAAAATTAGTGTTACAAACAAAATAAAGTGATAATTAATTTCCAATAAATAAGAAAAAAGAAACAGCTAATACTTGGAGAAAGTTTTGTTCTTTTTTGAATAGCAATCAGCAATCCAAAATCCTTATAAGATAACTTATAAAGCTCTATTTGTGAGCTTAAAAGATCTTGCATCATTTCATGCCCAACAATTGTTGCAATAGTGAATAAAATTCCTCTACTGACTTCAGCTTTCTTTGTAAAATTCGGTCTGAAATATATAATAGGATTCAAAAATGCCCTAATTGTAAACAAAGGAGAAAAAAGTTGTCTTTCTCATTTCTCATTAATGATTGAAAGATATGATATATACAAAGAAGGCCTATGCTTCATATTGTCCTTAATTGCTTCCTTTGCTATTTTCATGACATCCAAAAAATAACTCATTGTTGGCTTTTCATCATTATCAACCAATCGAAGCACCCTCACCAAAGGCTCAAAAACTCAGATAACAAATTGACATTGAGACCAAAATTTGCTATCTTCTAATATAATGCTGGAAACCTCCAATCCAACATTAGACCTAACTTACTGATATACAACATATTTAACACTTGTAAACATTTTTCTTAACTCTTTCTTCATCGAAACAAAAGACTGAAGAGATAAGAAATTTGTCGCAAATCTTATCACACCAGGACGACAAATTCCTACCATTGGCAAATTCCGTTCTCATCAAATTCAAAACCCATACACGATTATAGATAAACTTTGTCACTTTTTTTCTTTCTGTATAGTCTCATCAATAACAAGAAAATGCCTAGGATCCGTTATATTCTCCAGCATTAGGTCAATACAATGTGCAGCATAAGGAGTCCAAAAAAGAATTATACGTATTCTGTAACTTCTTTCCTGCCGCTTTATAAGCAGAATCATTGTCAGTAATAAACAGAACAATGTTTTCTAGCTCTACTTCATTCACAACTTCATCTAATATTGCAAACAAAGTCTCAGTATTCCTAATAAGGCTAGATGCGTCAATAGATTTCAAAAACATAGCCATTTGTAGAATAAACTAAAAAATTAATAATAGGCTCTTGTCTCCTATTTGTCCAACCATCACACATGATTGAACATCCATAAGTAGCCTAATTCACTCTTCTAATTTCAAAAACAGAACAACTCAAAAGTTTACCTCTTAAGTCATCAATTAAAGGAGCTTTGTATCCAACACCGTAAGAGGCTATTACATCCTCTATAGGTTGATAATAGTAAGACTGTGAAGCGTTGAATGATGAACCTATATCATATCACCATCTAGCTACTACCATATCGACATTATGAGTCGCTTCTCTTGATTACATTACACTACGAATTGAAGATTGAGCTCTAAGAATTGTTCGTGGTGAAAAAAAACTAGTCACCTGCCTTTTTCTTTTTCTAGCATCAGGTGCAGGTGTAACATTATCTTCTTGCTAGGCCTGGGATGGAACACTACCACTACCACTATCACTACCTTTATCACCTTCAACATTTCCACAATTATCACGAAAACCAACAAATGAATTTTCACTACCAATTTCAAAATTTAACCTTTCTCTTCTATCTCTCTCATGCTGATATTCTTCAAGCAAAGTTTTTATCTGCCACTTCACATCATAGTTTACTTTTTTACATGGTTCCACATCTCCTTTAACTCCAACTAAATGGTTCTTTAATCGAGTTATTCCTCCACCTTTCAAATGCTTGTTACAAAACAAGTAAATAGTATGGCTCCTCATATTGGGAACCAATGTAGCATGAGATCAAGTTGGATCACTGTATCTTCCTGAAGTGGTTTGATTAGGAGTACTTGAACTTCCTTCCATTTATCTGTAAAAATAAATGCATGCATATATCAAAATAAAGAAATAATTTCATTACACAAATATGCATGTCCATCTTATATAATATAACTCATACATTATTCACAATTCAATTTTATCGAACACAATTTACCATAAGTTAAAAACTAACAATTCAATTATTCAACAAACATAATTACATAAAACATATATAAACAATTTCCATTTCCAACAATCACAAAACATACATAAACAATTTCTAACATTTTCCAACAATTTCAATTCCGACAATTATAACTCATACATAAACAATTTCTATTTCCAACATTTTTCATTCCCAATTATTTTCAACAATTCCATTTCTAACAATTTTGAACAATTTCAATTCAAAGTTTCAAATATCACAAAACATACATAAACAATTTCTATTTTCAAATTTTTAATAATTTTATTTCTAACAACCAACAATTTCATTTCCAACAACCAACAATTTCAACCGTCATGAATTCACAATTCACAAAATAATGAAATATACATAAACAATTTCAATTTTCAACAATTTCTAACAATTTTCATTTCTTAATTTCAACAATTTCAAACAATTTCATTTATAACATTTTTCAATAATTTCAATTCAACCATTACAAAACATACATAAACAATCTTCATTTCTATTATTTTCCATTCCCAATAATTATCAACAATTCCATTTTCAACAAATTTGAACAATTTCAATTCAAAGTTTCAAACATCACAAAACATACATAAATAATTTTCATTTCCGAATTTCCAAAAATTTCATTTATAACAACTAACAATTTCATTTCCAACAACCAACAATTTCAATCATCACAAATTCACAATTCACAAAATAATGAAATATACATAAATAATTTCAGTTTTAAACAATTTCTAACAATTTTCATTTCTTAATTTCAACAATTTCCAACAATTTCATTTATAACATTTTCCAACAATTTCAATTCAACCATTACAAAACATACATAAACAAATTCCATTTCCAACATTTTCTATTCCCAAAAATTTTCAACAATTCCATTTTCAACAATTTTGAACAATTTCAATTCAAAACTTCAAACATCACAAAACATACATAAGCAATTTCCATTTCCAAATACAACAATTTCATTTCCAACAACCAACAATTTCAATAATCACAAATTCACAATTCACAAAATAATGAAATATACATAAATAATTTCAAATTTCAACATTTCTAACATTTTTCATTTCTTAATTTCAACAATTTCATTTATAACATTTTCCAACAATTTCAATACAACCATTACAAAATATACATAAACAAGTTTCATTTCCAACATTTTCCATTTCCAATAATTTTCAACAATTCCATTTTCAAAAATTTTGAACAATTACAATTCAAAATTTCAAACATCACAAAACATATATAAACAATTTCTATTTCCAACAACGAACAATTTCATTTCCAACAACCAACAATTTCAACCATCACAAATTCATTTCCAATAATTTCAATTCAACAATTACAAAACATACATAAACAACTTTCATTTCCAATAATTTCCAACAATTTGCATCACAAAACATACCAATAATTTCCAACAATTTTCATCACAAAACGTACACAAATAACCAAACACAATGAATTTATTTTTCAGCATATATAAACAATTTTCATTTCCAATAATTTCCAACAAATTTTATTTTACTAATTTTCAACAATTTTCATCAAAAAACATATCAATAGTTTCCAACAATTTCCATTACAAAACATACACAAATAACCAATACAATGAATTTGTTTTCCAAATTTAAGAGCAAAAAACACGCCCAAAAAATCAAAATTTTATTTTAGTTTTTTAGATTTGGCATTGGGAGGGCAGCGGTGGACTGGTGGGTGGTGTCAGGCTATTGCTGGGGGTGCGGTGGTAGTTGCAGGACAGCCGGAGAGTTACTGGCAATGATGGTGAAGAAGCGAGAGAGTGAGAGAGTGAGAGTGTGAGAGAGAAACTAATGAGAAGAATCACAAGGAGAACATGGGTGTGGTGTGGGAGGGAGGGGGTGAGTGAGAGAGTGTGATTTTTTGAATAAAAGAGAGAGAGAGAGAGAGAGAAAATGAAAGGGAGAAAAAAATTAAAAAATGCGGGTAAATGTTAGAGGAAGGGGTTTACTGGCCGGTATTTGGCTGGTATTTTAAATACAGGCTAGTACCAGAATATTACTTTTTGAATCATTTACCGGTCGATATTCTAAACCGGTACCAAAGCATTACTTTTTGTACCGTTTATTGGCCAATACGTTATGAAAAAAACTGTGCTCTACACATTAACTTTGAACTTAAATAAATTAATGTTTTAAAAGCAAAATCAAAAATTGAGAAGTTTAAGGTTTAAATATTTAATAGCATTAGAATGTTATAAACTCAATATATAATAAAATTAAAGAATTAACAATAGAATTTAAAAAGGAAATTATCTTTGTCCATTGAAGAATTAAAGTTTTATGAAATTAAAACTAATCAATTTATTTCATTTATAAAATCTGTTAATTTATAAAAATAAACAATTAATTAATAAACAAACCAGTTTTTAATAACAAGAATTATTAAGATAAATTAAACTACAAAATTTAGTCGATTTAAGATTTTTACAATTGCATCAGTCGAATTAGTTCGAATTTTCAATCATTGGAACAAACTATTTCTTAATTTGATATTTCAAGATAAAATATCAATTCTAACTATTTATTCCTTTTCATTTTAGAATAATTATTATAGTATTAATTTAGCATTTTTTATCAATTTTGTGACGAAGGTTCACATTACTATCAATTTAAGTTAAATTATTTAAAATTTTTGTATTATTAAAAATATTAAATATATTTCAACTTTTTATTATATAATGTTCTATATCACTACTTATAAAAAATGTATAAATGTATAGGTTAATGGCATAACTTAATTGTGTTGAGTCTCTCTAAGAAATTAATATTTATAATTTTATCTTGAAAAATTATATACGTATTAATAATAATATAATACTTTATAGATAAAAATTTGAACATATATACTAAAGAAAATATTTTAATCCTAATATATAAAGGTTGGAATTTTAAAATTTAAAGATATATGTCCAAATATTGCTATTTTTTCAAAAAAAAAAGCTAAATAAAAACTTAAAAGAGGCAATGTACAAAATTGGATAACTAATTACAACATCAAGGTCTATTGCTTAATAAACAAACATATTAGGACTTAAAGTGGTCTAGATAGCCACTTCGGCGCGAAGCTCTATTTAAATCCCTTACAAACAAAATATTATAGTGAGGTTTAGATCAGTTATAGGCTTCAGTGATCCAGTTGTTACAAGACAATTTAATCTTCTCGCAAATTATTTGTTCCTCTATAACCAAGCTGAATGTGAATGGTGCTGTCGATCCGTTGACTGGGACTGCTGCTGCGGGTGGTGTCTTACGCAGCATCACTGGTTCATGGATGGTCGGTTTTGCTCACAATCTTGGAATCTGTTCAGTTACAAATGCGGAGCTATGGGGGTTGCTCGATGGCTTGCAACTCGCTTGGAGTACGAGCATCAATAAGGTCGAAGTTAAGAGTAATAGCATGTCGGTGATTCACTAGCTTAATTACCATAATCCGGAGAGTACGGATAATGCACTTATCTGCAGCATTCGGGAGCTGCTATCCCGCAATTGGCAAGTTACGATTCATCATGTTTTTAGAGAAGGAAATGCTACAGCTGCTGCTATGGTTCGGATCAGACTTGAGGTGTCTTTGGGCCTGGTGGTTTTTCAACAGCTCCCGGATGTTATACTGCCAACTCTCAATGATGATCGCATGGGTGTTAGTCGCACTCGGCACCTTAATCCTGTTATTAGCTCTAGCTAATTGTTAGCTCTTTATTTAAAAAAAAAAAAAAAAGTTGATAGACCGTAAGTACGACTATTATTAGATTTGCTTTTTGCCATAATGGGCAGTTGAAGTCAAGAGCTCCAACTAAGCGAAGTTGACTTGGGCAAAGGTGTAAATAACAGATGGGCTGTTTACTTTCTTTTCTACAACTGGACCTACTAAGGTATTTGAGATTTTTAAGCTTTTGCAGTAATTCATTCTTGTTTTTAGTTGTCCCTTAGAAAGCTCTTATATTCCTTTCTTTACATAGCATGGCGATTGCGTTTCCCAGATAATTTGAAGGCTATGCAATCTCTTTTGTTAGGCATATAAATTCTACTTGAATACTGAATAAGATCAAGCCGTAAAGAAGGCGGCAGAGGGGAGTTACTTAAATGTTTCAGTCTCCTCTTAAATGTAGTTAGAGTAGTCACGTTCAAAAACAGGTGTTTGATGTTTTCGTCTGCTAGATTACATCTAGCGAAAACATTCAAGAACCTACCAATTCTATCCTTACAAGAAGTTTACTTTTAAAGGCAAGCCGTAAGGTACCATGCCAAGTTGTACCAATTTACTTTATGGGAGTGGTTATTGGTGCGAGCTCCGTTATGGTACTTTCTCAGAGATATAAAACTAAAAATAAGTTGGTAATTAATGTCAGAGGAACTAATAACAAAATCAAAAGTTAAGAAGTTTTGTAAAATTCCAAACTTTTGTAAAATTTTTAATTATAGCCCGAACTTTAAAATATAGCAATAAAATACTCAAACTTTTAATTTTTTTCAATTCTAGCCAAAACTTCAAAAAGTGGCAATAAAATGTTCAAACTTTCAATTTTCTTCAATTCTAGCCTGACGGTATATGTTGTTCTCCCAATACCCTTAGCCATTTATTTTCTATATGTTCTTCTGGCGCCCCAAACTACTATTGCATTACAACGTACTGAATCAATAAGGTCGTTGAGGCAGTGTAATCTGATTTAGGTCATTTTTAATCTTAAAAGAAACACTAACATCGGGCTAGAATTAAAAAAAAATTGAAAGTTTGAGCATTTTATTACTACTTTTTAAAGTTTGGGCTATAATTGAAAAATTGACGAAAGTTTGGATTTTTAAAATGTAATTAATCCTTAGAAATATTAGTTTGATTTAATTATTTTGGTGAAAAGCCCATGTTTAAAGGTCTTTCACGTAATTAGGGTTTGTTTCTTTTCAAGAGGTATAAATACATCATAATAAACATTGTTTAGGGATAAATTGGTTGAATAACGAATTCTATAAGGGAGGATTTCTTGTCTTCTTCTATTGCATCAAGAATATAATTTTTATCAAGGCAAATTTCTATTCTTGTTTTCAACTCAACCTTATTATATGTGTTTCTTTTCATATAATTGATTAGGAGTTCATTAGGGTTAGAGATTTCATTTTGTTCATGTTCTCTCCAAAGTGTATGTTTAAGGAATTTCGAGTCTTTTAGCCTTGAGGTTTCACGTCATTTGGTATCAGAGCTTGGATTAGAATAAATTATTATTTATCTTATGTTTATGTGTTGTTATTACTGTTATTTTCTATTATTATTGATCTTATTATTGTGTTTTTCTTAAAAAATAAAACGAAAAATTTGTAGCTAGAAAATAAGAAAACGTTGCTATCTTAAAAAAAAGGTAAAAAAAAGTCAAAAAAGATTAAAAAAACGAAAAAAATGAAAAAAGGGATGAGGTGTCGGTGTTAAAGACTTTAATAAAAACGTTAGCTAGTGTTTAAAAAATTAATTAAAAAATCAATTGCAAAAAACAAGTATCTTTGAAGTTGGTGTGATTTAGGATTTTCTTTGGTAGCTTTTTATTTTGTTTAGTGTCTTTACATCTTTACATTCAAGTTGATATTTCCTCCGGGGGAATTTCAATTCCTACATTTATGCATTAGTTTCGTCATTTTCTTTCATTCTAAGTTCCTTTTTTTATCTCTTAGTGTTTTTTTTTGTTTCTATTTACACCATAATTAACAAATTAATTTTTGTTAATTTAAATTCTGTATTCTTTTGGGCATCATACATCCTTTCCTTTTGTTTGCCCATGTTCCCTTCATTCATTTCGGTATACTTGCTTTTAGATTTGTGTTCATCATCTTTCTTAGGTATTTTCATTGCAATCCTAAATTTTAATTTGTTGTTTGTGCATTACCTTAACTAAAAATTGAGTTCTGAAGTGCAATTGAAGACAACTAGTTTGAGTGAAAAAAAACTTGAGTGTGTAAGCTTAAAAGAAGGTAAAAGCCAATTTTAAGTGAAACACGAGTGGAGTGTCATCTTTTGAATGAAACACATAAGGGAGTGACTTGTGAGGTTATCTTTTATTGCTAACCATTTTTCTTGTAGCTTTTTGTTATAAGAATGGCCAATAGAAGGGATGGAAGGGAAACATTACATGAGAAGGACGACAATATGCTTGATTTGAAAGTGATGTATAAGGCATTCATGAATGACTTTAAGAAGTTATCTACGAGGATGGATGAGATGGATGAGAGAATTAATGAAACCAGTAGACTCCAAATCGTAGTAGATCAATTAGCAGTCATAGGAATCAGGAGGACGAATTGGAAAGAATGTATGACAAGTATGAAGATGAAGGGCAATCTGTGAAGGGTAGAGTAAGGAGGGAAGAAGAAATGGAAATAAAAGACGGCAACTTTAATGTCATCAAGACGAAAATTCTATCCTTCAAAGGTAGGAATGATGCTAAAGTCTATTTGGAATGGGAAAGAAAGGTGGATATGATTTTTTTTTGTCATAACTATTCTAGAGATAAGAAAGTGATATTGGTAGCAATGAAATTATCTAATTATGCATTTGGTAAAGAATGGGAGGAAGAATAAAGAACCACCTATATCCACTTAGAAAGAGATGAAAAGAGTGATGAAAAAGAGGTTTGTACCACCTTATTACTATAGAGAGTTGCACCAGTAGTTACATAGGCTCATACAAGGAACTAGATCAATAAAAGATTATCGCAAGAAGATGGAGATACTATTGATTAAAGTTAACATATAAGACGAGGAAGAGGTGACAATGACTCGGTTCATGGGTGGATTGAATAGGAAAATTGCTAATGTGGTTGAATTGCAACATTATGTGGAGATGGAGGACGTAGTGAACATTGCCATGAAAGTGGAAAGATAATAAAACAAAGAAAGGCAGCCAAGTCTTTCTCAAATTCCAATAGCAAATGGAATCTAAAATGGAGCAAAAATGAAGACAAGATGAGGAAGAACTATTCGGATTCCAAAGAGAGGCAATGAGTCAAACAAAGGTAAGGAGAAGAGTACTTTAATTCAAAAAGCTAATACTAATCCACCCTCTAAACCTTCTAAACATAGGGATATTAAGTGGTTTAAATATCAAGGGCGTGGTCATTATGCATTTGATTGTCCTACTAGGAAGACTATGTTTATTAAGAGTGGTGAGATTATTTCTGAGTCTGATGATGGTAATAAGTCTGATGGTAGTGATTTGAGTATGCCACCTTTAAAAGAATATTCGGATGTTGATGAGAATGTTAAGTATGCTGTGAAGGGTGAATCTTTAGTTGCTAGACGTGCATTGAACTTGAATGTGAAGGAAGATAGCCTAAAACAAAGGGAGAACATATTTCACACGAGATGCGTAGTAGGTGGGAAAACTTGTAGCATGATTATAGATGGGGGTAGTTGTACTAATGTGGTTAGTAATACTTTGGTTGAGAAGTTGGGGTTGAATTGTGATAAACATCCTAATCCATATAGACTACAATGGTTAAATGAAAGTGGTGAAGTTACAGTTACTAATCAAGTAGTTGTTGCATTCTCTATTGGTAGATATGCGGATGAAGTTGTGTGTCATGTCGTGCTTATGCAAGTTGGTCATATATTATTGGGTAGGCCATGACAATTTGATAGGCGTGTCATGCATGATGGGTACATGAATATGTATTCTTTTATATATAATGGGTGAAAAGTTTCCCTTACTCCTTTATCACCCAAAGAAATGTACCTTGAACAATTGAAAATTCAACAATCATCAAGTAGGAATTCAGGTAGTAAGGCGAAAAAGAAAGGGAAGACAAAAGAAGCATGAGAGAAAAGAATAAAATTAAAGGCCCAATGGTTAGCGACTGCGCAAGTGAGGAAAAGAAAGTGGGATGTGCAGGAGAGAAGAAGTTAGTGAGTGAAAAGAAATAAAAGAACTACAAAAGTGAGCAAAGAAAAATTAAGAGGAGTGAAAAAGTTAAGACACAATCATGTTTTTATGCAAAAGAGAGAGAGAATTAAAGAGTGCACACTTAGGCAAGAGAGCTTTAATTTTGATTTGGCTTAAAGAAACTTTGTTTACTAACATTGACCTTGACCCAAAATTTCCTAATATGTTTGTGACCTTGTTGTAGGATTATAATAATGTTTTTCCTAAAGAGGTACCCCATAGGTTTGATAGGGATTGAGCACTAGATTGACTTAGTACCAAGAGCTAAAATTTCTAATCGTTTAGCTTGACAAAGGAAGCTAGAGGAGACAAAGCAATTACAAAGGCAAGTGGATGAATTGCTTAAGAAGGGGTATGTGAGAGAGAGCATGAGTCATTGAGTTTTGCCAGTTCTTTTAGTATCAAAGAAAGATGAAATTTGTAGGATGTGTATGGATTGTAGAGCGGTCAACAAGATCATTGTAAAGTATCGTCATCTGATTCCTAGATTAGATGATATGCTAGATGAGTTGCATGGTGTTTTCATATTCACTAAAGTTGATTTAAAAAGTGACTATCATCAGATTAGGATGAAAGAATGTGATGAATAGAAAACTATGTTTAAGACCAAACATGGATTGTATGAGTGGTTGGTTATGCATTTTTGGCTTATCTAATGCACCTAGTACCTTCTTGCGCTTAATGAGTCATGTTTTGTGTGAGTTCCTTGGTAAATTTGTAGTTGTTTACTTTGATGACATATTGATTTATAGTAAGAATTTAAATGAACATGTTAAGCATGTTAAGATTATTTTGGATGTGCTTAGGAAAGAGAAGTTGTATGCAAACCTTAAGAAGTGTTCTTTTTGCATAGATAAAGTTGTCTTCTTAGGATTTGTGGTGAGTTTTAAGGGAATTGAGGTTGACTTTGACAAGGTGAAAGCTATTCAAGAATGGTCGACGCCTATGTCAATTAGTGAGGTTAAGAGTTTCCATAACTTAATAGGTTTTTAAAGGTGATTTGTTAAAGATTTCTATACTATTGCCGCTCCATTAAATGAAATCATTAAAAAGAATGTTAGTTTTAGATGGGAGAAAGAACTGGAAAATGCATTTAACACTTTAAAGGAAAAGTTATGTACTACACCTGTTTTATGTTTGCATGATTTTTCCAAGACTTTTGAATTGAATGTGATTCTTCTGGGATTGGTATAGGGGTTGTTTTTATTAAGAAGAATCGTCCTATGGTGCATTTCAGTGAGAAGCTGAGTGGATCAATTTTGAACTACTCCACTTATGATAAAGAGCTTTATGCCTTAGTGAGAGCTCTTGAAGTTTGGGAACATTACTTGCTACCTAAAGAAATCGTGATACATAGTGATCATCAATCTCTCAAGTACCTGAAGGGACAAGGGAAATTGAGTGAAAGGCATGCAAGTTGGGTGAAGTATCTTGAAACATTTATGAATGTGATTAAATACAAGGTAAGGAAAATGTTGTGGCTAATGCATTATCGAGAAGGTAGGCTTTGATTTCTATGTTTACTTCTAAGTTACTTGAATTTGAGCATTTGAAAGAGTTATATATGGAAGATGTTGATCTTGCTAATGTATATCAAGCTTATGAACATGTTGCGTTTGAAAAGTTCTATAAGAATGAAGGATATCTTTTTAGGGGTAAACAACTTTGCATTTCTGCATGTTCTATTAGAGAGTTGCTTGTTAAAGAATCACATAGTGGAAGGTTAATGGGGCATTTTGGTGTGCAAGAGACCTTAGATATGCTTGGCAAACATTTTTATTGGCCAAATATGAGAAAATGTACGAAAAGGGTTTGTGGTAAGTGATGTGAACAAGATAAGTCTAAGTCAATGCCTTACGATTTGTATACACCTTTACATGGTACCTAGTGAACTTTGGACTAATATGTCTATAGACTTTGTATTGGGTTTACCTAGGACTAAAAAAGGTAAAGATAACATATTTGTTGTTGTGGATAGATTTAGTAAAATGCCTTATTTCATTGCTTGCCAGAAAATAAATGATGCAACAAGCATTGCTGATCTTTTCTTTAGGGAAGTGATTCGACTTCATGGTGTGTCGAGGACCATTGTTTCAGATAGGGATGTCAAGTTTCTAAGTCATTTTTGGAGACTTTTGTGGGGAAAGTTAGGTACTAAACTTTTATTTTTTACTACATGTCATTCACAAAATGATGGACAAACTGAGGCAGTTAATAAGATTTTAGGAACCATGTTGCGTGTAATTGTTAGGAAGAACTTGAAAACTTGGGAAGATTATTTTTCATTCATTGAGTTTGCATATAATCGTTCTATACATTCTTCTACAAGTTATTCTTCATTTGAACTTGTGTATGGTTTTAATCCATTAACTGTGTTAGATTTGATGCTTTTACCTTCGACTGAGATTGTTAGTTTAGATGGCAAAAAGAAGGCTGACTTAGTTAAAACAATACATGAGAAAGCATGTGCACAGATTGAGAAAAAGAATCACATATATGCACAAAAAGCAAATATAGGTAGAAAGCAAGTTCTCTTCAAACCAGGTAACTGGGTTTAGGTGCACATGTGAAAAAGAAATTTTTTCACAGCAAAGGAAGTCAAAACTTTATGTAAGGAGTGATAGACCATTCCAAGTGTTGGAACACATCAATGACAATGCATACAAGATAGACTTGCTAAGTGAGTATAATGTTAGTGCTTCTTTTAATGTTTCTGACTTATCTCTTTTTGACTTTGATTCAGATTCGAGGACGAATCCTTTTAAAGAGAAAGGGGATGATGCGAGTACGACTATAGTACTTTGTAAGAGATATGGAACCAAAGAAAAGTTTGTAATGTAGGAGGGACCAATAACAACATCAAAAGTTAAGAAGTTCAAAAAACCGCTTCAATCCTACATGGGTCGAATTGTAGATGACATGGAATCTCAAGAGACAATGGGGGTCAATGATATCATAACTAATCAAGTTAGGCAGAATGTGCAAGAAGACTTTTATTCTTATTTAATTAATTATTTTATGTTAGAAGTATAACTTTCGACACCCCACTACTTATGTCTTGGGCTTGTTTAAATCTTTTAGGTCTAATGACTTATATTTTAGAAATATTAGTTTGAGCTTTAATTATTTTGGTGAAAAGCCCATGTTTAAAGGTCTTTTACGTAGATAGGGTTTCTTTCTTTTCAAAAGGTATCAATACATCATAATAAACATTGTTTAAAGTTAGATTAGTTGAATAACGAATTCTATTAAGATAAACACTTGTGGCAAATTTCTATTTTTGTTTTTAAATCAACCTTATTATATATGTTTCTTTTTATATAATTGATTGGGAGTTCGTTAGAGTTGGGAATTTCGTCTTATTCATGTTCTATCCAAAGTATGTTTTTAAGAGGTTTTAGGTTCTTTAAACTTGAGGTTCTGCATCATTCTCAATAGCTTTTTTCATTAATCATTGGCATATTAGTCATTCTTGTTCAAGCTCCACATCAATCTATCCTTCCTCTCGTCTTATAATTGTGTGTGTAGGATCCTATGGATTAAGAAGCTTTTAGGAAGGATCATAGCTTTGGTGTTTAAAACCTGAAAGATTGAATAATTATCAAAAATCAAATTATGAAAACTCTAAAGCTCTAAAATAACATTATGGATACCTGTTTCTAACTATTAGAAATAATTTATTCCCATGTACAGTGAAATAAAAACAAAAATTTTCATTTAATTTTTTGAAAGCCAAGATCACTAATTTATACCTTATTTCGAAGCTTGATTATATTCTTATTATATCCCTTGAACCATTTCTAAAGTTATCCAATCTCAACCACTGTAACCGTATAAGTGTCTGACCTTTAACAGTATCTACAGAATATGTCGTGAGAATTCTACAACTATTCAAAGAGGGTTTGGTAAGAAGTCCTAGCTCCCTTAGAGCTTAAGTTTATTTATAATAAATTCTCAATATTTTAGTAATTTAATTAAAATAAATTCTAATTTAAGCTAAACTTTAATTAAAATTACAATTAATTTATTAAATACCAATTATACCTAATTAAGATCCAATGCCTCATATTAATCTTTATTTATTAGATATCTTATATTTAATCATATAATTTCTTAAACTTTACAGTTAAGTTTAACTTGATTAAAATATCTTTTTCTTTAACTCATGCTTTATGTGTGACCCATTAGGTTCCCAAATATGTTGACAATTGATATAAATTATAACCCTAAATTATATTTAGGTTAGATAAATTAAACTCATTTAATTTATTTTTAATTCTCTAATTAACAATTTATATCCATAAATTAAGATTGACATCTAGCAGTATATCATGATCATCTAACTATTTAGGAATGTCAACATGGTTTCACTAACCTTTCCAAGCATGTTTTTTTTTGTATAATTAAATCCTTTCATTATACAATATCTACTCTATTTGAGTCCAATCGTGTTAGTTTTCATTATTAGTAATTGATTATATTAATGAATCAATTCTAATTAAGAAGAATCAAACACTCTCACTAATTACTTTAAGGTGATAAATCATATATTAATAACTCAACTACTTTCATAGAGTTCATATTATATCAAATATTATATCATAAACAGTATCAAAACATAGCAATCCTTATATGAGATAACTTTAAAAATCTCAAGTCAAAGGAACACTTATACAATCATCGCAACAAGAATTTCTATAGATATACAAGTAATGTTTCAAATAAATTTCTCATAGAGATTTAGTTCATGGAATTTGTTTTCTAATAAACAGCCACATGTTTGTTTAAGTAGTTATGTATTTAGTCTATGATATCGACTACTTATTTCATAAGAAAAAATATAATGTTTGTTCGTCTTTTGATGCTCTATTAATATTCAGTCTCAATAGAACAATGATTAGGGATAATACATGAATGCAATATGAATCTTATAATTTCATTTACAATGTATATTTATCTCTTAGGCTTTATCATATATATCTGCATATACATAAAATAAAACAAGTTTTTAAATTATTATGTTACTAGACTATAATCAATTGATTGGTTGGAGGACATAAACCAATACTAACTACTGATCAAGTCAGAAATTTATATTTTTTCTATTAACTATTTTCTATTTGATCACTCATCTGCCCAATTATTTGTTTTTGATTAGTTGTAAACAGCATTAGGAAACATTTGGCTTTGTTTTGAGGGACCAGATATGTTAAACATAATAATTAAACTCATTTTAACATATTTTAAATATGTTAAATGTAATAAATAAATTAACATATATTTTCACAAATAAAGATATATAATACATTTAATAAGGTACTAAAAAGTTATGATATTCCAAATGATTTACCAAAGAACTTAGCTAACCATCCAAATTATATTCGAAGTAGCATAAATCTCTTTTAAACATACAACCTTCAAGATTTTTCGCCCCTCGTTACAGAAGCTGAAATTATATTATCCCTAATTTGAAAAAATCTAAATGTGAAATTAAGGTTTTTGATTCACGATTAATTCTAGTGTATGCAACAACAGTATTAACTTCTTATTATTTACCTTTTAGTTCTACTATCAAACTCTTAATTTATATAACTAGCTTATTTACCATACCATCTTCACCTTATATAAACTTATGTACCATCCAGATATGGCAAAGGAAGTAGAAAGATAAGTGAGAAAGTAGATTTCTACAAGTTCACTAGAAAAAAGAAATGGGATTTCTTATTGTTTCTATAACCAAGAAAACATGTGACAACACACTTAGTGAAATTGTTGTAGTTTTTATTTTTAAAAATAAAAATTATAACAATAACCAGATAAACATGTTTATTATTATTTTTATGAAAACCACAAGAAGTAGAAAAAAGAGAAACAATCGAATCCTAAATAACTCCACCAACTGCACATATTGTGCTAACGATGAGTTAAATAAGAAAAATAGAATTAAGGATTGATTACTTATAAAATTAGATTATATAATTTTAGAGAGTTCTCTATTGAATTAAAACTTTACCCTGTTCAACTCAAGGGGTGTGGTTGAGTGTCAGGGACTTATCTATCCTTAACTAAAGGTCAGGGGTTCGATTCTTGACTTTGGGTATGGAGCAGCCTTAAATCCTTGGGCCAGCTGTCCCACCCTGTGAGGTGCCTACAAACCAGCGAG
>JAOSBP010000001.1:9526631-9544280 GCA_027563825.1 Erythroxylum mucronatum | reverse complement strand
ATGACCCAGAAAAATAATTGATACTTGACTAATAAATCGATTGAAATAAAGAACAAAATCTCACAACATGCAAAGTTTAATAACTAGGATTCCGTAAACCAAGAAACAAAATTTAGTTACTCAAAATCTCAGTCTCCTCGTTAATCTGACTGTCACTAGCGTTACTCTCTTCTTTTCTGCCCCCAAAACTCTTCTCCTATGATTCTCCAATCCCCTTTTCTCTCTTGCGTTTATCTTCTTTTTAATGCTTGAGCCAACAACTATTCTCCCTCCATGCGTCCGCGTGTTGTGTTAATTTCTCAGTCCATTTGATTTGTTTTATCTCATGCTGTGTTCTACGTGCTTTACACTTAGATTGCTGTTGATTTTAATTGATTAGACAATTAAATCCTCTCTGTCGTCACCTACGTTCATGCGGCTGCCCTAGTGCCTTTGTGCATGACTTGCGTTTTATACATTCCTCCCTTGGCTGTTGCTTTCTGCATTTTGCTTTGTCTCATGCGTGATTATTTTCCTTCCAACTGTGTCCTTTGTGCGTGATATCTTGCCTATCATTGGGTCCATTTTAATTGTTGCCGCATAACTCCTTTAAAACCTTGCTCTCCAACGTTACTGGGTCCCCCCTTGGCTTGCTCTCCCATTTAATTGGTCCACCTTGCGTTACAAGCTGCCTTGGTTCTGCTCCTCCACGATTTAATTTTTCAAATAAAAACGCCACTCCAGCTGTCCTTCTCTTGTCCGTATACGTTGTTAATCACGACCCCACTGTTGCTAATTTGCTCTCCTAATTGCCTTCAGATGCGTTAGTACGTGCCCCCTAGCCCATTTGATCTTGCTTGTATTGCGTGAATAATTCATGATTTATTTGCTTTCAATTTCCGCCAATTTCGTTATGTTGCTGCTCCACGCCTGATGTGCTGTCTCTGTGGCTTATTGTCTCCACGTGTTGCCTTCCCAATTTATTTGCAACGTTCTCCTTGAATCCATGCTGCTCTCCTATTGCTTTACATGCTACTGTCATTTTATCATTTAATTTGCTCCTTCTCTGATCCACCGATTGCGTTACACACTTGATAATTGAATTTTGCTCTTCTCTAAAACCTTACTCCTTCATGCTCTTTTCTTCATGTCTTTATTTTTTTCTTTTAATTTTCTTTATCTCACTCCATGAACACAAACAAAAATGAATCTTCGAAAACGACCCAAATGCAATGCTTTTAACTCACTTTAATTTCTTTGCTCTCAAATTATACCTAAAAATAAATATGAAATAAAGTGAGTATTTTACTCATTTTTTATCAATAATCGCTAAGTGAAAATAATTAAAAATATCAACAATTAAGCACATATCAATCAACCTTTTTCTTTTCCTTTTCATAAGCAAATTGAATCTGATCAGGAAATCGAATCCAACATATCAAAATTAAGGCTCATTAGGATTTCATTAATAATTCCAAGTGAAGTCAAAATAAGATAATTAGGGTTTGTCTATTTCTATTTTTATTTTTGGTTTTCTAATTTTGATTCAAATTCAATAAAAAAAATTTGTTTGATTTTTTAGTTTCTGTTTTTTATTTTGCTTTCTTTCCGTTTTCAAAAAATATGAAAAACCATAAAAATAATTTTTTATAATCTTATTTACTATCAACTAAATATATATTATTTAATTATTTAATATATTAATTTTTAATAAGAATTATGAATTATTTTATTTTTTGTAAATAAATTAAATAAATTTAATTTAATAAATATTAATAAATTTAATTAAATTTAAAATATCTTCAAAATATATAAATTTCAAATAAAATTTGATTTAATAATTACAATACTAATTTTAATAAAATAAAATAATTTTATTAATAATTTGTTAATAAATATTGTATAAGAGATTAAAATAAATTTATTAATTAAAAATAATTTGTCTTTAAATTTTATCTAATATGTAATTATTACTAGACATTAACCCAAAAAAGGTTTTGTTTATATTTAAAAAATATAAATTAAAAATTAAAAAAACAAAAACAAAAACAAAAACTAACCAAGCTTTTGCTTTTCATACATTATCGATCGAAAAATGGTATGAAACATCAGTGGCTCGATGCGAGCCTCTCCTTTCACATCACAGGCCCCTTGGATGCATTTGACCCCTCTCTTACTCTTGCTTCTTTATCATGCGACACTCTACCCCCTTCTTTCACGTGCTTGCTTAGAAAGTTGATGCTTTAGGCATCTTGCGTTCGGTATTTTTATTTTTGTATGGTTTGTTGTATTCTTATTTTTCTTTCTTCGCCGTTTCTGGACGCATCCTTTGCCCTCTATTCCGTTTTTTTTTAATATTCGTTTGTTTGAACTGCCATTTTCTTCTTTACCATTTTAGCGGGGTTTTCCCTCGTTTATCGTTTTATTATTTTTATTATTATTAGTATTATTCTTTTATTATTTTGTTTCTGTATTTTGCATCCTTCCTATATTATCTCATTTGCATGCGGGTCCGCCAGAAACAACCTCTCTATTATGTAGGGGTAAGGCTGCGTACTATCGGACCTCCCCAGACCCTGCTTTATTGCGAGATTTCGGACTGGGTGACAATGATGATGATGATGATGATGACTAGTGTTTTTTGATTGGTATTGGTCAGTACTGCTGGTATTCAAAATATCGATCATATACTAACAGATATCGTAATTTTTACAGAGTTAGAGGACAAACTTGCAAAAAAAAAATTAAAACCCTAGTCACACTATCTTCTTTCTCCCATAATTTTTTTTCTCTCACATCTCACTCACTCTCTCCACTCCGAGAGCCCTCCCTCTCTTCCCAGGCGATGCCACAACACCACCGACGCCCACCCTCTGCTCCCTCCTTCTCCCACTATTTTATATCTCTCTTACACATCTCACTATCTCACTATCTCTCTTGTTCACCATTGCCACTGCCATCAGCCCACTCCTTAACAATTGCCACACCTGCC
The DNA here is from genome assembly GCA_027563825.1 of Erythroxylum mucronatum. Taxonomy (NCBI): domain Eukaryota; kingdom Viridiplantae; phylum Streptophyta; class Magnoliopsida; order Malpighiales; family Erythroxylaceae; genus Erythroxylum; species Erythroxylum mucronatum. Next base: position 9,541,309 of record JAOSBP010000001.1, on the reverse strand, counting down.
ACTACCACTGACGCCATCAGCCCACCCACCATTGGCAGTCACCACTCATCACTTTTAGAGTCTCAGGTTTCCTCCTCTACACTATCTCTGAAATAGATCCAGATCTATTTCTGACTTGACCTGTTGAAAATGTTGTTGAATTCTGAAATAATTGGGTGTGAGTGTTTATGACTTTATGTATGCTTTGAGAATTGTGAATGGAATTGTTGGGTGTGTTTTGTGAATTGTAAATGGAATTTATTAATTTGTTGTTGTGTTGCTTCTTGTGTGGAAAATGGAAATTGAAGTTGTTTGCTTTCATCCATGGAAATTAGAAAGTAGCACCAATTATATTTAATTTAGAACTAAGTTTTTTTTTACAATTTTTTTATCAGACAATATGTTCTTGTTGCTACTAGACATTAGACAACCTTATATACTAATTTAGACAGGATAAAGTGACAAAATTTTTTCGGTAGTTTAAGGTGACTATTTTCCTTTACATCGAAAAGCAAAATGTAAAGATTTTTTTTAAGATGTGAAATTTTTAAATTGGACAAAATTTTAGAAATATTTGTTCTATTAAACCATAAGTGAAGAAATAGCGTTTAGAAAGTAGATTTGGATCATGAATTTGGAAATAAATCAAATTTTAATACACAATTTCTAAGATTTGCACCCACAATCAATCGAATAGTAACAACCATCAACTTACATGAAAAATAAAAGATGGAGAAATGAAATATCAAAATTCCAATAACAAAATTTCCCTTTGTTGGCCTTGCACACTTTGTATATTTTTCACTGCAATACATAACACATCTTGATGTGGGTAAACCCCCTATTAGCATCTTGCATTTATCCTATTTATGTTTGCATTCTAAAATAATAGTAAAAATAACAATAATACAACAATTATCAATGAGTAATTACAAAATATATCCTTAGATGATACATTTTTTTGCCTTCTTTTTGTTAATATTTGAAATTGTTAGAATTGAAATTGTTCAAAATTGTTAGAAATGGAAATTGCTTATGTATGTTTTGTAATAGTTAAATTAAAATTGTTAGAAATGAAAATTGTTTATGTATGTTGTGTGATTGTTAGAAATGGAAATTATTTATGTATGTTTGTGATTGTTGGAAATTGAAATTGTTGGAAATTGTTAGACATGGAAATTGTTTATTTATGTTTTGTGATTGTTGAAAATGGAAATTGTTTATGTATGTTTTATGATTGTTGGAAATTGAAATTGTTGAAAATTGTTAGAAATGAAAATTGATTATGTATGTTTTGTGATTGTTGGAAATAAAAATTGTTTATGTATGTTTTGTGATTGTTAGAAATGGAAATTGTTTATGTATGTTTTGTGATGTTTGAATTGAAATTGTTAGAAATTATTAGAAATGGAAATTGTTTATGTATGTTTTGTGATTGTTGGAAATGAAAATTGTTTATGTATGCTTTGTCATGTTGGAAATGGAAATTATTGGAAATGTACATTGTTTATGTATGTTTTGTAATGTTTGAATTGAAATTGTTTGAAATTGTTGGAAATGAATGTATATTTTATGATTGTTAGAAATGGAAATTGTTTATCTATGTTTTATGTAATTATGTATGTTGAATAATGAATTGTTGGTTTTTGATATATGTATTCATTAATTTTTATAGATAAATGGAAGAAAGTTCAAGTATTCCTGATCAAACCACTTCAGAAAGATACAATGATCGAGCTTGAGCTCATGCTGCATTGTTCCCCGGTGTGAGGAACTGTATTATTTGCTTGTTTCGTAATAAGCATTTGAAAGGTGGAGGAATCACCCAATTGAAGAAGTATTTAGTTGGGATTAAAGGAAATATAGAACCTTGTGAAAAAGTAAGTCACGATGTGAAGTTGCAAATGAAAACTTTGCTTGAAGAATATCAATACGAGAAAGGTATAAGGGAAATGTTGAATTATCAAATTAGTACTGGAAGCTCATTTGCTAGTTTTTGTGATGATTGTGGAAATGTTGAAGGTGAAGGTGGTAGTGGTAGTGGTAGTGGTAGTGGTAGTGGAAAGTGGTAATGTTCGATCTTAAGCCCAACAAGAAGTTAATGTTACACCTGCACCTGATGTTAGGAAAAGAAGAAAGTAGGCGAGTAGTTTTTTTGCACCACAAATAACTCTTGGTGCCCAACCTTCAATTTGTAGTGTCATCCAATCAAGAGAAGCGTCTTGCAATGTAGATATGACAATAGCTAGATAGTGGTATGATACAGGTACATCATTCAATGCTTCTCAATCTTACTATTATCAGCCTATGTGGATGTTATACCCTCTTATGGTCCGGGATACAAAGTTCCTTCGATTGATGACTTAATAAGTAATCTTTTGAGTTGCTCAATTTCTGAAATTAAAAGTTATTTGGCAGAAAGAAGAGTGGATTGGGCTACTTATGGATGTTTAATCATGTGTGATGGTTGGACAAAAAAGTGACAATTATCTATTATTAATTTTGGGTTTATTCTGCAAATGACTCAATTTTTTTGAAGTCTATTGATGCATATGACCTTATTAGGAATATTGATACTTTATTTGAGATATTTGATGAAGTTGTGAATGAAGTAGGGCCAGAAATATTGTCCAGTTTATTACTAAAAATGATTCTGCTTATAAAGTGGTTGGAAGAAGGTTGTAAAATTAGTATAATTCCCCTAATGTTGGAGAATATGGGGGATCATATGTATTTTCTTATTATTGTTGAGACTATGTAGAAAGCTTAAAAGGTGACCAAGTTCATCTATAATCGTGTATGAGTGTTTAATTCAATAAGAAAGGAATTTACTAATAATAGGAATTTGTGTTGTCCTGCTGTGACAAGATTTGCATCGAATTTATTATCACTTTAATATTTTGTTACGATAAAGAAAGAGTTAAGACAAATGTTTACAAGTGATAAGTGAGTTACATTTCAGCACGTTAGGTCTAATCAAAGATTGGAGGTTTCCAAAATTATACTAAAAGATAGAAAATTTTGGTCTCAATGCTAATTTGTTATCCGAGTTTGTGAGCCTTTGATGAGGGAGCTTCACTTGGCTGATAGGGAAGAAAAGACAACAATGAGTTTTTTTTAATGTCATGGAGAGAGTGCAGGAAGTAATTAAGATCAATATGAAACATAGGTCTTCTTTGTACACACCATATCTTGCAGTCATCAATGAGAAATGAGAAAGACAACTTTCTTCTCCGTTGTTTGCAGCTGGGACGTTTTTGAGTCCTAGTATCTATTTCGAACCGAATTTCACAAAGAAAATTGAAGTTAATAGGAGAATGTTATTCACTATATTACAGTAGTTGTTGCTCATGAGATGATGCAAGATATCATAAGCTTGCATGAAGTGGGATTTTGGATTGCCAATTGTTATTCGACAAAAATCAAAACTTTCTCTAGGTATTAGTTGTTTCCCTTTTCTTATTTGTTAAAAAATTAATTATTACTTTATTTTGTTTATAATGTTGCTTTTGTTGTCTTACGACTTACAGTTTTTTGTTGGGACCAATTCAAAAGTGCTATTCTAAAATTGCAAAGGTTTGCAATTCAAATTTTAAGTTAATGTTTGAGAGCAAAAGGTTTTAAACATAACTAGAGCAATTTGAATTTATCCATTCCAAGAAAAGGAATAGATTAGAGTACAAGAGATTGAATGACTTGATTTTCATTCATTGCAATCTAAAGCTTCATGAAAGGTATGCTATTATCATTATTAATTTCGATATAATTTCTTATAATTTTTAATAATTAAAATTTATTGTTTACTAGTGCTCTGAATAGCACAAGTAGTTCAATAGATCCAATTTGCATTGAGAATATCGATCTTTTGGCATATTGAGTTTCTAAAGAACATGTTTAGTAGATGTGAATGACTTGGAAGATAATCTTGGATGGGAAAACATTAACATGTCATTTGGTTCATTGAATTTGAACGATGATGATAATGCTACTTTTCTTAACGATGAGAATTTTGTATCAAATGATAATTAAAGTTAGTGCAGTGATAGCGAGTATCCTTTCGTAGATGATTGAGTGAAGTTCCAAGTTTTTGTTTTTTCTCTTCTTTTAATTTGACTTATATTTAATATATATGTTACATTTTATATATGTAATGTAATTATAAATGTTTTTATTTCAGGTTTCACTTCTACTTGGTTGTTTTTTCATTATGAGCTCTTGTCGTAAATTGTAATAGTTTAGAGTTAATGATATTTATTATTCTTTTTATTAGATATTTTGATGTAATTATTATATATTATATGATGAAATTGTAATATTTTAAATACTTTGTGTTGTTCTTAATTTTATATTTATATGATTATAATTGTTTTTACATATTAATTGTGATTATTATTTATATGTAAAATATCTTTAAATTGTTAATATTTTATATTAATTATAGTTGTTATTTATTATTTATTATTATAATTTTTGGAGATATCATTGATCTAAAGTTATAAGGTATACTGTCTTACAATATAAATTTGAAACTGACGAACCAAACGATTCATTTATCATTCCAACTTCCAATAAGCCACGGATGTATATCAGCGGTAAGAAAATGGTGAATGGAAAACCCTAAAACCCATTCTTTAACTATCAGAATTCTGAAATGGGTTTATTGAAAGGAGTGACCTTTTGAATTCCCTCCATTTTCAAACCTTAATTTACCTTCCAAAACTCTAAACCCTAATAAGAGAATTAGAGCTTGTGTCTCACTGATGCAAATTTCTGACATGAAAGCTCTAAAATCAGTAGTCTACACTAACAAAAGCTTTCTCCTTTTAAACCGTAATAAAATCCCAAAATCAATCATCAATTCCCGCCATTTCCATGGTACCACCCTCCGATTACGTTGCAAAAAGTCTGGCGTAGCTGTTGAGTCGTTCAAAACCAGCCCCGAGTTAAACGAAAATGGGAAAAGCGTCGATGGTGTAAATGGTCGTCGTGTTTGGAGCATATATAGTCCTGTCTCCGGTAGAATTTTGACGCAGAGAGGCTTGAGGGAAAGCGATGAGCAAGAAATCCATCAAGGGTTCTCAAATGCCTACGAGGAATTTGAGGGTTTAGAAGCGAAGAGGACGTATGGCACGGCAAAGAGGAGTGAAGGAGATAGAAACGAGTCGGGGTTTTCAAGTTTCATACAAGAAATTGGCGATATAGAGGCCCAGAGGACTTATAGGAATGTGAAGAGTGGAACTTTGGTTAACATAGACAAGGTTTGTGGTCGTGTATTGAGTTCTGACAAAGAAATCGGTGGTCTAGGTGAGGAAAAGGGCTATGGTGATATGAAAGTTAAAACCCAGATGGTAGTGTCAAGTTCTAATAATAAGAACGAGGGTTTAAGTGAGGAAAGGAATAATGATAATAAGACTTTACCCAGTTCAGATGAAGATCGATTAGGTTTATCAACTTATAGTAAGGGAAATGAGGACGTTATCAACCAAAACAGAATTAGTGGCGGGAAGAAAGCAGTTAATGGGATGGGGTCTGGGGACGTTGTGGCAAATAGGAAGAAGAAGAAGAACAAGGTTACCTGGGTTTGTGGGAGCTGTGGCAATACACATGGCCAATGGTGGGGTACCTGCAGATCATGTGGGTTGGCAGGGACAATGAAGCAGTTTTCAGAAGTGGATGTTGGGAGTGGAGGTAAGGTCAGTGGGATGGAAGTTTCGGAAAATGTGATTCGCTCTTGGCTGCCTCAACAATCAGAGGAGATGCGTCCATTAAGGCTAACAGAAGTCAGCAAGGGTACCAATCAGTCTGACTGGCGGATCCCTTTGTAAGATATTGATTTCGTCGTCTGTTAGCTGTTCATTGTTGGGATGCATTGCTAAAACGTAATCTAGGTGTTGATGGGTTCAATTCCATGACAAATACAAGTACTTTCAACAGATGCCAACATGTGTTACTTGCCATATAATGTGGAATAAATGCTGTTGAAATTCAGGTCTGGACTCTTTGGAACTGAAGTTTCTAGGGTGCTTGGTGGCGGTATTGTTCCAGGTCTGGTTGGAATACATATATTATGTCTTGAATATGTAATTTTGTTCTCAACAATTTTATTTTGTTTAATTTGAATAATTTCACACACGTTATTTTGCCTTGCACCATACTACTTAAAGCTAAAATAGGTTATATTTTCTTCTATTTATTTATGTCTTCACTTGTTTGGATTTGAGTAATATGATCTTTTAAACATTATTTTATGAATTAAATTTCCCAAGATGAGCAGTAAACGAAAATACATTTCAATTTAAAAGTCCGTTTTTTTGTTCACAATTAACTAATTCTGATTATACATGTGATGTAAACTTTATAAAATGGAATGAAGCACTATGACAGAGGCTGGTGATTCTAGCTCTTAAGTGGATAATTGATGTTATCTTTATTTGAAGTTAAACTTAGCTTTGTGTCATCTCATCTTCTTAGTATTAGATAGAAACTTATTCCACATTCCATCCCTTTTGTAGAGACTTGAAAACTATCCACGATTCATTCACTGAATTTTTAGCTATTGGTGAATTATTACATTAATACTCATGTTTATTCCTTCATGGATGCTAGTGTTTGCTAAATACATAGTTCTGCCATGAAGTTTCGAGTGTTTAATATCTCCTTGCCCTTTTGCTATCAGATTACTTAATTGTATAATGTTGTTATTAAGGTTCTTTGGTTTTGATCGGTGGTGATCCTGGAGTTGGCAAGAGTACCCTATTATTGCAGGTAGCCATTTCTCAGAGTTCTTTGAATAATATTCTTGACTTCTTATATCTTTGATGTGCTATGTTCTTTACTTTCTGTTCTATAACTTGGTCCAATCATCCATTTCTTTGTTATATTATCAAGTTTTCTCTTCTAAGATCAATTGTTTTGAATTGTAAGATTGCAGCAATAATAGCTGAGGGTCAGGAAGATGGCGAACCGGCTCCAGTTGTATATGTCTCTGGTGAAGAGGTTTATGTTACTTGGTGTCTAATATTTCATCTAAGCGTTTTGATTTATTTTCTGTCAATCATCCAGTCCTATGGTAGTGCTTGAAAATAAATTTATTGGTTAAAAAAATGCAACCTTTTCTATGAGGAAACTTTAAAATCTTCAAGGATCTATTCCAATTATGTACTTTCATCTTTGTAATGTTCATAAAAGTTTTTTTTCTCATTATGTCCCTTTTCCAGAGGCCTGTGTTGCTGTGACAGCATAGGAACAAAACCTTAAGTTCATTGTTCTTGTAAAGTAGCAATCATGGTTTTTAAGGAGGTGAATGTACTATTGTGGCAGAGTGTTGAGCAAATTAGAGACAGAGCTGACCGTATGAAGATTGAAGCAGAAAATCTTTTCCTCTATTCAAGTACTGATATTGAGGTAAATGACTCTCTTTTATCTTTTCTATCTTATATTATTATTATTCAACTAGGTTTTTTTGTTCTCCCTTAAAACTGCACTATTATCATACAGATCTGCAGACTCTGATATTATAGTTCCGTCTTATCTTTTCTTTTTAGGATATATTTGGGAAAATTCAGGAAGTTTCCCCTTGTGCTTTAGTGGTTGATTCTATACAAACAGTTTATCTTAATGGAGTTACTGGAAGTGCTGGAGCTATCTCACAGGTGTTTAATGCTATGTGCTATATCCTATAAGCATAACTTCAAGATGTTTAATCTCTATACCTGGTGTTATGTACTTCAATGTCTCTTGCTTTCACCTTAATTGTGTTGATATTGTTCTCTCTTTGTTGTTTACTGCATATCCTTTTGTGCACGTAGATTGTTAATAATAAGAAAGAGTGGCTACAATACCAAGGTAATCATGGATTAGAACTGTTGATGAGAAAAAATTGCATGCGTTGTACCTTCCATTCTAATTGCCTTTTTTTGTGTCATAGATTTTCAATAAAAAAGAACATGATTTATTTTGATATCTCCTTCTTGAGTTCTTTTGAGCAATGGAAGTTTAACTTACACGAAATACCATGATTAAAATAAACTTTCAGTGAGTACTAAATAAAAATGTGTTTATTTTCTAAATAAAAATTGTGTCTATTTTCTTTCTTATTCCTTTTTTATGGAATTTGAGCAAATATACATACTTTCAGACACTTAAAAGACAAATATGCTTATCCATAGATATTTTCATGAGATTCTTAATGAATGATAACCCAATTCTAGTGTATGACAGGTTAGGGAATGCACGTCAGCTTTATTGCGGTTTGCAAAGAAGACTGGCATACCTGTTCTTTTGGTGAGATCTATTTATCTAAATTTAGTTTTCCATCTGTTTAGTTTGATATTGGAACACAATTGGCAACCTTGTTCGAGGCCTGTTTCCAATCTTCTTTCTGTTATCTGGAGCTTTTCTTCAGCCATGACGAAAAATAAAAAGAAAGTTCAACTATGATTTCTTTTCTCAATATTCCTACTGTTTTTAACTTCCTTTTTTGTCATCTCTTTCTCTCATTCTCATTTTCTCTCCTTAAATACCTGCCTTTGGTCCCTGACCTTCCTAATCACGATCCCAATTGCATCATGGAGTTCATCTGTTGTATCCTGCTTCTAGTCAATGATCAACTCTTATATTTCATATATCATTTTCTATGTGATTATACTCTTGATCATTGTCTTCTTTTTTCCGTTTTATAAGTGCAATAGGTGTTTTGCCTTTTCCTCAAGTTCAATGTATTCCTTTGATTTACCTACTTTTATTTGTATTAAATAACATTTGGTTTGATCGATGTGCTAGTTGATTGTTGATTTGTGATGAAGTTCAAGCAACTTCTAAATGAAACTATTCACGGAACTGTTTCTTTTATTGATATTTTGAAGTTTCTTTTCCCTTCCTTTTTCATTAAATTGCAAATGCTTTACAGATTGGACATGTGACCAAGTCTGGAGATATAGCAGGACCTCGGCTCCTCGAGCACATAGTTGATGTTGTTCTGTATATGGAAGTCAGTATTTTGTTACGTTTTGCTTTTACTGGATAATTCGTTATGCTCTGTCGAATGATGTAACCTACTTTTGGTATCATAAGATGAAGAACATTTGCTGCATGCCTCATAGTACAGATTCATATGTGAAACTTCAACATTTAGCTTCCGAAATTGATGCTAAATCTTTTACTATGTTTCCATATGGTAACTTGACATGAACTATCTGTTTTGATAGAATTTTCAAGGTAGTTTGTTCTTTTCTTATTAAGATTGCTAACTATTTTGGTACATGCTATTAGGGAGAGAAGTTTTCATCTCATCGCTTTCTTCGACCAGTGAAGAATCGTTTTGGATGCACTGATGAGGTGCGCTATAAGGATGACGCTTTGTATTTAAGTATAGGTTATGTGCTTTCTGTGTGAATCTTGTGTTAAGAAATTCCTTTGCTCTCCCCGTGCATATTCTGTAAGGCTTGATTGGTATTGGTTAGTGAGCCTTCAATGCTCAGTTATTGAATTGGTATATGATGTTACTAATTCTCAAATTTTTCTCTTTTCAAATATCCCTAATCTCTCTCTCTTTATCATTTTGGAGGTAAGTTTCTATCGATGTTCTCCTTTGTTAATTTGATTTCATGGCTGATGCACCTCTTATGTACCAGATTGTAACTTTTTTTGAGGAAATAAAAGATACATAGACAAAATTATGTATGAAAAATATTAAAAGAAAATTCTAATCATGGAAAAATAGTGGAAACTACACGTAGCCAAAAAAGCCTCTTAGGAATAGTATATGATTGTATCGGATTTTTTTATTTTATTTCATTAATCTTTGTTGAAGCATAACCAAAATGGCAAAATGATTGTAGGTACTCATATAACTGCTCCCTTTTCATCTTTGTTGATAATAGAATTATCTATTGGTGCCAGTTGGGAGTATTTGAAATGTCAGAACTAGGTCTGCAAGCTGTTTTAAATCCAAGTGAGATATTCCTGAGTGAGCAGCATTCAAGTTCGGATGTTGTAGTTGGACTAGCTGTCACTGTGATCATGGATGGATGTCGAAGTTTTCTTATTGAAATTCAGGTATTTTCTTTTACTCTTTTGCTCTATGCTAAAAATTGTATTTCACATGATTCACTAATATTTTTTTCCCGATTGAACCTCAACTAGTTTGCCATTCAAATGATCACAAATTGTTTTGGTTGACTTTGAGATCCATTTTACAGGCATTATGTGCCCCTGGTGCTTCTGTTTCAAGGCATGTTAATGGGATCCAAGAGAGCAGGGCCGACATGATTATTTCAGTAAGTGGTTTAAGGTTTTTTAATTGGAGTTATATGGGCATATCATCATTGTAAGCTTATTGCATAATTTCATGTCTAACCTTTTTTATGTTGATTAATTCTGAAATAGCAGTACCTACCATCAGCTCTACTTTTACATCAATTCCCTGTTTTGGTTGGTTTTGCATTTTTTTCTCAACTGAATACTTCAAAGTTCAAATGTAATGAGCTTCCGGTTGGGAATCCCAGTAGAAATAAAATTAAAAGCCTTTATTATTTTAGTTCTTTGTGAGTGTCTCTACAGATGAGTTGTATTTGTATAAAGCACGTCTTTAAATTCTTTCGCTTTTCTGTTCCAAACTGTGATATAAATTATGTGAACCTTTTTAAGCTTAAAAAAGATTTGTTAAAATGATTAATTCACAATCTCATATCTCTTGGCTGAAGGTTCTTAAGAAGCAAGCGGGTTTGATGCTCCAAGAAAATGTAAGTCATCCCTTACCTTTTATGTGAAAATTATGGTTTCCGCCTTTCCTTTTTGTTGGAATTTTGATGAATAGGGCTTTTAGGGGACGTGACACAATTTTTCTTGCAAAGGGTAACATAGGAAGTGTGTTATGGATTCTGTGTCAGCATTTTAAGATGTGAACAGGGTGTTCACAGATTTGGTGTCAGCATTTAAAAATGTGAATGACAAGTGTGTTCGCAGATTTCATTTTAGGTTGGAAAAGAATTTTGCATGGCATGGTTTGGAATCATTACTAGATTTTGGAAACATCTTATTTTCAATTAAAGTGCCCTTTTAGCCTGAATAATTGAATTATTTTGTATTCAATTCTAGGTCAGTTTGGTTCTTGTTCTATTCTTACACAAAGTTTTCCTCCATTTGTTTTTTCTTCTCTAGGCCATCTTTCTGAACGTCATTAGTGGGGTCAAGCTCGCAGAGACTGCTGGAGATCTTGCGATTGCAGCTGCAATTTGCAGCAGGCATTTGTTTCCTTAATTCTTGTTTCCTTTATATATATTCAAAGTTATTGTGTGCCAGTCTTTAAACTTCACTTTTGCAAACATCTCATAGATAAATAGTGATCCAGGACTTTTATCATTTATTTTTCTGCCCTATGCCCACCAATAATACATCAACTGCAAGCATCTTTTGAAGTTTGATTACCTATGGTTGCTATCTCAGTTTCTTGGAGTTTCCTCTTCCAAATAATATTGCATTCATTGGAGAAATTGGCCTTGCTGGTGAGCTTCGAGCTGTAAGTCATTAATTTCTTTTGTGTTTCTTTTAAGCCAGTTAGACGTACACTATCAAATACCAGAAGTGTCTGAGGAAGTGTTCTGGGGATTAACCTGTTAATATATGAATAGCATTGCATCTCACGTTCATTGCACAGATGTTAGCTCAGTGACAGTTGTAGAAGAACTCTCCATCGGTGCTTTAAAAGCATGCTTCCCTGTTCCTTTTTTACTTTGACTTCATTGCGCTAAGGTATGTTGTTGGATCACCTGTTCACCCAAGTCTTACGTTCGTAAATTACAGGTGCCCCGAATGGAGAAAAGAGTGAATACGGTGGCCAAAATGGGATACAGAATGTGTATAGTTCCCAAATCTGCCGAGAAATTTCTGGAAACGCTTGGTTTCCAAGGAATGAAAATCATAGGTTGCAAGAATCTGAAAGAAGTCATTGACACCGTGTTCACAGCACCAAAATGAAGGTGGAATTGGACAACTGAAGAGAGATTGTACGCTCTGGATTCAGATTGCAGCTAGAGAAAGCAACAGGGCCATGTGTAAGCTTCTGTATAGAACAGTTGACAACTTGGAATTTCTTTCGGGAAAATTGTGCTCAATATACCTAACCATTCATGCTCTACCTTCGTGCCTTCTTTTATCTGCCCAATTTCTCTATTTCCTTTATACTTAATTTTCATAATGAATAAGCCCTATAATCTTTTAAAATTTTCCTATTATATGTATATCTAAGGGAGAGGAAGTTTTCGACCGGCAAAATCCGGCTTCAGAAATTCTGTAGTAGAAGGGTAAAATAAAAACATATTTATTAATCAACTCCAAAATCATAGATGATTTATCCACACAACCAATAAAGTAGCTTCCATCGCCATGTTGCATATTTGGCCGAAACACAAACCTTGTGATTGAGTATCGTAATTTTTGCGTGTTACTTACTATTGCATATTACTTAGCCATCAGGGTCTCAGAAGTAATAATATGAAAAGAGAGACTTACTTGGAAAGGTATTAAGCATGCCTTCCATTAAAAGGGCCAACTGTATCTTGCCATTGCTCCAAGAATGGCACTATGAACTAGTACAGTTTTTGTTTTTTGGGAAGTTAAAATAAATAAAAATTAAAGAGAAGGTCATCAGAAGCCTTGCCTGGAATAGCTCGAATTATGTAGGTAGGGTTATGGGCTTCATAAAATGGAGCCCAAATGTTAAGCCCAATTATAAAGCCCAATAGAGTTAGTTGAAAAGAATCCCATATCTACTAATTTGGTTTTTGGTAGCATAACTCATATATATAAATATATGCCTCCACCCATACATTACAACACACCATACCATAAGCACTAAAACAATTTTAGACTATTGCAATTTAGTCCTTATTTCACCTATTTGCAATTTGTTCCTCTTAGTTTAATTTATTTGCAATATAGTCCTTTATTTTGGACCAATTGCAAATCAATTCTTTTTGGAGGCAGAGACAAGGTTTGGGAAGTGTTCTTCCTCGCACGAGATTGGAGAGCTACACCGGGTAACCTTCTTTTGTTTGTTGGTGGTATTTGTCTAGTTTTATTCTAGATTTTGGTGCCTTTAGTTGTCTTCTGCGCTGTTGATGTTGGTTGTGTACTTTGCATCTTCTTTTTTCCCTGTTTTGAGATACATTTTAGGTGTGGTTTTCACATGTTAGAAGGATTAAGGGCCGTTTGTGTCTATCATTTTATTGTTGGAGACATTTGGTATACTCGTTTGATTGATAGTGGAGTTTTTCTGGACTAGGTCCCATGGATGTTGCCTCTCGACATTTGAGAGGGTGTTACCACGTTAAAAATTTTGGTGTTCTTTAATTTGTTGCTTGACGTTTTATTGTTGCTTCCATATTCGATCGACATCACGTCCACACATATTTTGTTTTAATCCGCGCGCTTTAGTTTCTGGGCACATCTTTGTTTGTTTTTAATTCCCTACAACTGGTATCAGAGCTTTTTGGTTTTCTCTCTGGTATTTTTTGTTTGATTGGAATATGGAGCCAAATTATAGGAAGATGGTTAATTTGAATGGCACTAATTACCACAAGTGGAAAGGGAAGATGAAAGATCTATTTGTGAAAAAGTTGCGTTTGTCGGCGTTTGCTACTCAGAAGCTAGAGTCTAAAACTGATGAAGATTGGGCTTTTGATAATGAGATGGTTTATGGCTTTATTCGGCAATGGATTGATGACAATGTTTTGAATCATATTGCTAATGATTCAAATGCTAAGACTTTATGGGAAAAGCTTAAGACCTTATATGCTTCGAAGATTGGGAATAACAAGTTGTTTTTGTTAAACCAGGCTATGTGTTTGAAGTATAAAGAAGGTAGTTCTATTTCTGATCATTTGAATGAGTTTCAAGGATGTTTGGTCAATTGTCTGGCATGGGCATCAAATTTGAAGATGAGATTATAGGGCTTTGGTTACTGCTCACTTTACCTGATTCTTGGGAAAATCTCCGAGTTACTTTGATTAGTTCTGCTTCTGTTACCATGGAGTTAGTGAAATCTGTTGTTTTAAATGAAGAAGTTAGAAGACGAACACAGCAGGCATCTACTTCACAGTCGCATGTCTTGGTTACAGAAAATAGGGGGAGAAGTAGAGAGAAGGATCAGGGATGTATCCGAGGAAAGAATAGAAGTAAATCCAGATCTTGATATAAGGATATGGAGTGTCGTCATTGTGGTAAGAAAGGCCATATTAAGAAGTATTGTTTTAAGTTGAAATGTGAGAAGGGCAAGCAACAGAAGAACAATGATGATAGCGATGATAGTGCTTCTATTGGCGTTGGTGATCTGATGACAATTGCTGATGAAGAAGTGGTTAACATTGCTTCTGATGAGACTAGTTGGGTTTTTGATAGTGGTGCTACTTATCATGTGACCCCTCACAGGGAGTTCTTCACGTCTTATACTCCAGTTTTTGATGGCGCTTTAACGATGGCTAACAATGGCAAATCAAAGGTTGTTGGCATTGGTACTGTTTGCTTGGAGACTGATCTCGGAATGAAGCTATTTTTTAATAATGTCAGACATAATCTTGACATGAGGTTTAATCTGATTTCTACTGGTACACTTGATGAAGAAGGTTATAATAGTCAATCTTCAAGGGGGAAGTGGAAACTCACTAAAGGTTCCTTGGTTATCGCACGTGGAGAGAAGATTT
>JAOSBP010000001.1:9473884-9486391 GCA_027563825.1 Erythroxylum mucronatum | reverse complement strand
TGCTTCCGTCTGCTTTTTGTATCTTCTGAATTTTGCATCGACTGCTTTTTACTTCGTCTTGCATCGTCTGCTTTTTGCTTCGACTTGCATCGTCTGCTTTTTGCATCTTCGAATTTTTGCTTCGCGCATCGTCTGCTTTTTATCTTCACAAACTTCCATCTGGTTTTTTTTCTTCTTGCATCATCTGCTTTTTGTAAGTGTTATTATTTTATCTACTCTTCCATTTTGCCTCAAGTTTGTTTGTCATCAAAATCTTTATTATACGTAAAGTCACAATTTTGACTTAACAATTTTCTCTCTTGTAAAAATTGTTATTTAGTTTACGACTCAAACTGATTTTTATAGCCTAAGTCTTCAACTGTCTTCTTGAGAAACTGCTTCTTGAATCTTCTAGAAACCGTTATTAGTTGAGTCTTGTAACTAACTCCGACTAACTAACTGCCTGACGTTCTAGAATAATTTCCTTTTCTATCTTCTGGTACTATACTTCTTCTGGTGTCTCTTCGTCTGTTGTTACGCTTCGTCTGGTATCACTTCGTCTGTTGTCACGCTTCGTCTGGTATAGCGCTTCGTCTGTTATCGTGCTTCGTCTGTTGTCACGCTTTGTCTGGTATCACGTGTATCTTCTAACGATGACGTGTAGCTTCTAGCGATGACCACGTATCTTCTGGGTTTGACTTCGTGTCACTTACATTTTTCTGCACACTTAACAAACTTATCAAAACAATTCACACACTTCTAAGATTATTATTATTTGATTTTCATCAAAATTAATAGAAGTGAAGTCTTATTGACTTAACACCTTTGGATATTAAAGGTGATGAATATTTTCTAGGATAATGAAACATCTAATCATGCTTATGTGCATAATGCCTACTATGAATGGAAATTTGATTTGTGCTTTTTTAAGGCCTAGAGAGGTGTGATTAGGTTTGTATGTTATATTTTATCACAAGCATAGTTGTAGCAACATCGACAAGTACTAGCGATCCATTAAAGACTATGATTACTGGTGCTAATCATTTTTCTATTATCTACTTTAAATAATTGAGTGATTAAATTGGAAAAGAAAAATAAAATAATCTAAAAAATAAATATGAGTTAATCGTCCAAAGATATAATTAAGGATAAAAAATCAATAGATAGATAAGACTTAGATGTAGAACTCTCCTAGAATCTTATTATACTTGAGTTTATCTTGATTTAATAAATAATTATAGTTTTATGAAAGTTATAATTACATTCTCTCTCAAGATATGTAATTCCTACCATTAAATTGAATCAATTGAAATCTCTTTCTAATCAATATAACCTAAGAATGCTTTAATTCAATTTATGAACTCTCTCAGTAGGTTTTACCCTAACTTAGGAAGATTTTGCAACTTGAACTATTTGCTCAAGCTTGACCCTCTTTATCCATATTGTGATCTAATCATACATCTTGTCTTTTGAATATTAATGCATGATTGAATCATTAAATCTTTCACTTTTGTTTCTTCAATTCAATCAATTATAAAACATAGATAAATCCCAAGAAAAGTATAATCCTTCATTCAAAAAAATAAATCAATTTAAAACATAATTCTGGAGTTCATCAAATCTAAATTTATATCCCAATTTAGTTCGTAACAAAACACAGAAAACCAATAAAGAGCGATAAAGAAACAAGAGAAAAAGATGTGCTTGTAGTTTTTGAATCTTGATCCTTCTTAATTGATCTTGATGGAATCTTATTTTCTTCTAAGATTTTCTCCTTCTTTATGTGCTCTTGAGTCTCTTTAGCCTTGAGATTAATTTTTGGTCTTCCAAACAACTTTTTCCCTTTTTCTCCTCTTTTTCCTCCTTTTATTTTATGAAACCTAAGATTTATATCGAATGTGGATCAAACAAAGGGCGTGTTATTCCTATATTGCTTTACACCCCTCTCAACTTTTTACATAAAAACTACTACCAACACAGGTCTAAAATAACCTCATGTTGGTTTAACACAGCCTCGTATTATTCTCATATTGTTCTGATGATACTCTGGACAAAAACAGGAAGAAATATAACGAGACAACATGGAAGACATGTTGAATATGTTAAATTAAATTCAAACTTGCGTAAGTTTATCCATTCTTCATTAAAGAGCTAAAAGAAAGGCTTGTGAACAAAAATTAAGTACCAAATCCCATATTAATCATTTAAACACAAGCTAAATACTCTGTAAATCATTAGCACTTATCACCACACTCCTATAAGTATACCCAATCTTGTGCATATTATTGGGATTCTTCTTAGCTCTTAGCATATTGTCTAGTTTTTCACTCCCTTTATGAATTTGGATAATGAATCCTTAAGAATATCAATCTCTTTTTTAATGTCTCGTTTTCATGCTTTAATGCATCTAATATATGATTGTCATCAATGATCACATTTTCATATGCTTTAATGCTATACAATTCACATTTCATCTTTTAATTTTCATTCATGCATCCAACTATTTTTGAACTTCTTTAAGCTTAAAATATAATTCTTCATTTTTTACTCATAATTTCTAAGCTTTTGACTAGTTTATCATACTTCAAATCATTATTATTACCATATGAATTAGAGTTGGTTGTTTTCTCATTATTATCCTTAGCTATATAGCATATCAAGTTATCTCTCCTTTTGAATTCACATATTCAAATTTACTTATATCATCCTAAGTTGAGACTTTAAAGGCTTTCTTCTTCTTTTTTAATTCCTTCTTCTCCTTCTTATAGTTTCTTTTATACTTGTCATTATCTTTGAGTAAAAGACATTTCATGACGCTAGGTTTTCTATATCCAAAATAAATAATGTTAGAGGATTCACGCTTTAAAGAACCTTTAACTTTCTTTTAAGTCCTTTGTTTTAGAGAAATTCTTTCTCTACAAAAAATTTCTTAAAGTTCTTAATGAAAAGGTTGACGTCTTCGTCTTTACTTCCACTTATAGAGGTCTTTTCTTCACTTCATTCCTCCCTTGAAAATTTGAATTGTAAATCTTTTTTTCTTTAGAATTATTGCTTTTTGCATCTCTTGGAGCCTCATTTCATATGTGAGGGAAGATCCAATAAGTTCCTCTAATGATAATGTTGTTAGATCCTTGACTTCTTATATAGCTATCATTTTAGCTTCCCACGTCTTTGAAAGCAACCTAATCAACTTTCTTACGATTTCAACGTTAGTATAGATGTTTCCAAGATCTTTGAGGGTATCAATAATATTAACAAATCTAATGTACATATTAGAGATTCATTACGCTTCAATTAATATTAATGGGTTAACATGCTCACCTTTGTCTCCTAAATTTGGTTTGTGCCCTTGTGTGTAATTTCTATTAGATGCCAAATTTAATAAGTTTTTTTTCTTATAGAGACTCTATGAATTCATTTCTTTCTATGCACAAAATAAGATGTGCATGGACCTACTATTTAAGAAAATTAATCCCTTATTTTGAAGCCCCCATTCTTGCTTCCTCTAGTTTAAGGACCTTTTTATTATCTATAATTTTTATAGTTATAAAGGAGTCATTTGAAACTATTTTCTATAGGTCTACACTTTTGGCTATTAAGAAAATTTCCATCCTTGTTTTCTAATAAAGATAATCATTTCCATTAAAGAAGGGGCTCTATTAATGTTTGTCCCCTCTTAGTTGAATGATGATGATGTGTTCCTAAATATGAAATTAAGATCTTTGCTATAGGATTTTGTTTAAAATGCTAGTTTAATAAACCCACTCTAATATCAATTATCAATCCCTAATGACAACTACTAGGAGAGGTTAATTGGATGTTAACAAATTTTAAACAAAATATTTACTAACTTAGTTTATTAATAAACACAATTTATAAAATATGAAAATATGATATAAAACAATAAATTTAACCAACACACTTAAATAATAATATAAAAAGGTTAAGGAAAGAGAAACGTAAATCAATTTATAATGATTCAAAATATTACTTTTTCATATATCTACTCACAAGACTCTTCTTGAAATTCTACTATAATTCTCTTTCAAAGCAAAGAATAACTTTTTTACAATCTTTTCTCGATAAAGAGGAACTCTTTTACAATCTTCCTTTATGGTGAAGAGGAACCTCAATATCACTTAGGACTCCACCTAAAAATATACATCCTTACAAAAGTATTTGTGTGAATGAGTCTCTTTTAGTTGTTTTTTTCAAAAAAAAATATTAAAGAGACTTATTCACACAAATATGAGAAAATGATGGTCAAATACTTGATAAACACCTATAAATGTGTGTATAAGACATCCAAATGTTTTTCATATACGAACCAATAAGAAAAAAAATGTATTTGTAGGATTTTGGGACCCCTATTAGTCGTAGGAGCCAAACATTTTCTATTACAACAATTAACAATACAATGTTAGTTGACTTGTATAGCACATTAGTCGATCAGTGTGTATTGAATGCATATATTCACTAATCATTGAGACATCAGTCAAATACTAGGGCATATTGATCAACCACTTAAACAATATGTCAACAAACAACCCTGTTAAAAGTTTAACCTAAATTGGTCAACAATTAAATCATATTAATCGGCCTATGCGTTCAACAATAAAATTTTCTAGTCGTTGCATATTGGTCAACCAATGTATCCCTTAAGGCAACATTAGTAAACCACATTACCATATTAGTCTAGCAATATGTTAACAAACTCACCTATTACATATTTAACTTACATTGGTTAACCACTAACCTATATTAGTCAATCAATCCTACAAAAATATGATTTAAACAATTTTAAATACTCAAATTTGATTTATTTAATGAAATTATAATTAAAAATTCCCAAAATATCCCTTAAGAATTATTTAAAGATCAAGAGGTTTTTCTTTAAAAACTAAAGCTTTTATACCTCTCAATGAATGGAAAAACTTATGGAATAAAGTAAGAAAAAATATTTATGCATAGTAAGCCTTTAAGATTATTAAAGTGACTAATTGAGATTACAATTAACATTAAAAATATAGTAATAATCTTAATATGCCTTGATCTTCTTTTATACTTAACTTGATTTTTACTTCGACAGCTGCAAGCTTTAACTTTTCTTTATCTACTTGTAAACTATTTTCTTGAGTTTATGGCTACATTTAGTTCTTATATTGATTTTTATCAAAAATAATAAACTCATTAGTAGTAATTATATTTTGTTATCATTAAAATATTGATTAGAACCTCACTTAATTCAATAATAAGGTTGGGCTTAAAAGTTAAAATAAGTATATGTAAAATTTTTGTTCTTTATTTTGTTTTGTTAAATTATAAAAATATCAAACTTTAACTCAATTTGGTAATACTAGCTTGAATCACTTTTAATTTTTTTTATGAAACATGTTATTAGACTCGTATTTAACTATGTTGTAGCAAGTCATGTTTCGAACACATGGTTGATACATGTCCTACTTATGCCATGTCAAATAAAATAAAAACTAAAAGACTAAAATTCCTAAAATCAATGGACCTTTTTGTTATCTCCTTCTTCCTTGACGGGAGATCATGGTGTCTGCTCCTTCAACAAGTTGGTATTCCCCAAAAGCACAAGCTTCTTAATGTTACTACTTTTGAGCAAACTAAGGCACAAACATGTAATTATTGTATCTCTAATGTTGCAGTTTAATGTTCACCCTCAGTGAAAATGTCACAAAAATCTTAATTTTTAGTTTTTAGGAATTTAAAATTTTTGTTTATTTTTTTTACTTTTATCTGATTTGATATGTATAGAATATGTGTCACTCGTGGACTTGGCACCACATGTCTAGTAGATTTGCTAACGTAGCTTGCCATGTTAGCACCGTTAACTTAGCGTCTAACAATAGACGATTTTAGTGAAACATCATTAGTATATTTTAGTTTTACTTTTAAAGTTTGGTTTAGTATTATAAAATTGAATAAACTTTAGATTTTTATATAATTTATCCATTTGTTTTTTAATTAGTTTAAATATCAACTGTTTTTTTATAATGGGGCCTACTGGTGTTAGATGGGTACTACACTAGGTTTGACTTTGATGGGACCTACTAAAAGTAAAAATAAAAAGATAGCTTATTAGATAATTGACAGACCGTAACAAAATTAAGGTTTTCGTTGATTTAAGGTTAAATTTGACTATTTTAAAAATATTAAGATTCTTTTTAAATAGTTTAAAATATTAGGTTCTAACATGAATTTTGGTCAAAACTTTAAAATTCAAAAGAAACGATAGTTCATTCATTAATTAAAAAGGAACCCTAATCACTTCTTTTTTTATAAAGAAGTTCAATATAATATGTTATTTAAAAAGTTAATCACAGCCCTTAATCTTTTCACTCTTTTTATCTCTCCCCTCTTTCTCCATAAAATGCACAATAAACAATGTAACTACGAGGATTAACAAGAAACAAAGATCTATTTTCTGGAACAATTAAGTAATATTAGAAAACAAATAATAGAGTTATCATGTAAGTTCCAGTACAACATTAAAAAAAATTAAGGATAATATTATTTCTTAATAACCTCATTTAGACATTATAAAAAAGAAATATTAAAAACTAAATAAGCAATTATTTGTAATTGTTCATTTATAATGTGAAGATAGATTTTAAAAAATTTCTTTTTAAATTTCATTGAAAAATAAAGAAATTTGAAGTATGAATTGTATCAATTAAAGTAGAAACATTATCTTAATTATTTTTTTGGGATTACCATATTTTTATCATATTCTTTTTTTAATTATCTCTATTAAAAAATAATTGAATCTTTCAACATTACTAATTTTCATAATTAAATTTATTTCATTAGCTTTTATTAAAAAAAAAAGGCTTATGTGATAGGGCAAATCAATTAAAAAAAGGCCTAGTAGTCACTTGGATGCCACAATAAATAATCCTACTCCTTTATGGCAAATTGGCGTAGTTAAAATGGGACTTACTTTGCCATACCAATTTTCACTCACGCGAGGCTCCATTGAGATCCTCTTACACAATAACAAGCACCATGAATGTCATTCATAGCTTATTTTCATTCGCATATTACACAATCTGCACCCTTTTATTTAATTCAATTGTATTTTTCAACCTCAAAGTACTTTACGATAAAATACAGAATAAACTCTAACATTTTAAAGCATTTAAATTGAAACTCATCATTTTTAGAACATTCAAAACAAACTTTAAGCAGATATAAAATTTAACGAAGTTAACTCTTCGTCAATTAAAATATAACATCAATAATAATGTGACATTAGTTTTTATTTTTAAATAAAAATTAGGTCCTATCATTACATGACAAATAAAATTTATTGTTTGAAATGTATGAGAATAGACTCAACAACTATATAACAATAGATTATCTCTAAGGTTGTACATTCATTTAGATCTGCATAAGATTTTCTGATTTAACAAAAAAAAGAAACTATATAACAATAGATCCACTTTCTAGTTAATTTTTAAAAAGCAAATTATATGAAAGTAAAACCTACTTTTTGTTTAAAAAATATATAAGTGATATATTCGCATGACATTTAATTGACGAAGAGTTAATTTCATCAAATTTTCCGTCAATTTAACATTTGTTGATGTTGTCATTTCTCTCTTTAATTGACACCATTTTTTGCTCTTTATGAACGTTTTCTACGCTCTTTCCATAGTTGCCCACATAGTTTTCATATCTTTAATATTTAAGCATGGTTGCAAGTAAACATTAAAGAGGTCTGGAACAAATTGTTAGAATTCACGTAATAAATAGCTTGACTAGAGCCTTGGCTCTCAATTGTTTAGACCAGGATCACATGACCCAATGTAGTTCTCGAGTTTAATTATATCCAGCTAACCAACACATGTGAAGTAGTTTTATTGCTTAGTTTTTTAATTCAAACCAGTCTTTACGCTTTTAAGAATTGTTCTAAGCTCCTCAAATTCTTCCTAACATGTTCGTGGACCCACATGAAGGTCACAGAGCAGAGGGGGCTGTGGCTGGCGGCGACGGCTCTAATTTACAGGCAGGGTATCGTCGGACACTGATCCTCTGATTGCGACTTTATGTGTGAAGAGAATTTTCTTAGTTTTTTTATTTTTTTATAATAATTCAAATTTCTAAGAGTAAGAGGACCAGTCTCACCTGAATGAAAATATGATATTTTGGCCATAAGAAAAATATTTAACTCAGATTTTGTAATCTGAGTTAAATCAACACAAACTGTAAGATAAAGCAATTTACATCTAACGCACTCCTTGTCCTAAACTATATGTTGTCGACACTTGGTTGCAAACGAAAAATCATACTTAGCTGACTCACAATCACCTGCTCAAACCCAAATTCATGAAAAATGTCAGCATTTAGAAACCCAAGTCTTCATCAAGTTGAGATGGCCTTTGCATTCTGACGCTACCGATGCTGTTCCTTGACGCCATTATTTCATTCAGTGAAAGCCTCTTCTTCGGCCCTGACTCTGGCCTTTGCTTTGGAGCACTAAGAGACCTCAATTTAGCCTTGAAGGATTGTGTGCTTGCCATATAATTAGGGAAGCCTGAGTAAGCCCTGAAATACCCGTCTCCGCAGACACTCTTGGCTGGTGTAACAGGAGCATTCGAACGGAGAGAATTCACGATTCGCGGCGTGCTTTGTGCGGTAGAGAACCTACATGCGTCGCCGGTGAAATACCAGTCAAAATCTTGATCGTTTTTGCAATCTCGTATGGAGATTCGAGCTGGAACTGGACATGGAAGAGGTGATGACAGTCCGTGATAAGGAACATCTTCACCACATTCTGATAATGCAGTTGTAAATCTACGTGACATTGATCTTGGCTTGCATGTATCGATTTCGACTATTTTTGGGCTATCATCAAATGCAGTCATTTCGTAAGATGCAGATAGCCTCTTGCTATGGAACTCACTTCTTGCATCATCAAATCTTTCCTGAGAAACCCAAAAAAAACAAGAAAAAGAAAGAGCAGGGTTAAGAACCACGGGGTATTCTTAACGAAAATGAACACTAAACAAGTATGGTTCTTACCATGGATCTTCGTGGTCTGTGTCCAGATTGAAACCTATTCTGTTTATTAACAGAGCGACGAGCTCGTTGGATTCGAACTGCATTTTGAGCTCTTACAAGAGCTTCCATACTATGAAGAGTTGCAGTAGCTCGTTTTCGAACTAAATAGCCTCTGACAAGTGCCTGAATTTTAACTAGTCCTTTCAATGCTCGAAGCGCTTTTCTAGCCTGAGATAGTTGATTAAAGTCAAACTAATTAGAATTGGAAGATTCGGCCTATATAACAAATGAACATATACATGACTCATGTCAGAAATAAACAGTTGTAATACAGATGACAGGAAGCCCAACTGGTATGGGGATGAGACAGACTTGCAATAATAGCACAACTTAATTCAGGGTATCAATCAATCATAGCCCTACTTCTAAAGGCCAGGTTTCAAATTCAAATTCTTACAGGCAGGAAATGGAACGGAATGATTGACCAAGTCAAGAAAAATTGAAAAAGTATGCGTACCTAACAATGATCCTCTGGCAAGTATAGCTACTGTTTCGAAACCATTTGACAATGCTCTCTTTAAGAAAAGTGAAGTACTTCGAATGACCACAAACCCAAGGTTAAAAGTAAAGGTTTAAGAAAAAAGTAACGAAACCCCAAACACAGATGTACTGTTCTTGTAGCTTTTTAATGACAGCTATAAAAGTAAGAACTAACAGAAACATCTGCACCACTATAATACCTATTGCCTTGGAAACTAGAGCAGAACAAGCGTATCTCCGAAACAACTTTTGTGTACAAGAAGAATATGGGCACATTAAGCTGACCAACCAAAACAGAAGCCAGATAATATAGGATCAAACCAAAAACACCTAACATACCAAATAGCCTCTGAACACTGTTTGAATTCTTACAGCTGCCAACTTCTCTCGGTCTGCTACAAACAAAGTCCCTCTGCCCTGACTTGTTAGCCTCACCACCGTCATAGCCGCCTGAGCTGCTACCAGTGCCGCATCTGCTGCCGCAGCGGTGGCGGCGGCCACCGTAATGGCATGCTTGCTCTGCTCTTTCTCTGTTTCAGAAAGGTAGGATCTGAGCCAGTCAGCATCATTTTCCGCCTGAAAATTCACCGGAATCCGTGTAACTAAATTACTGTCTCTCACTGATTTACCAAAACTCCATCTTTTCTTCTCTTTTCTGTCACTTGCTGAACTTGAAGTTTCGATATTTTTCCTCTCTTTCTCCTTATCTTTCTTCATGCCCAAGAGGCCCTTTAACCACCTGGTTGCTTTGCCCATTGTCTACCAATCTATTTACAGCTTGAAACAACACACAGGTTTCCAAGCAGCGATAATCCTAGAAGCAGGAACAATGCGTCAAGATCAAATCTTTAGATACAATACGGTGTTTAACAAGCTTTTCCAAGTGGAAACTTCTAAGTGGGAAAACCAGAGAGTAACAACGTGAAGCACTGAACAAGAGAAGCGAAGCTATGGTCAATGTGAGGAACTGCTTTACAAGTGGCATCAAAAAGAGGGGGAGAGAGAGAGAGAGCAAATGGAATGCTGGTTTCAAAAAACTTAAAACGACAGACCAAAATGTATGTTTAGAAAGAGAAAGAGCAGGGACTGCAAGATCTTTAGAATCTTTACAGGTTGCGAACAGAGAAGTGAAGTGAACAGGATGGTGTAAGCATCTAAACCTTAAAACAAAAGGGTAAAGATTAGACTTTTATTTTCAGGAAAAGAAAATCTGACACAACCTCGTGAAGAACTGCATTAGAAGACAAAAAGACACAGAGGTATGGACTCAGAGAAACCAATTTAAAAACTTAGGATTCAAAAGAAACCCACCACCAACTATACACAAACAAGAGTCTGAGGACAAAACACCATAACAAGTGAGGACTTCCATAGTAAAGGAGAAACGTAAAAGTAAAAGTAGCCGAAACCTTCTGAAATTTAAACGGACTGCCGAATTTAGCGAGGACACAATGAAAAAACAGCACCACCCAAGCAAATTTCCTCGCACTTTCGCTATAAAATTGCATTCAAATCTCTTTCTTCTCTCTTCCTCTGTAAACTTCCTGGAGCCACGTGTACTAAAGATACCCACTGACCGCCCGTGAATTTCTAAACCTCTCTTTCAAAACTCGAATATCTGCCCCTCTCGTCAAATTTACGACTAAAATTAGTTCACACACACAGTCCTCTCTGCATATCAAAAAGTACAGTGAAGAGACATTTAAAGCTAAAAACAATGCTACTAAAATTAGCCCCAAAGAATAAGCCAAAAAGAAAAGCTGAGAGACCTCTCTTTCTCTGGTGGTTAGAGAAGATCTTTCTACTATGATTTGTGGCACAGTATCTGCAGAGCAAATCTTTCAGTTTTTGGAGATTCAAAACGAAAAGGGCCCTGTTTCAAAGAGGCTTTTACTTTGAAAGTTCGAATCTTTTTAGTAAATAAAGACGGTGATGGTCATTAAGAAGAGAGAGAAAAGATGGGTTTTTTTGTTTTTTGTAGAGCAAAAAGATGGGGTTTTAGAAGGCCATAAATAACACATTGTTCCTATTTGATATTATTATGGGAAGGGACGAAGGGTTACATGACAACAAAGAAAAACAACTTCACGTTCACATTCACATTCACATTCAGAAACCGTACATTAAAACAGGTTCTTGCTGTTAACAAATTACAACTCGTTTAAAACGCATTCATAAATGCCAAAGTCAGCGACAAACCTTTATCTCGTGAACTATTCTTTTACTGGTATTGGAAATTGCGCAGTGGTGCAGCGTAGTTACAGACAACTTCTTTTCATTCTCTGACCTCATCGATGAAGTGGGTTAACTTGTTCCCTTGCTTAGAAATTACTTGCAGGCTGCAGCCATGAGCCATGAGTCGAGAAACCAACAACAGAAAGATTGCCCAAGCTCGACTAGAACTGACTTATGGTCTAAACCTTCGAATTAGCGTAGTCTTTCTGTCATTGTTACACTTGGGACTTGAACGCTAGCCAACTTTCCAGGTCATGACAATTCTGACCCAGAACGTGGCTGTTCCAGCCTATAACAATATTAGGGCGCGCTAGCTCAGCCAGAATCCTCAGGCCGATCAGTTGAGATGTATATCCTGCCTGGTCCTTTTTTTGGGGCTTCTGTATGCCTAACCCCATTCTTAAGGCTTGCCATATTTGCTAGGCCTATAGTATGGCCCCTTTTTAGATTCATAGTTTCAAATAAAAACATAGTATTTACAAAAATCTATAACAGCATCAGCTTTGGCCTTTTGCAAAGAATGCCAGGTCACGAGAACGGAATGACATGCAAGCTGTTGTTAGCTGGCTTTAGCCTTTACACACTGTTTGGTACGGATGACGAGGACAGAAATTTTTGTCTTCAGGAGTGTTTGCTTACCGAAAATAGAAATTTTTGTTCCGTCCTCAGAGGACGAAGACAGAAATTTTTGTCCATCTCAAAACTATGGTACAGAAATTCTTG
>JAOSBP010000001.1:9450427-9468167 GCA_027563825.1 Erythroxylum mucronatum | reverse complement strand
ATAGCATTCTTTGCTGCTTGTTTGTATCGTTGATAATCTCTGATTTGATCATCTACAACAGCTTGTACTATCTTATTAATTAATAATTAATAATAATAATTAATATTAATTAATAATATTATTAATAATAAGTAATAATACTATTAATTAATTATTAATTAATAACATTAATATTATTATTATTAATATATAATCGTAATAATAATTAATAATAATATTAACAATAATAATAATAAGACTAATAATAATATTATTAATAATAATTAATATTATTTATAATAATAATAATAATAATAATAATAATAATAATAATAATAATAATAACATAATTCAAAATTGTAAACAAATTATTGCAACAATTATAAAATAATCAATAAATTACATCTATTATTCTTATTATACTACAAGGGCATTTCCGTCATTAACACTATTTTCTGTTCTGTCCTCGGCAACCAAACACATTTTGTACTCAGGACGAAGACAATTATCTCTGTTCTGTCCACCACAACCAAACATCTCACTGTCTTCAATTCTTGTTCTGTTCTGTCCCATCCTGCCTAGTCACGTCCCGTCCCTGTCTGCTAAAGACGCTAACCAAACGCTGCGTTAGTGTTAGAACTTAGAAGACGACATTGCTTTCAAATTAACCCAATAAATGAAGGTGGTCAATATTTTTATTAAGACTTTATTATTTTAATGATTTTTATAATTATATTAATTAAATTATTTATGTATATTATAAACTATTTATTAATTTGCATAATTCGTATAACTTATTATAATTACGATATATCCTAACTTTTCACTTTTCACTTTTCACGAAGTGAAAAAAGCCGAGTGTTAACAATCCTTGGATAAACTTTCAAATGCAACTCCAACATGTCCTAACATCGGAGCAAGCATGCAGGACTTATAAATCCTTTATCTTCATCGAATCGAACTAGTAGTGTTGGTTATAACATTATTATGATTTAGATATTTTAAGATACATACGTTGTATTTTATACCTTTAAAAAGCCATTGTATTAAGTTAAAGATGAGAAGTGTTACTCATAAAATTCAATATATAAGTTTTCCCTTAGTGAAATAGTAAATTGAAGTGTTACTCATAAAGCTCAATATACTTAACGTATAGTTATTTAAATCATTTTGATTAACATGACACAATAAATGTTACTATACTTGATTAATTAACATCTCACAACATCATGATGTATTTATAAAAAAAAAACATCATCGAGATCGTGCTGTCTGTCGCATGAGCAAGACTTTTGTTGAAATCAAAATCGTGAAATTCCCACAAAAGGATAAGAATTGGTTGTTTTTAACTTTTTTTCTTCCTAAAGATTTATACTTGAGTTTACAAAAGAGGATGTTAGGTATGAGATTGATTATTAGAATTCTATGTTGATTGGAGCTATAATTGGATTGAAAGTACGTTTTATTGCTACGAATAATTAACTGGGTTGAAAAATAGATGAAAAAGGGTGTTTGTAGTCAAATTTAAGATAGAAGATGATTTATGCTCTGCTTTTAATGGTGGACCTTGACTATTCAAGGGTAGAGACTGAGACTTAAGCTATATCCTTGCAGCTTAGAGAGTTTGCATGCATGTACGTCAACAGGCCAAGATGCTAAAAGTGTTCCTACTGCTAATCGTATTCAAGTTGCTACTATTGCAGTAAAGGGGACACATGATTGGCATGATGCAAAACGACGGAGATTTAATCTAGATGATAATGAATTAGGGGGTAAATAAAAAAATTGCTTAGGCTACCACTCAAATGCATACCTGGGAGGATGAAGGATCATGAACTTCTCAATCTAGGGCTATGGATAATCTCACTACAGGAGCTTGGAATGTTAAGGGGCTAAATGACCCCCTAAAACAAGATGTTTTAAGCATCTTGCTAATAAGAATAAAAATATATCTAATTGTTAGGTTAGAGACTAAATTAAGGTGTCAAATTTAGGATAGCATTATGAACAAGTGTCAGAGAGAATGCTGTATGGCATCTAATGTAGAGTGTGATAAAGCTGTAGGATTTTGCTTTTATGGAGATTTCAATATATTTTTGTTCAAATACTTGGTAAAATTGCCCACTGAAAAATGGGTGCTCAAAATGGTAAATACAAATTTCATGCTACCTTTGTCTATACAAATAATGAAGTTGAGAGGAGAAAAGAGTTATGGAATGTGATCTCTCAGTTGAAGATTGACATTACAGGAACTTGGCTATTGATGTGTGAACTTAATGTTATTTTGATGGCAGATTGAGAAGCAGGTTGAATACGAGAAAGAGGTTACAATGGGAAGAGAGTTGACATACATTTTAGCTGTAAATGGCATCTAACATCTGAACTTTTTGGGTTAGTCCATGATATGGAACAATCATCACACATATGCTAAACTGGATAGAGTGTTGTTGAATGATCATTGGATGATTAATTTTTTAGATTCACTGCCTGGATTTAGTCTTCAGGGAGTTTTAGGTCATAACCCAATTATAGTTCATATCCTCAAGAAACCAGTCCCTGAAATGATATCTTTCAGGTTTAAGAATATTTAGGTAAATGGTGACTAATTGAAGAAGCTTGTTGCCAAAATATGGAAAAAGGAAGTGGATGGATGTGTTATGTTTCAGTTAGGTCCCAAATTAAAGCTCTTAAATATACAGCTAAAGAATTCAAACAGAGAAAAGTAAAAAATGGAGGCTGTTAGAGATGCTTTTGTATACTGCTCAGCAGGATCTTGAACATGACAAGTTTAATACATCTTTAAAACAGAAAAAGGAAGGAGAAATTGCATAAGTTTGTCAATACCAGTAAGCCGTATAATAGTTAACTTCAGTAGTAAGCCAAAGCTTCTGGACCCTAAGACTTAGATACTTTAGAAGGATATAATTGATATCTTCAATTCTATTAAATATCTAAAGATTTTAGAGTGTCATATTCCATATACCATAACTTGTTATTCTAAAGTGTAGTGTATATGTATAAGTTTTTTGTAGACTTCAAGAAATTTACATAATAGGAAGAGTCCAATAGTTTGGAGAGCCATTGTCAAGTTAATAATTAACGTGGGCTTGACTTTAAAGAATTGTTAACATAAAAGAATCACTAATTCAATTAATATATGAGATTGACAGAACGAGTGATATATCGATTTGGTTGAGATAAATGTTTAATTAATAATTTTGAAAGAAAAATATATAGTAACTACACGCTAAAATAACAAATTCATAATGGTGGATTACCTGCTTCATATTAGAAATAAAATACTTCATCTCGTATAGAATGGAGATGTAATAAGATTGAGATTGAAACAGGGGAAAGTTGATACATCAACAATTGTAAAATAATGACGACAGGTTGGTGAATAGGATTGTATTGATCATCCGAAATATACAAGGTATTTATGCAGGTTTACAACAGTCATCTACTCCTAAAACTAAGGCTGATACAACGCTATCTATATGTAAAAGAATAATCTAAACAGAAAAAATATGGCAAAGATAATTACATACAACGGTATACAAATCTTTCCTAATACTCCCCCTCAAGTTGGTGAGTGTGGATTGAACACTCCCAACTTACCTCGCAGAAATTCAAACGATTCTCTTCCCAGAGGTTTGGTAAAAATGTCCTCCAGTTGTACCCTTGTTGGAACATAAGCTGGCCGTATTACCCCAGCTTGTAATTTCTCTCGAACAATGTGGCAATCTATTTCAATATGTTTCGTTCGCTCGTGAAAGATCGGATTTGTTGCTATGTGCACTGCTGCTTGGTTATCACAATCTAGAGGTGAAGGATCTACTTGCGGCACCCGTAAATCCTGAAGAATGTATCTTAACTAACTTAATTCCAAGCATGTATTTGCCATGGCTCGGTATTCTGCTTCAGCCGATGATACGCTGGTATGTTTTTTTGATTTCCAGGATATGAGTGAAGACCCGAGAAAAATACAATACCTTGACACTGATCGACAGGTTATCCGACAGCCCCCTAATCAGAGTCACAAAAGGCTTTCAACTTTAAATCATTTTTGGACGGTAAAAGCAATCCCTGTCCAGGAGTTCCTTTGATGTATTTGAGAACTCGAACTGTCGCATTCCAATGAGATTTGCATGGTTCATGCATAAATTGACTTAATACACGGACTGAATATACTATATCTAGTCTAGTGATAGTGAGGTAGATCAATTTGCCAACTAATCTTCAATACTTGGTAGCATCATGTAGTTTGTCCCCATCAGTAGGAGACATTTTCAAATTCTGCTCCATTGGAAACTTTTCCGGCTTTGCATCTATGAGCTCTGAGTCTTGTAAAATATCTAGAGCATATTTTCTTTGGAACATGAAGATGCCTTTGCTGGAGCGAGAAAACTCAATTCTCAAAAAATATTTCAAGTCACCCAAATCTTTGATATGGAAATGTTTGAGCAGATATTGTTTAAGCTGCTTGATTTCTTGCATGTTATTCCCAGTCAATAATATGTCATCAACGTAAACGAGGATAACAGTGATAGAAATTACTTGAACCTTAGTGAAAAGGGAGTAGTCTGCCTGTGATTGCACACAGCCAGCTTTTTGAAGAACATTTGACAAGGTGGAAAACCAATTACGAGATGCCTATTTTAATCCGTAGAGTGACTTATGGAGCCGACACACAGTGTACTCCCCCTGTCGTTGAAGCCTAGGAGGTGGAGTCATGTAAACGACCTCATCTAAGTCGCCATGGAGGAAGGCGTTTTGGACATCAAGCTGATAAGTGAACCAGTTCCTTGCTCGACTATACTAAGAAGACAACGCAAAGTTGTAAGCTTAGCAGTCGGGGAAAATGTCTCCTTGTAATCTATGCCTTCCACTGGTGTATAGCCTTTGGCGACCAAACGGGCTTTGTAGCGCTCGATAGTGCCATCTAAGTTATATTTAATTTTGTAAACCCAACGAAAACCAATGGGCTTGTGACCGGGAGGAAGTGGAACAAGTGTCCAAGTACGGTTCCTTTCCAATGCTTCTAGTTCTGCCTTCATGGCTTTCTGCCACTGTGGATGACAAACGGCCTGATCATATGTGTGTGGTTCTGTTTGAGCTGTTATACTAGCTAAGAAGTGATAATGAGAAGGAGAAAAATGAGAAAAGGACATATAAGAAGAAATAGGATACCTTGTACCATTGCAGAGAACTTGACCACCAGTTGGAGTATTGGCTCGAGATGACAGTATGTAAGACTCATGCCATGTAGGGGGATGCTTGTCATGAGTAGAGCGTTGGAGAGGAGCAGGAGGCGAGACGTGAGGGGTTGGAGACAATGGTGGTTAGTCTGAGGGAGATGTGGTGGGAGGTGTATCAGAGGGTGTGTGAGGTGGTGAGATATCATGAGATGGTGAACCATCATGAGGAGGAAGGGTATCAGGAGAAGGAAGAGAATGTGTAGGAGGAGGGGGTAGGTATGGAACATCACGGGCAAGGTTGGGTAGAAAGGAAGATGTTGAAGAAGAAGGTGATTTCGTAGAGACGAAAGGAAAAACATCTTCGTGAAAAACTGCATCTCGGCAGACAAAGAAACGTTGGAATTTAAATCATATAATTTGTAACCCTTTTGTCCATGAGGGTAACCAACAAAAATACATCTTGTAGCTCGAGGGGCAAATTTTTGTTTGGATTGGACAATGGTGGCGTAACATTGGCAGCCAAATACACGAAAATGATGAAGAGAAGGAGGCTTGTGATATAATGTTTCAAATGGTGACTTATTGGACAATAAGAGAGAAGGAAGCCGATTAATAATATATACTGCAGTAAGCACGCATTCTCCCTAGAAGTGAAGGGGTACATTAGATTGAAAAAGAAGTGAGCGCACAACATTTAATATGTGGCGAAATTTGTGTTCAATCACTCTGTTTTGTTGTGGAGTGTAGACACATGTATGTTGAAACTCAATGCCACGAGTATGAAGGAAGTTGGTTAAAGGAAAAAATTTAGTGCCATTATCGGCATGTAGAGTTTTGATGGATGTATGGAATTGCGTTTGAACAAAATTCACAAATCGTTCCCACAATGATAGAGTTTTGAACTTATTATGCATGAGGAAGACCTAAGTGCAACGAGTATAAGCATCGACAATACTAAGAAACAAACGAGCTCCTGAATGTGTAGGGACTTTGTGAGGTCCCCAAACATCGCAATGTAGGAGATCAAAGGGGTAACGTGTTGATATAGAACTTGTAGGGAAAGGTAACCGAGTTTGTTTTGCCAGAGGGAAAACATTACAATTATTGTGAAGAACATCATTTTTATGGATGTTTAACAAAGGGAGAATGGATTTGAGACATGTTGAAGATGGGTGACTGAGTCTCAAGTGCCATAGATGTGAGGAGTGTGATGTGTGATACGCAGCAGATGGAGGAGTGGGCAGATTCATGTAATAGAGACCACCATACTGTTTACCCGAGCCAATCATCCTCCCCGTAGCCAAGTCCTATAAGACACAAAAGTTGGGAAAGAAAATAACCCAACAATTGAGGGCGTTAGTTAGTTTGCTAGCAGACATTAAGTTTAAATTAAATTATGGGACACACAATACATTATCTAAAGTGAGATGAGAGTTAAAGTTGATAGTGCCCGTGCGTGTAATGTCTATTGTTGCACCAATGGGTAAATTGACAATTGGGATTGACGGACGCTGGTTTTGTGAAAGAAGAGAAGGATCGGAGGTCATATGATCAGTAACACCGCTGTCTAAAATCCATAATTTCGCAATAGTTGAGCTGGAGAAAACATTGGGTGAGGAAAACAGACCTGTGGCATTGACAAATACATCAGCATAGCCAGCTTTGGTGGAGGTCCGATCCTGATTGAGTGCGGCTAAGGCTTGTGCTAATTGTTGTAGTTGCTCATGAGTGAAATTTTGCGTGGAAACAGATCCTTCCATACCATTCCCAGCAGCATGAGATGCTTCTGTGACGTTTTCTGCCTGAGGGTTGAACCGTCCTCCACTTCGATTTCCACCAGATTGTGAGGATCTGGCATTTTGATTTCCGTTCTTGAGCCGACAACGATCCTTGATATGCCCTCGTTTATCACAGAACTTACAATGAAACTTGAGAGTACGACACTCGTCAATCATGTGTCCAGATCTATTGCAATGTTCACATACCTTGCCTTTGGAGGACTTCCAGTTGGATGGGCGATGTTGTACTGCTGTTGTAATAGAAAATTTTTCAACTGGTTCCGAATTCATCTGACGCTGGGTTTCCTCCTGGATTATTAAAGAATATGCTTGGCGAACATTAGGTAAAGGAGACATCTTCAGTATATTTGATCTAACAGTTTTGTAAGACTCGTTGAGTCCCATAAGGAATTGCATTAACTTATCTCTTTCTCTTTCATCTTGATGCTCCTTGGTTTGGTTACAAGTCACTGGCGTGCGGTATATTTCCAGTTCATCCCAAAGACCTTTAAGTTTGGTAAAATAAGAAGCCACAGAAATTGTAACTTGCGAGATGTTGTGCAATAGATTTTTGAAGCTGAAAGATAGCTGGAGCATTTTGTTGTGAATATTGATCTTGAAGATCGTCCCATACTTGTTGTGCTGTTTTGGAGTGAACAATTCCCGCTGCAATATCAGGTTCAATAGAGTGCGTTAACCATGAAAGAATCATGCTATTGCATTGATTCCACAATGCAAACTCTATAGGTTCGTCATCCTGGGATGGCATCTCATGTGTGCCATCAATAAAACCTATCTTGTTCTTTGCGATGAGGGCGTGCATCATGGATTTCCGCCAAGATTGATAATTAGATCCATTCAGTTTGGTTGGTATGAGCATATGCCCTGGTTGATCTAAATGATGAACATAATATGGATGTGATGGATCCATTGCAGCATTTTTGGTCGATGTTTCCATTGCTATGATTGAATGGCAGCGGAACGATAGGAAAAAAGTTTATTCAGAGCACCAAGATCTATGCTTTGATACCATGTAAAATAATGAAGAAAGATTGGTTAATAGGATTGTATTGATCATCCGAAATATACAAGGTATTTATGCAGGTTTACAACAGTCATCTACTCCTTAAACTAAGGCTGATACAACGCTATCTATATGTAAATGAATAATTTAAACATACTAAATATGGCAAAGATAATTACATACAACGGTATACAAATCTTTCCTAATAATAATTCATGAGTTATTCCATATACCTAAATAGGAAATGAGATGGGCTTCTATTGTTTTGAATAGATTATGGGTACCAAGAATGTCTTTTGTAACTTAGTTAACTTTTTAGGACAGAATGACAACTAAAGGAAGGTTATAAATAGTGAATTAGCTTTTATAACATTTCTAGAGAGCCAAGAGACATCTATTTTTTGAGTGTCATTTTTCACAAGAGTTTTTACAGTCTACAATGAATTGGGTGAATTATGCTACAGAAGCAGGAAGTGTGTTGCTATAAAAGAAAAGGAAAAGGACTATAGTTATCTTCATACTATGTACTACTACTTTCTGCACCAATATATTTTATATAGCAGCATAGAAACACTATTATTTTTCAAAAGAAGAAGTATAATGTAAAGAATTATATTTTGCGGCTCATTAAAGACCTTTACATTGATTGGAAAGCTTTGACGTTGAGAAAAGTAGAATTATTGTTGTAGTAGGATTGAGATTTAATGTATTTTAAACCTAAGTAGCTTTTGGTGTATATATAGGGTTTGCCCTCTAAAAGGATATATTTTTGGTGGAATATGTTCCATTTTCTTAAAATAAAACCTATAAATTCTGTAAAAATTTAGATCCATTAAGAATCCAAAACTACATAAATGTTGAACTAACATTGAAGTATAGAAATTTTCATTTCCAATTATGATCAATTCTACTTTTTTTTTTCCTGTTGTTAATTTGGTCTTTCTCTTTGATTTCTAACATTTTCACACAAAAAAATTCACATTGAATTTGGGATTTTCTTGAGTTTCTTTTTAGTTCTAAGGTCAGAGGGATCGAGTGGATCAGCACTACCGCTAAAATAGTTCAATGTCAAGAAGTCAATATCAGTGTAGGACCCACATAGATTGATTTCCAGAGAAGTCTTGATTTGAAAAAGGTACTTGGGGCTTCTATTATTTTGGTAATTGTTGATGTATTTGATTTGGAATTCTATCTTTGTCTTTATGTCGAAGTTTTTGGTCAATTTTGGCCTTTATGAGAGTGAAGAAGAAGGGAAAAGGAGGGAGGAGGCTCTAGGAAAAATTAGAAAGGTAATTCGGGGATATATTTTAGTTTAAGTTCAACTTTTTTATGATTGGTACTTTAATTTGGTGCTATAACTTTTGTTGAATCAGTTGTAGGACTTTAAACGTGTTGTCATGATAGCTTTTCTTTGTGTTATATATTTGTAATTATAAATGCATGTTGTGTTTCATGACACCTAATTGAAGAATAATCAGAGAGTTACATCCTGAGTATCACCTTCAGTGTTCGAGTAGAGATGTAGCTTAGGTAATTTAGAGTGTATCTTTATTTCTTTGCTATAGAAGTCAAAGTTCATGGGATAATTTTACATGGTAAAAAAGTTTAAATTGCTTTTGGTATAATTTTGATTGAGCTACATTCCATAAGATTCAGACGTAAGAAAGTTATATTTTTCACATGTTATATCTTCTATTTGATCATAATGTTAGTTCTTATCATTATTAAGTACGTCACAAGGTATTATGTCAATAACTAATGGAAGATTGATATGGACATTATAGTTTGATCTTTTTATTTTTAGATTTCAAGTGACTACATCCAGATTCCAGATATGTTAAATAATATTTATTGTTCTTTACGCTGTATCCATCTTCCCTTTACATAATTCTGATAGGTTATTATGTTGATTCTATTCCAAAGTGTTGAGGATGAACTCTTTGTGAGGGTTATGGTGACAGTGGCGCGAGGGACCCAGATCTGTGACAGCAGCATGAGGGGGAAGGTTCCTCTCCTTCTCGCGACCTAGTTCCAACTCCGGTGACCCAGCTTCAGCTCTAGATTTGACCTAGCTCTAACCCACAACTAGCCCTTTAGATCTAGTAAGCGAAGGGCGAAAAAGTGGTAGACAAACTGGAAAGTGAGAGGCGCGACAGTGGCGACCTTGTCCTCCATATTTGCGGGAGGTGTGATAGCGGGTAGCAAACAGAAAAGAGAGACGACCCACTCAAAAACCAACGATCCCCTAAACCTACCTCCCCTGCCACTGAGGCATCAACCTCAATGGCAGGCCTTCTGGCATCCCTTTTTGGCATCATGAGAGGGGAACCCTCCTTATCAAAAGTCGACTTCCCTGTGCTTACCAAGGGTTATTATGTTGTACTCATCTCTAGCCGCCATGAAATTGTAGATAAAGATCCGCCCATGTCCAATCTAGTCGGATCATGGAGGAATAAATTGAAGACCGTCCACCATAAGGGAACACTCAAGCACCATCAAAATGTGCTTAAGGATGGAGTCTTATCTCCACTAGTTGACCTGTTAATGGCGAGAGCTCGAGCTTGGTCCATGTCTCTGCTAGGATTCTTCTGGTTTAAACATCTTGCATTTTCGGCAGTTATTGCTTGGGCAAAATCAAGATGGGGAAAGAAAGAAATTGAGAAAGCAATGCTTAAGGAAGATGACTCCATTTTGTTCAAGTTTGCCGATAGCACCAACCTTGATGAGATTATGGAGCAGGGCCTGTGGCACATTGGAGGGCAGCCCTTTTTCATCCAAAAATGGCAACCGACACTAGAAATAGACTGAGGTTAGATAGACACCTAGCCAAGATGAGTACAATTCCATAACAACCTAATGGAGTTTTGGACTATTAAGGGTCTTAGTTACATGGCTAACTCTTTCGGTAAACCTATTTTTATAGATTCCTAAACTGCAATGATGGATCATATTTGCTATGCTAAAATTTGCGTTTAATTTTTTAAAAAGGCCTCCCTACCTGATTCACTTCCCATTCTGTGGCTAAATGACAAAGTGAATTGGAGAAGAATATCATCTCCCTCTCCTATCCCTGAAAACCGAAGAATGATAGCCAAGTCTAGAAGCCTATGGGTAATATGTTTCAAACTAGATGACATTATGAATTACTGGATTCTGGTACAGTTGATGATAAGGATGATACAGTAATTGAAGACAGGGAAGCTATCTATGAATCACCCTTAGTAGAGGTAGATAATAACATTAATAGTGTCATAGAAGTTGTTAATAGTGTGGTTGATCCTGTTGAATGTGTAATGGTTGATGTTACTAGTGTAGTTTCTGATACAGCCCAAGTTGAGACTATTAAAGATAGGCTTCTTATAGAGGATGAAAATACTAGTGTTGTTGCGATGGGTGTGCTTAATGGTGTTGTGGATGTAGTTAATGATGGTGAAGTTAACCTATAGGTTCCAACTGGAAAAATGGCTCAGGTTGTAGACAATGGTATTCAATTAGCTGGATTGAGAACTGAACAAATTGTTACAAATATTTCTCAGGAACAGACAACACTTAACAACTCCAATGTAGACCATATGGAGAGTCCAGAAGGTGGAGTGGATGATTTCACCTCCCAGTATTTAGAGCATTGTCAGATGGATTAGGCCAACATGTTGACTCCATTAACAACTGTTGGGCAAACTGTGAATCAGAAGACAGGGGATATCATCTCTCAAGAACAAGCAGAGGACCGTGATAGTCCATTAGCTATAGCCCTAAGTCTCTGACATCCCTAGAGATTTTTATGTGCAATACATACTTAGAAAAAGGAAATCAGCACGAAAGAAAAAACAAAATCCCAAATAACGGAAGAGAAAACAAAATCCCAAATACCAAGGGTTAAATGACCCTCATAAACCAAAAATGATGAATGAGCTTTTCCATGAAGATGAAACATTAGTGCTGTCTATACTTGTTTCTCGTGGTTGTCTATATTGCAAACAATTACATTGCCTTACTTAGGGAGTTTTGTTTTAGGTCATATTACAATACGATGGTAGGCTTAACACCTTGAACTTGCAGTAATGTAGATTTAGTTTTAACTATAATTAAATTTTAATTTTTCAAAAAAGGTTAAGACTAAAGATAACAATTTCAATGATAACTGAAAACAATTCTTTGTTTCTACAAAATGACATTTTTGTTAATCATAATGTTGCCTCAAGCAATAATTTGATTATAAATATAATCTTTAGATACTTAGTATTGTTTTGAACTTTCTGAGTTGACATTAAACCCCCTAATATGTGTTTTATGTCTCATTTTTGCCCTCACACTTATTAGGGTGCTTTTCCTTTATCATTTTCTTATGTTTTGTAGATATACTAAAATTCTTCTAATGATTTTACTATCTACTTAGATTGTAAAGAAACAATTTACACAAATCAGGAGGTAAGGAAAATGGCCTAATTTTTACTTTTGGATCTTGTCGGCTTGGGGTAGGTTTATTTGTACATTTTCTTTAGTAAATTTGACTTTTTGGTGTCGGCAATGTTGTCTATAGTAATATTGTGTTTAATATGATCTCTTTAGGCCCTATATGGTTTTAGAATTTAATCTATCGAATTTTCAGTAATTGGTTCATGGCATCTGTCTTTATGTAAGCTTGACAGTTTAGCCTGGGCCTTGCCCGGCCTAGCAAGAAGTCAACAAGTTAGACCCAAGTTTACAGGAGGCTTCGGGCCGAGACTGGCTCGACCTAAGGTTGACATGTATAGGTAAAACAATTTCGTTTTGAATAAAATAATTTTTAATTTTTAATTTTAAAAATATTTTTTTGGGCCAAGCTGGGCTTTGGGCACTGTTTGTGCCAGATTAAGATCGAACTTGGCCCTTATCAAGCCTAAGATGATATCATGATGTGGAGAGTCTGGGCGATGGAGTGAATGATTTCACCTCTTAATATTTGGATTAGGCCAACATGTTGATTCCATTAACAACTATTGGGCAAACTGTGAATCAGGGGACAGGGGATAGGGGTTATCATCTCTCAAGAACAAACAGAGAACAGTGATACTCCATTAGCTGTAGCCCCAAGTCCTTGACATCCCTGGAGATTTTTGTGTGCAATACAAACTTAGAAAAAGGAAATCAGCACGAAAGAGAAAACAAAATTCCAAATACCAAGTGGTTAAATGACCCTCATAAACCAAAAATAGTGAATGAACTTTTTCATGAAGATGAAACATTAGTGCTGCCTATACTTGTTTCTCGTTGTTGTCTATATTGCAGACAATTACATTGCCTTACTTAGGGAGTTTTGTTTTTGGTCATATTATAATATGATGGTAGGCTTAACACCTTGAACTCGTCATAATGTGAAATTAGTTTTAACTATAATTAAATTTTAATTTTTCAAAAACGGTTAACACTCAGGATAACAATTTCAATGATAACTAAAAACAATTCTTTATTTATACCAAATTACAATTTTGTTATTCTTAATGTTGCCTGAAGCAATAATTTGATTATAAACATAATCTTTAGATACTTAGTCTTAACTTTCTGAGCTATTATTAAACCCCGTGATACGTTTTTGTATGTCTCATTTCTGCCCTCACACTTATTAGGGTGCTTTTCCTTTATCATTTTCTTATGTTTTGTAGATAGACTAAAATTCTTGTAATGATTTTATGCTCTACTTGGATTGTAAAAGATTGGGTGAAATAATTTACACAAATCAGGGGGTAATGCAAGTGCCCTAATTTTTACTTTTAGATCTTATCATCTTTGGGTAGGTTTATTTGTAAATTTTGTTTGATAAATTTGACTTTGTGGTGTTGGCAATGTTGTCTATAGTAATATTGTGTTTAGTAATGATCTCTTCAGGCCCAATATGGTTTTAGAATTCAATCTATTGATTTTTCAACAATTGGTTCATCGCATCTGTCTCTATGTAAGCTTGACAGTTAAGCCTAAGCTTTGCCCGACCTAGCTAGAAGTCAACAGATCAAACCCAGGTTTACAAGATCGCAAGTTGAGCCTTGAGTTTTCTTCTAAATTAGGCTTCGGGTCGAGACTGGCTTAGCCTAAGGTTGACATGTGTAGATAAAACAATGTTGCTTTGAATAAAATAATTTTGTTTTCTATTTTTAATTTTAAAAATAATTTTTTTGGCCAAGTCGGGCTTCAGGCACTGTTTGGCCCAGATCAGGATCGAACTTGGCCTTTATCTAGCCTCAGATGATATCATGATGTGGAGAGTCTGGACGGTGGAGTGAATGATTTCACATCTTATTATCTGGATTAGGCCATCATGTTGACTCCATTAACAAATGCTGGGCAAACTATGAATCACGGGACAGGGGACAAGAGATATCATCTCTCAAGAACAAGCAGAAGTCAGTGATACTCCATTAGTTGTAGCCCCAAGTCCCTGACATCCCTGAAGATTTTTGTGTGCAATACAAACTTAGAAAAAGGAAATCAGCACGGAAGAGAAAACAAAATCTCAAATACTAGGGGGTTAAATGACCCTCATAAACTAGAAATAGTGAATAAACTTTTCCATGAAGATGAAACATTAGTGCTGCCTATACTTGTTTCTCGCTGTTGTTTATGTTACAGACAATTACATTGCCTTACTTAGGGAATTTTGTTTTTGGTCATATTACAATATGATGGTAGGCTTAACACCTTGAACTCGTCATAATGTGGATTTAGTTTTAACTATAATTAAGAATGAAGATAACTATTTCAATGATAACTGAAAACAATTCTTTGTTTATACAAAATTGCATTTTTGTTAATCTTATGTTGCCTGAAGCAATAATTTGATTATAAATATAATCTTTCGATACTTAGTATTGTTTTGAATTTTCTGAGCTGATATTAAACCCCTAATACATTTTTGTATGTCTCATTTCTACCCTCACACTTATTAGGGTGCTTTTCCTTCATCATTTTCTTATGTTTTGTAGATAGACTAAAATTCTTGCAATGATTTTATGCTCTACTTAAATTGTAAAAAATTGGGTGAAATAATTTACACAAATAAGGGGGTAATGCAAATGCCCTAATTTTTATTTTTGGATCTTATCATCTTGTGGTAGGTTTATTTGTACATTTTGTTTGGTAAATTTGACTTTGTGGTGTCGGCAATGTTGTCTATAGTAATATTGTGCATAGTAGTGATCTCTTTAGGCCCCGTATGGTTTCAGTTCAAAACATCCCTTTAAGCTGCTCAACCACGAATATACTTGTCATCCTCAATAGTATTGCCTCTATAAACCAATTGGGGCTTTCATCAACAGCTTATTAGCTTTTGGGTGCATTATATATATATAGAATTTCAAATAAATAAATTCGAGCATCTTTGTGAATTAGGAAAAATACGATGTTCAAGTTGAAAAATGGTTAAGAGAGCAGTTTTACATCCATAACTTGTAGCTTATAACAATAAACTAAAACTCCTATAATACCCACCTAAATGCAATTTCAATTGTATTAATTGTCACAAGAGA
Source organism: Erythroxylum mucronatum (assembly GCA_027563825.1). Lineage (NCBI taxonomy): Eukaryota > Viridiplantae > Streptophyta > Magnoliopsida > Malpighiales > Erythroxylaceae > Erythroxylum > Erythroxylum mucronatum. Next base: position 9,452,689 of record JAOSBP010000001.1, on the reverse strand, counting down.
GTTACTCTCAATGCTTATAGTTGTCAAGATTCAGTTTCGAAACTCCTACACTTTCCATCTAAATGCAATTTCAATTGTATTACTTGTCACAAGAGAGTTACTCTCAATGCTTCAAGTTATTGCTTCAAATTGTATGTAAATTTTTGTTCATTTCTTTGTCTCAACAATGCAATAAGGAGTTAAACGTTTTCGTATCCCAACTATCTGATTTCTCCTTTCTAAACATAAAGTTTCCAAAATTTGATGACAACTATTCTACTAATACTTTTATCATTATAACTTAAATACTTGATAGTTATTATTATAAGGCCAAGCCACATGAAAAGTGTTTTTTAGGAATTCCTTGCAACAACAAAAGCAAGCAGCATTCAGTAGAGTAGCAGTAATACTAATAATAGTAGTTTTATTAATTTATAAAAATACAGGCAATCTGCTCATCTTGCAAGGGTTGGATCAACTATAGCTGCACACCTCCCATACAGTTGATCGCTCTTTGCTATGTATTCTGATAACCGTGACTTGAAACTTGGGCCATTAGCAATGTACTTGACAAATTCGTCATGACATGTTTTTCCGATTAATACGAGAGCAAGACAACAATCATCAGAAGTTGTTCCATCTTCAAATATTGTCTCAAATATTTCCTTCACGCAAGTTATGTTAGTTCCTTGAATACATGCATCCAGGAACTTGAAGTATCCAGGTCTTGGCTCTGGTAGAGGTGCACCCTGATGGGGAAAATATATTGCAGATGCAATTTGAGGAGAGACGAAGATTACCACAGTTGCCATAAACATTGATGCAAATATAGTAAGGCTGTTGAGTTTGGCCATGTTATAACACCAAAACACCCTGTTATAAGTGTCTTTCGGGATTTATTGGATGAGAAGAAAATAGAACTAGGTTGATATTTATAATGATAAAAGGAGGTTTAACTTATAATAATAACCTACAAGTTCGTAAATAATAATGAATGAAGAAGTGAGTTTCTAAGTTCGTAAGTTAAAAGGAGGTTTAACTTATATGTGAAAAGTAACAATGAACATTTATGAACTTATAAATGTTCATAAATGTTCTTTATTTTTCCTAATTCATAAAGATCCTCGAATTTCTTTATTTGAAATTCGATATATATATAATGCACCCAAAAGTTAATAAGCTGTTGATGAAAGTCCCAATTGGTTTTTAGATGCAAAACTATTGAGGGTTGAACAGCCTAAACTCCATATATTCCTGAAAAAGTGATAATAAAAAATGAAGTGTTCTATTGATTCCGAGGCATGGAAGCAAAGCCTGCGTTTGTTTCGAATGCTAAGGAAGGATAATTTATCCAACATGGGAGTTTTTGCTTTGCCACTGACAAAAGGAAAATTAATACCTTTAGACTATTGATAGGTGTTTTAGTATTATACAGCATGCCAAAGTTACCGGAAAAAATCGAAGAATTTCATGTTCTCTGTATACTATCCGAAACCAAGAATACTGTTCTGCAGAAGCAGCGTCAGTCTCATGATGTTCATAGTTTCATGCTCAGACTTCTCAATATCTTCTATTCTTTTGTATCTGAAGGGTTGCTGAGAGAGTTGGGATTTTGGGTTTGTTGAAGAAAATGAAACCGGAAAATTGTAAAAGCTTTAACTTGAAGTATATTTAGCCATTGATTTGATCTTAAAGAATAAGAACCAGGGACTTAGCAAGTATAATTGTGTGGAAGGCCAATTCATCGGCTTTTGCTTTTCGATGTTTAAGCACAGTTCCATGTTCTCCAGAGATAGCCCATAGCATCTTTTTCAAGCTTTTGACTCAGGAAAATGGATCCAAAAGAAACAGGCAATGTGACATGAAGTCTCAAGTGTCGCAATCTGCGTCCATTCCTCGGTTATTGGTCACCAAACTTTCATCTCCAACTCGATAATCTGACATCCATACCAACCCATTTTCTTGGAATCCTGTCCTGTTCCCTTTCTTTAAGGACAAAACACAACCAATTTTCAGTGATTTGGTTTTGTGAATTACTCAAGTGTAATAAGATCAGATCAGCAGTGAAGAAATTGAAAAAGAACTCCCAACTCAAATTAATAGATGTGAGCTTTGGTATAACTGTTCTTGTTCTCTTGCAAATTATTTGTTAGGATTTATTTTACATATATTCTATTTTTATTTTTGGCATTTTTATTGAATATGTAACATACCATATATCTTGAAGATTTGCTTTAATTAAGTAATTGCGTGTTGGAGATTTTTGTTTGGAATTGGATCTTT
>JAOSBP010000001.1:9410776-9425331 GCA_027563825.1 Erythroxylum mucronatum | reverse complement strand
ACTGAAAATGTTTATAAATGAAATTGGGCTCCAATTGGCTATTGAAACTCTATCGATTGCATTGTGAAAAAAAAATTATACCGACTTGTGAATGATTGAGTGCCCTAGCATGCCACCTTCGCGGGCACAGACTCAGATATCACCATCGATATCGGGTTCGGGTCTTGCGGGAGTGGAGTGCTACAATCACGCTCAGTAGAAATGGTCCGAAGCTTTCTCATTTGTTCTTTGCTAACGACCTCATCCTATTCTTCGAAGCCTCCATTGATCAAGTTATTGTCATTAGGGATATTTTAAATTCCTTCTGTGCTGCCTCCAGACAACACGTCAGCCAAGACAAATTCAGATGTTACTATTCAAAAAATACCCCCTTCGACGACTCACGACTTAAGTCAAGCACTAGGTTTCAAATAGAAGAATGATCTCGGCAGATAACTTGGCATTCCCCTTCTGCACGAACGAGCAAACAAAAAAACCTACCAATACATCCTTGATAAGGTTCGACAACGCCTATCAGGTTGGTGAGCTAAACTTCTATCTTTTACAATGCGACTCACCTGGGCCCAATCAGTGATAACAGCCCTTCCCAGTTACACAATGTAGACAGTCCGGCTGCCTTGCAGTCTTTGTGACGAATTGGAGAAACAAATGCGACAATTTTTTTGGGGTTCGTCTAATGGGCATCAACGGATTCACTTAGTAAAATGGGAGGACGTTTGTAAACTGAAAGAGATGAAGGGTCTTGGCATCCAAAAAATTCGCGAAACCGATGATGCATTCTTAGCGAAATTAGGATGGACTTTGCTTACCAAGCCTAATGCCTTATGGGTAAAAGTTCTCTCCGCCAAATATAAATTCAATGTCACCAATATCCACCCCTTTTCTGATGGCACTGGGGCTCAATGATCTGGAAAAACATCAAGGCAACTTGGCACATAGTTCTACAGGGCATGAAATGGATGATCGATGATGGCATTAAGACCCGCTTCTGGCTGGACCCGTGCATTGCGGGAGTATGACCTCTTATAAATCATATTAGAACCCCAATCCCTGAGTCAATTCTTCACCTCAGCGTTCATTACTTTGTGGATGTTGCCGATACTTGGAATTGGAAAGCCTTTCAATCATGTCTTCCAATGTCGATTTGTCGATTAATTGCAGGTACGTTCTCCCCGAAACCCTACCTCGGGGAGGATAAGTTGATATGGGGAATCTCCGACACTAGACAATTCACAGTAGCTTCAACCTATTCCATGCTCATAAATCACGAAGACGACGCGCCTCATGGGGTTTGGAAGGCAATCTAGCAATGGAAGGGCCCACAACGCATTCGCTCCTTCCTAGCTCCTAACTCAAGATCGGTTACTCACCAACCAACAACAAGTTCGTAAGAATTTCACTACGGACAATACTTGTCTCCACTGCAACCTCGAAGAATCCTCAATTCATGCTGTGAGAGACTGCATCAAAGCTCGCAAAGTGTGGCACACATTAACTCCACAAATAGGGTCTCTTGATTTTTTCACCATGCCAAATCGGGAGTGGATCCTGAGAAATCTCCAATATCACCAACAAGTACTTGGGCATGATTGGCCGATTCTATTTGGCATTACCAGTTGGTTCTTATAGACATGGCGAAACATGTCCCTCTTCGATAAACATTTTAATTGGCCATCCTCACCAGTTTTTCTCATTTTGTCTTATGCAGATCAGATCCACAAGTCTGTTGTATGGCAAAGTCGAACTGATACCAGTCATCGCCCTCGTCAAGCGCAACTCATTGGATGGAGCAAACCTCCCACTGGGTGGGTAAAGTTAAACATAGACGGAGCATGCAAACGATCCCAATCCTCAGCCGTAGTAGGTGGCCTCTATGAGATGGTGCAGGCAATTCGCTTGGAGGTTTTACACAAAATCTTGGATGGTGTTCGCCGGTGTATGCGAAACTCTGGGGAGTTTATACCAGGCTCATACTCGCGTGAAATCTGGGGTATCGTCGGATTGAAGTTGAAGTTGATTCATTCGTGGTGATCAATATCCTCTCTTCCTCAGGCAACCGCTTAAGGATTCTCAATCCCATCGTCATGAGTATTCACGAACTGTTTACTCGAAATTGGACTGTTATTCATCGACATATATATCGAGAGAACAACAGATGCACCGATTGACTTGCTACTTACGCAGTACATTTTGATGTAGGAGTCACTTATTTTAATACTACACCCATTGGGTGCCACATTATCCTCATAGAGGATATGTCGGAGATCTGTTTCCTTAGACTTATGTTGTAATATGTTTCGTCTGCCTTCCTTTAAAAAAAAAACTTTAATAGCCTCAAAATTGATTACCGAAAATAAAAAAAATGACAAAATTTTTAAAAAAGGTACTCACAATTTGATGGTTCAAACTGAACAGAAGGTTCAAACTGAACAGAACCGAGCTTGAGCAGTCAAAAATTGTCTCCCTGTGTTCCTTAAACAAAACTCTTGAGCTCCTCCTTCTAAGCTCTCGCTAAAACCTACCCAATTTTTTATTTTCTAAAGCCCTATAATTGTCACAACCCTAGAAAATGGCAGAACTGTCTGAGCTGACTCAGCACATTGAATCGTTCGTCGACTCATCTCGCTCCCAAGCCCAGCAGGTTCAACCTCGTACTCCCAGTCCTACTTTTTAATTTCAATAATTTCTCTGAATTATCTGTAAATCTTTCTCGATTTTTAGGTTCATAAAGGTCCTTCATTTGCTGCTTAAAATTCTGAATTTGAAGACAACTGAGTGTGCTGGCACACATTCATCTCATGCAAATATATGTTATTTGAATTGTATTCAGAGCTATTAAGTGGTGTGATTTGTTTAATTAGTTTTCAAGATGAGAACTTTGGCAAAGATGTGCATATAATCATATATTTTGCTCATAATTGTTTCGTTTCAGGCAAGTGTATTGTGGCAGTTGGCAAAACTTTCGCTGTTTTCTGTTATTAGGATTTTAGATGATTTGATTATTACTTGTTTGTGCCCATAGGCAGCAAGTCTGGAGGCGATTGTTCATCTAGTGAAGAATGATGCATTGTTCATTGAACATCTGGTATATTTCTTGCCTTTTTCTTCTTTTTGTTCCTTGTTCATTTTGCTTTGTTTCCTCTGTTGCTTGCTTAATATATTTCTGCATTTACATTCTCTCTGTTGGGTCTCAGGTTAAAGAGATGGAAATGTATTTGACTACAACCGATAACATCATCCGTGCAAGAGGTACCCATCTACTTGAGTGCTAGTGTACTTCAAATTCCAACATTCTCACTATTTTGCTTACAAATTCCAACATTCTCACTATTTTGCTTCCATGTATTTTTTCTGGAGAAGTTGTAAATTCCTCAAGTTTACATCTTCAGGTATCCTTCTGCTTGGGGAAGTTCTTACACGTCTTTCATCAAAGCCCCTAGACATTGCTAACATACATAGCTTGATTAGATTCTTCACTGAAAGGCTGGTAAGTAGGTCTTCCCTATTTTTGGCAACATTATTCATGTGGGAGAGGCTATAATATAGACCCTATTACTTAATCTTCACTCATCAAATTTTGAGGTTATATCACTGAGCAAGAAGTGGTGGCAACAAAATCTTTTCTTGTCTTTGTTATTCATACCTTATAAAATGTACACATCTTCTCTAAATTTCCAGGGGTTATTTTCCTAACAAATCTACCTGCCAATTTAGATTCTTCCATATTGTACGCAGAAGAACCCATAAAAGAGATGCCATTACCGTTTTAGGTTTAGATGGTTGAACAGTTTGGATTTGTGGTCTGCCAGAAGTGATCATTTGGCATCACGAATATTGTTGTTTTCTTAGAATCTTATGAATGAAGTTCTCTTTTGTGCATTTAAAGGGACTTCCATGGTTCTGCTGGTCATTTGAATTGCAGTTGTTTGTTGTGTTGCTTTATATCTGTTTCTCAGTCTAGGAGCTGAACGGTTTTAAGTGGTTTGGAGGTTTCATTCCTTACTTTAGGCCTTCTTTAATCAGTTTTAGCATTTCAAGATGCTTGTCAATATCTTTATTAATATATGAAACTTTTCTCTTCAGCAGAACTTGGGTAATTGTGGAATTTTATCAGTTTGTGAAGTTCCTGGTTGAGAATCATTTCTCTGTACTGTCATTGTATATTCAGCAAGAAGTTCTTTTCATTCTTTTCTTTTCTTTTATTTTCCACAGACGATTTGGACATGAATTGATTTCATTAGCTGTTGAACTGCAAAATATGATTTAAATTTGTTTGGAACCTTTTCTGACTAGAATAAGGGTTCTAAGAACTCTATATATGTATGTACTCAGCCTTTCAATAATAAGAAGCAATCTGGAATTTTTCTACAAACTTGAGTTTTCAACTAGATATAAGAGTGATTCTTAGATCTTAGGAGTTATTCTTTCGTACCTTCCATTGTGTGTTCCTTACTAAATTCCAGCAAACCCAACCTACATTCTAGCTATCTCAAACCAATATTCTAGCCATATTAAACCCTAAAATTAAGCCTAAATTTTCAGCAATCAAACCTTAAAATTCTAACTCTACAAAATCTGAAATTTTATCGTTCTTAGCCAAAATCCATCCTTGAAACTTGATATTCCAGCAGCATATTTCCTAATTTTGTGCTTTTAGTTACTAGTTAATAATTCTTTTATTTGTCCTCCATCAATTATGCTTGGATCAGGCAGATTGGAGAGCTTTACGTGGTGCAGTTGTTGGCTGTTTGGCCCTGATGAGAAGGAAAAGTGGCGGTACAGTCACTTGTAGTGATGCAAAAGCAGTTGTTAAGTCTTACTTGCAGAATCTGCAGGTTCAGTCTTTAGGACAGCATGACAGGAAGGTAAGATTGCATACACGAATGTTCTTCAATCTATGTGTTTACAATGGAAAAAACTTTTGGTCAATTTCTGAAGTTTTTAATGTTGGAATTTGCCTTCATTTTTCTTGCAGCTGTGCTTTGAACTTTTGGAGTGCCTGTTAGAATGTTATCCCAAGGCTGTTGTTTCCCTGGTATTTCTCTCGTTTTTGCCTTCCTGTGCTCGTACCTTTTATTGAATAAATTCAAGAGTTCTTAGATTAGATGAATTGTGATCCATATGACAATATTCTAGGAATGAATCAAATTCAATCTCTCAAACTATGATTTTCGCACTTGTAACATTTTTATGGTTTTATATTTGCGGTAGTTTGTGGTTTTGAGAATATAGAGGAATATAAGAAACTAAAAAAAATTTCTCCAATTTTTGTTTGGAATGATAATACATTAGGACACTTTGATAATGATTGGGCATCTTAACATTCTATTCTTAAAGAATCGATTCTCTTTATTATGCTAATGTTTGCACCAATTCTGTTTATGTACCTTGCAGCCTATGTTTCCTACGGCCTGGTAAAATCTAGGTCAGAATGAAAGTTGATAATTTATGAGCTTTATAATAAGGATGTTTTATTTCATGGTTTTTCTTTATATCTCTTTGGATTTTGTACAGTTTTGGACATGAGATGGCTGCTTCTTATTGTGTGTTTAGGTTACTTAACTGCTGCAGCTTAGCTTCTGTCATGCATTATCCTTCTTCTACCCACTGCTTTTCATCCTCTTCATATTTTTGAAATCTTTCTCATTGGTTTTTGGTCTAGGGTGATGACCTTGTTTACGGAATTTGTGAAGCTATTGATGGAGAAAAGGATCCTCATTGTCTAGTGCTAACGTTTCATATTGTGGAGGTTCTAGTGCAACTATTTCCAGATCCATGTGGGCCAATTGCAAGTTTTGCTGGTGACCTTTTCAGCATTTTGGGCTGTTACTTTCCCATTCATTTTACGCATGTAAGCTTGATGCATTTCCCTCATGCTCTATTTGATTCTTTAGCAACTGTATACTTGGGCATCCTGATGTTTCTTTTGATACTTCTCACAGTAGTATTCCAAGAATGCAATTGTGGTCCATTCATGATTCTGTCTCCTTGTAAATGAATTAGAAAATCATTTGCTGGCCCTTTTGTTAGTTTTTGGAGGTCTTAAACGTATTTCTTTTTACCCCCTCTTTTAGGAGAGAGATTGAATATGAACTTCAAGAAATTATAATGTCGTTATGACTATGAGTTATATTATTATGTATTTTCTTTCCCATTTCCAGCCAAACACTGAGGATGTTGATATGAAGAGGGATGATCTCTCAAGGGCGCTTATGGTATGTAATATTCTGCTATGTTTATTTGAAGTGTTGAGCTACTTTAGAGAAAACCTGTTAAAAGTCGTAAGTTCCATTCATTTGAATGTTTTCCGGAGCAAGAGACTGACAACATTTCGTTGTTGGTCTGATTTGTATTCCTCAAAAGAATGTACATTTATGAGACTATATTGTTGGTCATGCCTTCACAATTTCAGCCTCTCTTTGGGTGGAATAATTCAAGTTTGTGGTGCCTTTTGCATACGGTTATTTGGAAGTCCCTGCTTATATTATGGGATATTTTATTTAGAGAAGAAGACATAATCCAATAGTGAAAGCAGGTTCTGATCCTTCATTTAAGGATCTCATTGATCATGTTAAAGCAGTTTCCTTGACTATCTTATGAGCCCGTTGAAGTAATAAAAAAATTTATCTACATGATGAATTAAGTGAGAGAAAAGATTCAAATAGATGTATTAAAGATTAGGGGAAATCATTTTAGTAAAATTGAATTGAAATTTGCTATAGCTTTATATCTCTCATAGTCTAGCACATTGTATTATGTCATAATTTTCGGTTCTACTTTTTTATACTTATATGCTACTTGCTTGATGTATTTGACTCCACCTGAATGCCAAAATTTCATGTTGGATTGTGACCCCATTTTCTATTTCTCTTTCTCTTTCATTTACAGCTTGCTTTTTCAGCCACACCCCTTTTTGAGCCTTTTGCCATGCGATTACTTCTTGAGAAACTGTCTTCCTCCCTGCCAACTGCCAAGGTCAGTTGTCTTTACCTTTTAGTAGTTTGGGTTGTTGATGGATATATGCAAGGCTCAGCTTGTTTGTCAAGGAAGTGTGCCTTTGTGCTGTTAATACTGGCTTTATATGCTTTTAGGTTGATTCTTTGATATATCTGGGCAACTGCATACTCAAATATGGAGCAGAGAGAATAGCAAAACATGCAGGAGCTATTTGGTCTTCACTGAAAGAGGCATTATATGACTCTGAAGAAGACCCTATGCTACAATTAACTTCAGAATCACGAGATGGAGGAAATCAAATTGCAAGAGAAGCTCTCTCGTTACTGGAGAAGGTTATCATTCAATATGATGATATGTTCTTAACTTTGATTACCCATGATGAGCAGATAAACATGATTCTCAATAACACCACTAATTACACGAGTTACGATGAAATTCCCATGCAAAGCAAGAAGGAATTGCTTATGGTTGGTCGAATCCTTTATGTTTCCACCAAAGCTTCCATTTCTTCCTGCAATGTAGTTTTCCAAAGTTTCTTTCCCCGAATGATGGAGACTATGGGTCTCCCAGTTGAAATTGCCTCGGAGTCTTGCAATTCAGATGACAATTGTGAAGTCCCTGAACTTCATTTTGGATGTTTTTACATCTGCTTGGAACTTCTCATAGCATGTAGAGATTTGATCCTGGTTGCTGAGGATACCAAAAAGCAATTTATTCCTACAACTGAGGCATATTTCTGTTTGCTGAAGCAATTCTCCACGTCATTAAGCAAGATTTTCAGTTCTATCTTGAATAGAAGTATTAATGAAGCTGACCATGATGTGTTTGTGCACCTTGGAGGTGAATTCCCTTTCTATATACTCCCACAAACTTGTCGTGTGATTTAGAAGCCAGTGAAGTTGTCTGTTTCTTCATGAACCTTCCTGTTAAATGCTAATCAACATCTGATTTATAGATTCCGACTTAGGTATTAAAGAGACTAAATAAATTTATGTCCAACAAGGTGACATGCTAATGTATTGATGATCCTGATAATTTATCTTCCAGTCAGCATTAAATGGTCAACTCTGCCAAGTGCCAAAACTTTGCATTTGCTTTTCTTTTCCCATTATACACAGAGCTAATTGGAAAAGAGATCAGAAGTCTTCCTTTTTGATAAATTAAATGAGGGCCCAAAGTACAACTTTACAACAAACATTATAATCTTTAGTAATTAAAAACATCCATGTTTTCTCCTAGTTAGATAAAAATCTGATCTGATTTATTTTCATGTCCAAATAGTTGTTCCCCTTATTTTTGTTGTGATGTGCGGTGGCGCGTACACAGTTGTTGTTTGTGTACGATTGCGTTTTTGCTTCTGAAGTAATAAGACGCTACCTGTATCTGGAGTAATGTCTGGGGAAGCTATGCAGGGAACAAGTATCCTCAGCTATGCAGGGAGCATCTAGAAATATAATGCAACGTCATAGAATCAAGGAATGAAACTGTGCTGATACTTTTTGAAGATGGGCAGTTATCGTTTAATTATTTTTCTATTTCTAAGTCATTGTTTGCTAGTTCAAGTCCAGCTTAATCATTTTCGACTGTCTCCATGATATTCATAACAGTTGAATTGCTGTGCAGTGAAGGGCTTGCAGACTTTGGCTACATTACCTGGAGGCTATGGACTGATATTGAAATCAACATTTGACAATATTTTGCTGAGATTGATGTCAATTATCACCTCTGATTTTGGCAAGACATTGTTGTGGAAACTTGCTTTGAAAGCGCTGGTGCATATTGGCTCATTTCTCCATGGCTGTGATGACTCAGAGAAAATTTTGAGCTATATGGATATTGTTATTGAGAAGATTGTTTCCTTATTGTCTTCTGATGATTTTAGTATGCCATTTTCTCTTAAAATGGAAGCTGTATCAGTCATTGGCAAAAGTGGACTTCAGTATATGATGAAGATAACTTTAAAGCTGGAAGATATTATCCTCATTAAGCTATCTGAGTGTATGGTAATTGGATACCTCTTCAATAATCTGTTAATCTATTAGTTCACTGGAGATAGTGAATATCTTTGATGAAAAGAATTGGTTTATTGCTGATTTTTTCCACGACTTATAGTAGGATGAAATTTATATTTCTGAATCCAAGTACTAATGTAAATGAACTCTGCAAAAAGACATACAACTTAACGCTTTGGACATTTGGTTGGTTCTTTTCCATAGACACTAACTTTTTTCCTCCCCTCGGAAAGTTTTTTATTTCATTTCTTGTTACTGGCTTGTGTTTTCTGGTGCACAGATCCAAGGGAATTTGGAATCAGCAAAGATTGTACTTCACCTATTGGAATGCTATTCTAAGGAGTTGCTTCCATGGTATAACTTTACTGATACCTTAGTCTTTTGTTTAGCATATTGTCTTGTCACTTTTATATCGGCAAACACTTGTATGCATGCCTTGTTTCTATCACTGAATTATATGGAACCTTGAATATCCACAATAATTGTCTCTTTGCTTGTATGCTGTCTTCAGTGATCAATTAAAGAAGTCCTTTTGTCTTTTTAGGAGTTTAGTCTTCATATTGTGATGTTTGTTGTCTTGTTATAGTTTCTTCATTTTTTTCTTTGGAAGTAATGACGTTGGATTGGCTGTTACTCTTGTTCTGCTCATGTGGAATATGTTGTAATGAATCCAGGATCCAGAAAAATGAAGGTTTTGAGGAAGTTCTCTTGCACTTGGTGGTGAGAATTTGGAATCAAGTTGACAATTGTCAGTCCTTGGATGTTGACACTTGTGGAAAAGTTAGTATTGTTGCTATATTTGTCTTCCTTCTGGTTAGTGTTTTATGTGCAGTCTTGCTAAATAAGCAACGGATCTTGCGCTGTTGACTGATTTTATAGGAAAACAAAGGAGTTTTAGTTTAAGTTCAGAATTGACAATGACACTTATTTCTTGTATACCAGGATCTTCTTGAGGCAGTGATAAAAGTTATGAAGTTTGCTGTTGCATACTGTTCGGTGGAAAATCAGAACATAATTGTTGATAAAGCCTATAGGATACTTTTATCAAACCCATCTTTGCAGCTGAAAGGCTCTTTGTTAACCATCCACATGAAAGGTTTTATTTCTACCCTGGAAGTGGACAAACTTTCCAGTAGAGATGAATGGATTCTTTCTTTATTCGCATCAGTGGTCATAGCTCTTCATGCTCAAACACTTATTCCAAATCTTACAACTTTCATACGCTTATTTATGATCACTATGCTTGAGGGATATACTATTGCAGCACAGGCTTTGAGTTCTCTAGTTAACAAATTGGATCTCGTGCCAAATGGTGCCTTGGAGGAGGCAATGGATATAATTTTCAGCAGAAACTTCTGGGGATCTTATGAAACTAGTCCCGATAGAAGTGGCAGAATGAGCCATGGAAATGAGATAGATCTTCCTAATTTCCTTCTGGGAGCTGCACATAGTGAATTGCTTCTGAACCATGCCATTTCTGGACTGGCATGGATTGCAAAAGGTTTACTTATGCGGGGACATGATAGAGTGAAAGACTTAACTATGATTTTTCTAAAATGTTTATTGTCAGAAGACACAATGGATTCATTTTCATTGAACCAGGGATCATTAGAAAACAGTTCTCAACAGTTTGCAAGCACATCGGTGATGAAATGTGCTGCAGATGCATTTCAAATTATAATGAGTGATTCTGAAATTTGTTTAAATCGCCAATTTTATGCAACAATAAGGCCGCTTTATAAACAACGATTTTTCTCCACCATGATGCCCATCTTCCAGTCATTGATAATCCAATCTGGTTCATCATTGTCAAGGTCGACACTCTTCTCTGATGTAACTGTTTTTGGCCTTTGGTTTCCTTTATCTTGGAGGCAATTTATTGAGCTGTAATCTAGAGTTATCTATGTGGGAATGTATGGAAACATTAATTGGAAAAGTTCACATATGATCTTGGTTTTATTTATTGCATTGCACAACCTAATTTCTTTGATTTCAGAGCCATGTTGCATCGAGCTTTTGCACATATTATATGTGATACTCCACTACTTGCTATCCTGGATAGCGCAAAGAGGGTAATTCCATGCGTCTCAAATTCCTTATCTTGTTTGTGTCAACCAAGGTCGCTTATTGAAATCGGTTACTCTTTCTTCAGTTAATTCCAATGGTACTGGATGCCTTGACTTCGTTAAGCAAGGATGTTTCAGATAAAGATGTCTTGTATAGCCTGCTGCTGGTCTTGTCAGGAGTTTTGACAGATAAAAATGGTAAGTAATTATATTTTACATTCTGCATTCAAATATAAACTGAAATGGAACTTTTTGCTTCCACACATTGAAATGCAACTTAATAACACTTTGTTTAGTGGTTATTATTTGCAAGTCGTCTGCGTTTTGATTTCCTTTTACCTGCTTCTAATGTACTACCCAATTTGATTTCTTGTGCATGCAGGACATGAAGCCATTGTTGAGAACACATCTAAAATCATTAATAGCCTCATTGCACTTATTGCCTACCCTCATATGATGGTATCCAATCTTTCCCTAAAATTTTACTTTTTCTTTTACATAAATGCTTCCTGCTGTTCCTTGTTACATGGTATGATTTCCCATTCAGAACTTGGTTACTTATGCAAATCGATCCAAATGGTTGTTGTAGCAATCTGATTGGATACATAAAACTTCGGTTTAGAGGTTATTAGATGATTTAAGTTAAAAAAATGGTTAATTTCTTCTAAATGTTCAGTTTTACTTATTCCAAACTCCCTGGTTTCTGTTCATAGTCCATGACTATTTTCATTGAGATATTTAGAAAAGGTCCTTTTTTTTTTTTTTTGGACATGCTTAGCTTGTCCGAGAAACAGCAATCCAATGTCTCGCTGCTATGTTAGAGCTGCCTCATGCAAGAATATATCCCATGAGGATCCAGGTTTGTAATCAAGTTGGATACAAAGTTTGTTGCCTTTGATTACCTGCTCATTCAAGAGAACTGATTACAAATTTTATCTGGTTAACCTGATTTTCAATCTACAAGATGACAATCTTTGGCACATTACTAAACACCTATCTCTCTTTTCCAATTACTATATTAAGGTCTTACAAGCTATAGTAAAGGCTCTTGATGATCCGAAGAGAGCTGTTCGTCAAGAAGCTGTTAGATGCCAGCATGCTTGGTCAGTGTTTTACATCCAATTTTTCAATGTTGCTTACAATACCAGATAATTGCATACTTGCAGATATTCTGCTTCAGCTTTGATTTTCATTCCATTTCTTCTGTTGATTGTCAAAGCAGGGCATCGATTGCTTCTAGAAGTCTTCACTTCTAAACCAAACTCTCATTTTCACCAAACACTGGCTCTGCAATGTAAATGTGATAGCAATTTTGTTCATTCCCACCTATTTTACCTCCGTGTACAAATTTGCACCAACGGAAAATTATGAATGTAGTTAAAGAACTTAATCTAGGAGATTTTGTTTCTTGAAAATAGAGGTGCCTGCCCCGTATGTTAAAGAGTAAACTAGGAAAAGGATGACATTTAAACCCCTTTAAATGAGTGCTCCTACTCCAGAACTGCCGTTGGCAGCTGTATGAACCTTGATCTGTCTAATTCACTGGAAGATTCTGTTTCATTTCCTTTCTGAAGTTCTTGGGTCTTAGAGAAATTCAACAATCTGACTGCTGTATATATGTTTGTTCATGCAAGTTTAGCTTGTGTACAATAGGATCGGTTATGTCAGACTAGCCAATATTCTAAAAGGTAAGCAGAACCACGAGATAGTTTGGCCATAGTTGTACATGCCATCAAGGTACACCTCTCAGAAATCAAACTTCTCGTCGAAGTGGCACTGTGAACGCCAGGGATGGGAGCCGGCTGGAGGAAGCCCTGCCCAAACAGGCTGATAAACTAATTTTCCCATCCTTGGACTTCAATGTATGGCCCTTAAAATTTGGAGTTGCCTTAAAGTCTTATTCTATAAGCAGTAAGTCTACATCAATAGCATTCTTCTTTTTCAAAGTAATGTTTGTGGGAAGAGGCTTCAGCAACATGAGTAAGTTTCTTAGTTCCTGCGATTTCTTAAAACAAGGAAAGAAGGGGGTGATACAAGCGAAGCTCAATCTGCATGCGTAAAATAAGCAACTAGAACAGAACAGTTGAAGTTCCTACCAAATAACAAATGAAACAACTACGTCGTACGGTTAAAGAGTCATTGTCAAATTTAACTTATTTGTTTTCTTATTGTACTTTTAATTTTTATATTTTCAATAAAAACAAAAACTTAAATTTTCTATCAGTTATACTTTTATTATCTATAAAAGTTTTTATTTCATAAATAACTTTTATAAATAAAAATTAGAAAATTTATATGCTGATTTATTTATATGCTTTCGACTGTCCCATATGTTTTTGATGGTGGATAGTGATGGGAAAGACTTCATCTTCCTTTTATATCCATGAGAGAGGGAGAGGGATATCCGTTCTGGCTTTGCATGTAAATATTGAGTTTCTATATATAATTATGTCAACTTCATTGTCTCATTGTGGATTTTTTTTAGCTATAGTATCTTTGATTCAAGAATATTTTAGATCTAATAATACCATACATCAACGTGCCTTGACATTGATCGGAATATTAGGTTCTTGTTAAGGAGAATAATGCGTTGACAATCACAGTATATCTTGTTTTTGGCCCCACTTTTACATCAACTTTTTCATTCATAGGAGCTCCTTGTAGCTTGCTCTGCCTGTGTGGTAGAAAGTATTTACCCATTTATATAGTCTTGAACAATCTTGTACCGATACCAACATCGAACTTGATTTTGATATGGTACTGAACCAAATTTGGTTCTGATATGATACTGTATCGGTATCGATCAATATCGAATACTATTTCAAATAATTTTTTCAAAATTATAAAATAACCTTTGAATTTTTTTTAGTCCCTCAATATATTGTACTATATAATTTATAATCTTACATCAACTTTATTTCTAAAAATTATAATAATAGAAATTTAAAATAACAACAATTTATTTCTTTATATTAATATCATTTTCACATATTTCACTTATAAACAATAGCCATAATTAATTTGAAAAAGATCATTTAATCATCGTATAAAATTAAGAACAATATAAAGTATTTAAAATATTACAATTTATCATATAATAAATAAAAATAACATCAAAAAATAAAAAAATAATAAATATCTATGACTAACAATTATAATCTACAACAAGAGTTCGTGCAGAGGAAACCACCAACTAAAAGTGAAACTTGAAGCACAAACATTTACAATTATTTTTGCATCACATATATAGAATTTAACATATACACTAAATATAAGTGAAATTAAAAGAAGAAAAATAAAATTCTGAAACTTCATTCAATTGAATACCCGCTCAAATCGCATTGACCCCAATTCTCATTCAGTACAAAATCCTCATCATTGAAAAAAGTCTCATCTTCACCATCATTCAAATTCGTTGCACCAAATAACATGTAAATACTTTTTCATCTAAGATTATCTTTCAAGTCACTCTCATCTATCAAACTCAGTTCCTCAAAAATCCAATTTGCCAAAAGATCAA
>JAOSBP010000001.1:9391413-9405514 GCA_027563825.1 Erythroxylum mucronatum | reverse complement strand
TTGGGCCTGTATATATTCTTTGGAATTTTGTTTTGCGATTACGATATGTAATATATGTGTGTGGGTTTGAGTTACTAAATAAAATAAATATCAGTGTGATGTTTGGTTTGTTTGTTCTGTCTTGGGTGGCATCCATGTATCCTCCCAGGGGGTATTTGGGTGTTACAAAAGCTACTCAAAAGTTTACTTCTGTAGTCATTCATTGAAGGAGCCTTGTATCTTGGACCGTAAGAGGCAATAACATCTATTGTAGATTGATAGTAATAAAACTAGACAACATTGAATACTATACCTAAATCATACCATCATTTAGTCATTGTCATATCCACATCATGAGCAACTTCTTTAGATTATAAGGTAATAAGTATTGAAGGTTAAGCTTTAGGAGCTGTTTGTGGTGTAAAAAAATTGGACACTTGTCTTTTTTTTCCTTAACATAAGATGCAACTTTCTCTTCTTAATGGGTATGAATACTGCCACCTTCAACATTCCAACTATCATCTTGACCACTAACAAAGGAACTTCCCCTATCAATTTCGTAATATAATCTTTTCCTTCTATCTTTCTCATGCTGATACTCTTAAGGCAAAGTCTTCATTTACTATTTCACATTATGATTTTTTTTACAAGGCTCCACATCACCTTTGACTCTAGTTAAATGCTTCTTTAATTTGGTAATTTCTCTACCTTTCAAATGCTTGTTACAAAAAGAAAAACAAATGGTATCGTTCTTTATTCTGGGAACTAATCCAGCATGAGTCTAAGCTGGATCATTGAATCTTCCTGAAGTGGTTGAATTATTAGGAGTGCTTGAACATTCTTCTATTTATCTATAAAAATAAATAAAGACATATATCAAAATTAACTTAATGACTTCGTACCAAAATAATTTTACGTGAAAAATGAAGAAATAAATCAATAATAGTTTCTCAATAACCCATGTTTCTTTATAAATCCAAACATCAAATATATACTTTGATTGTTAAGCTTTCACAACTATAACTCATTTTATTTGATTACATAATTTAAACATAAAATCACAACTATAAACTATTTTGTGTAATTATATAATTCAAAAATAAACTCATAATTATAACCTATTTTGTATGATTACATAATTCAATCATAAATTCACAAGTTACAACTATAACTCATTTTGTATTATTACATAATTCAATTATAAATTTACATCTATGATTCAGTTTGTGTAATAACATAATTTAACCATAAACTCTTACCTATAACTTATTCTGTAATTTAACCGTAAACTATTTTCTATAACTTATTTTTAATTATTGATTAGTTGATAATCCAGGCATAGACATAAACTCACAACTATAATTTAATTTTTATAATTACTAATCATATAATTCAACTATAAATTAACTAATTTATTTTTATGATTACAAAATTTAATTTATAATAAATAACCCAATTTATAATAAATACTAACTTTTCATTTAAATTTCAATGTATCTCAATCTCAAACTTCAAACAAGAAAATTTCAAACAATAAATGAATAGCCTCAAACTCAAATTTATAATCTAAGTCAGAATTCTTGTTCCCAATCATTATAAAAAGTCAAAAACATAACCAATTTTAATTTCCAATTAAACACCAAGATAATTTTTATGAATGACATAAATTTAAACTTTCATTTCACTATTCCACAATCACAAATTCATAACTCACAAGCCATCCATGATAATAGTTGATACATGACATCCACAAGTTAACAATTCCACAAGCCTACAGCATGAGCAATCCACACACACACACACATAGTTTTCCACAATCCACACATACACACACACAAAAAAGTAAAATGCAACCTTAACTTAAGCTCACAAGTGACTAATGACAAGGCACAACCAATTTTACAACACAACACAACACAAGAGGGAATTGACTAAGGGTGACTGATAGTTGGCGATGACTGGTAAGTGATTATTGACTGGTGTAATTGGTGGTTGCGGCGAGTGGTGACTGGTAATAATCGTGAGGCGACAAGCTTAGGAGAGGAGATAGCGCCTAGTTGGCGAGTTGTAGACTGCGATAGGTAGCGACTGACAGAGGAGAGGAGTTGGCTAGCGAGTGGCAAGCTACAAGCTGTATTATGTTACTGATCAGTATTTGGTCGATAAATACTAGCTGATACAAAATCCTTCAATCTCCTACCTTTTTTGCCCCGTATAGTACCTATTGGCTGGTACCGGCCGATTCACTGCAAAATTCAAAACCTTGTTCTTGATTACTAAGAAACAATTCTCCTTATAAGGTTCATCAAGTACCCTAACAAGGACTTTTTAGAGTTTACATCTTTATCCATATTTGCATTTGTATATTCATCTAACATGTATATTTTTTACCAAAATATAACCATAGTTTAAAAGTACCTCTAAGATATCTAATTAGTTATTTTGCTATTTCTCAATGCTCTTTTCTTAGAGAATCGACTCTCAACATAAATTGTGTTTGTAATATCTAGTCTCACATACGAAACATCAAATATCAAGCTATTAACAATTGATGAGTAGGGAATCTTCTCTGTCTCAACTTTTCATTTTTGCATTCATAGGAAACTATTAAGAACTCAATTTGAAATGACCAATAAATAAAGTACTAAAAGGTTTACAGTTGCCTATATTGAAGTGAGCCAACAATGTCTCATGTATTTCTCTTAAAATACCCGAATCACCTAGCTTATTATTAGTGTCTACAATAATTTGGTTCCTTAATTCTTTGAGTTAATAGTTGAGGAGCAAGACTTGTTTGTCCTTGTGAGAATTTGAGTCGTCCAAGTTGACATCATTTTCCTTAGTTACTTTTTGTTTCTCCATTATTAAAGTTTCATAAGAGGACCTTGAGATATTTTATTCCTTCAGGAGCCATCTTTTGCCTGTACCTTTTGGGGAACATAAATTATGAAAATGGAGTCTTTTACAAGATTTCCAAACTTATCAAGTTTTAAGATCCTAATAGTTTCAGGAAGCTCCTTGCAAATGTCAATTTCCACACAAACATGTACGTATCCTTTTTGCCTTATGTTAGTAGTGTTTTCATCCAAGCTGAGAAGCTTATCAAGTTTACAAGCCAAATGGTTTAATGCTTATGAGGACTTAGGATCCTATAGAAGTTCACCCAAATTGGAACTTTAATCTTGAAGGTCTTTTCCAAGGGAGACTTGGTCTCCAGTTTTGAATGAACAAGGGTTTGTCTTGGATATGCCAATGACCACCCTCATTAATCTTCTTTACTTTGAGCTTAGAGGAGAACTTGAAGATAAAGAAATCATCATTTTCTCTATTCCATGCTTTCTCTTGCTAGTATTGGCCCAACTCTAAACATAGGGAAAAGAAAGTCTTTTTCTCTATAAAGAAGCTAACTAGGGCATTTTGTCACTTCTTGGCACCTATATTGAGGACTTTCAAAAGGTGGGGAGATGATACTAGAACTAGTAGAGGAGGGAATAAAACTCTTTCCCAGTTTTTGTTGCTCCTATTTGTTTCTTCCGTACCTACTCTCTCTTCTTTGGTGGATTCTCTTACCATGAAAAGTCCGCTAATTTTATAACAATGGCGTGACTTTCTTCCTCAATGTTTTGTGCTTTTTAAATGGTACTCGTTTGCAACTCGAGTGCCTTGAGGAACTTCACGACAAATGTGAATGACACCTTTGCTTGAATAGCAACTACAATGACATCAGGAATAGTTCTGATTGCATCTTATACCAGACATAGAATTGAACAAAATTGAATGAAGTATTAGCATGTAGAGGAACTTTAAGGAGATGGCATGCTGTAAAAGTTGCAGATGGCAAGCTGTAAAAGTTGCAGTAGAGACCAAAATAGGAGAAGACTAGAAAAGAAAGCTATTATATCCCTTTTGTGATAGCATGCAGGAAACCATTGATGCTCTTCATTCCTCAAATTCTCTATTATTAGGAAATGGATTTCCCAAGTGCACAATTTGAACATCTTCCTGTTAACCAGAGCCTCGGTAGTAGCACCTTTCGTCCTGAGCAGCCACGAGTCTACTCTGAAACTTATGTCGTAACTTTGCAAGTGGACTTTTGCACATGACAGTGATTATTATAACCACTAAGGATGCAAATGTTCAAAGTCCTACTGCATTAAAGAGAATTGCCAAAGACAAGCAGAACTGGAGGCTTGTTGTCCATGCGTCTAACGAAGGCAGTACAAGAAGGCTTCAATTCTATAACCTCTTTGTTTCCGAATGTGATGTATTGTATCCTAACGCTACATTACAAACACTTTCCCAAAACACGTATATACCGTAAGATCACAAAGTCTGGGCAAGTGTTGGAGAAATAAACAGAAGGATTTTTATTTTATTTTTTAAATTAATCATTTTAATTTTTTTAAAAATAATTTTCTTATATGAAAATGTGTCCATAGAGAGTATAATGACAAGCTATTTTTATAAAAAATTAAAAATTCTATTAAAGTTAACTAAAATATAGAACAGGACTTAGTATCAAAGTTATATAAATTTATTTATGATTAGTAAAAATAAAATAAAATATTATATTTTAATATTTCACATAAATAATTATTTTAGATTATAAAATAGCTAGATTAAAGATAAAGATTTGGCAGTTGAAAGTATTGAAAGATTATTATAATGAATAATTATAACAAGATTTTCTTTTATAATTTCTTTTGAAGTATTAATGTGAGGGAGCTGGCTGAGGAGGTGGCAGGGTAGAGGATTCCGAGTAATGCCCAAGGTAAAATGGACTTTGGGAGTTCTGTTTCGGCCTCTGCTGGTATCACCGCGATGAAGCGGGGAAGTGGGATGAGTGGAAGAAAAAGGCCTACAGGAGATCCAAAATACAAGCTTTTTAGTTTTTAGTACAATTTCTCAAATTTATTTTTTCCAAATCCCTAAAATTCAATTTCTTGTACTACCATCTTAACGAAAACCAGAAAACTGCTAAAGTTTTTATCTTTTGAATACGAAGATGGAATTTCATATATGAAACTATTTTACCATCTCATTGCAGAATAAGGGCTTGTAAAACTTTTTTATTAGGAAGTCGCAATATGCATGTAAAATTAATTAAATTTATGACTCCTTTTTTCTGTGTATTGCATATCCAAAATATTTAGCAGTTGTAAGGCCTAATTCTGGGATGGGGATGCCCATTTCATTTTCATTGTTTGCAGTCTGTATAAGTAAGTTAGAACATGGAACCTGCAGTGAAAATTCAGACTTGTCTAATTCTGAAACAAGCAAAATTTTCATGTTACCTGCATTAGGGCTCTTTGTGTACAAACTATCTAGTACATGTAGCTTATTAGTGAACCAAAAAGCTGCTCTGCTAAGCATGCACCATACACTTCCAATCTTTTAGTGGATTAGAAATACTACAGGCAGTACTAGATACACCGTAGATACTGATATAGTTTTCTTCTACATTTAGCCTTCTCTTCCTCTTCCGTGTGCATAGTTCTTACTTAGGGCGGGATGCTGTGTCAATAGGCCCTACTTGTCTTGCTAGCTGATCATTAACGCCAAGAAATAAGAAGATTGTATGGGAACTTAAGAATTATAAGTTATATGCATACAGAGGCACCTGAAAATAGGCTTCAAGCTTCCTTTTGAGGGTTGCATATTCTTTCTTGAGTTGCTGAAATGACCTCATGCACCTGCTTGTTTCCATGCATGCAAATAAAACCACATCAAGAAGTTGATTAGCTTAACTGGTTGCATGGATATTCCCTGTCAATTTGTTTCATAACCAAATATGATTTCAAGAAAATCAAGTTGAAGTTTGATGTCATTACCCTTCTCCATTTCCTGCCCCGCAATATTCCCTGAAGAGAGTGCACTCAGCTTTCACCTTTTTGGCTCCAATGCTACGAAAGATAGAAGAGATTGTTGTTGGTAAAGCCAACAAAGAATATACCTGATAATAACTTTTAAAAAATATCAATAAAATAATATTCTACTCCACATTCCATATATTAGTTTACCTTGAGCTACTTCCCTTGAACTGATGCATGTAGCTATCCAACTTGTTAAAATCAAGAGCAGTCTTCTCTCTGCGTAAACAAAGTTTTTTTGTTAACTCAATATGATCACCAACAACATGAAAAGTAGACCAAAAAAATAGTTGGAACTAACAATGCTTGCTCTATATTATAGATTAGTCTAGCTGAATCTCTGTAATGCAATGTGACAACTTCCTCCACAAAGTTGGGGTTGGCATCATCTTGGAGCTCCTCAAGCTGGATAAATTGTTCATCAAGATACCCCTGGAATAACTCACCATTCAAGTTTCAATCTTAGCTCAAGTAAAAGATGAAAACTGAAGAGGAAACAACACTGTATGTAAGGTTGCAACATAAGCAAGCAAGCATATATCTCAAGCTTGTGATAATCCATGGCATTTTATAAATGTTTGAAGGTGATTTTCCACAAGTAAAAGTCCTAACAAGCTAGTGAATGTAACTATTCCAATTACTCGGATAATTTCACCAAAGGGGACTGTGGGGAAGAAGAAATTGATGAAGTAATTGTGCTCTGATCTGTGAAGACTCAACTTGTTGATACCTTGTTAATGCAAGAAGTCCAAGACTTAGAATTTTTATGCTAAGAAGTTGCCCATTCAAAGTGAAGTCACCACCTTGATGATTTAAGAATGAGTCGAATTTTTTCTGCTAAGAAATTGTACTTGCAAAGTGGAAATCGTCAACTTGATGGTTAAAACTTGAGTGTAATTTTTGAGCTAAGAAACTGTACTTTCAAAGTGGAATCACCATCTCGATGATTAAGAATTGAGTTTCCTCACTGAATCATGTACAAGTATAAACGTGAACACAGAAGACCCCCCTCTATGCAAATCGAGAGCATTTCTTCAATTTATGTTGAAAGAAGGCAGTAAGGGGCCATAGACATAAAAAAGAAAAAAAGAAACTTGGATTTGAAAGAAAATATAAAAAGCTCACAAAAATGAGTAAGAAGGTAAGAACCTGATCGAATAGAGACTGCCTTGTAAGAACAAGCTGCCTGTGCAAATGGCTTCTCTCCATTTGGTTGAAGAATGTTGGATAAAGCAAGGAAAAGTGGCGAGAGAATAAGAAAGAAATAGAACACTCCAAAGGCTTGAATGATAATTTATGTGGGAATGGTCCTTATATAGTGGAGAAAAGAGAGGTGAGCACTCTGTGTGACAACTTTGTACCAAGGGTGCCGCAGGAAAAAACATGTGGAC
This sequence comes from Erythroxylum mucronatum, assembly GCA_027563825.1. Lineage (NCBI taxonomy): Eukaryota > Viridiplantae > Streptophyta > Magnoliopsida > Malpighiales > Erythroxylaceae > Erythroxylum > Erythroxylum mucronatum. The sequence goes on along the minus strand of JAOSBP010000001.1, from coordinate 9,398,274 downwards.
AGGTAAGTTCCCTCAAGATTTAGTAAAGTCTTTAACATTTACGAATATAGGTGGCATTCCTGTTCTACTATAAAAGAGCAAAGTTGAATTGAGTAAACATCAAAATAGTTTGTTCTTACAATCCTACAGTTGCTTTTTATGAGAAAGACGTATCAACTTCCTTTATTAACCTACACTTGCTTGGAGTAATGTGCAATCTTTGTGAGAAAACAACTTCAAAAAGCTTTTCTTTACTCTTGCAAGTAGATGCGACCTCCCGACTTTGGACTTCAAAAGTAGGATTGTTGACTACTTCTACAATTTCGTTAGGACGTAGATGTTAGCTCCTGACCATCTGGCCAAGAGCTACTCACCACTTAACCATGAGAATATCCTCTTCTGCTTCGCACCCATTGGCTAGATATGTTTATTTATAAAAATCTGATAATATCCAATTATTATAAAACCTTATTAATGTAGCCAACCAATCAATTAGTAGTCTTAGCTCAAAACTAAGGAAAATAGAAACATATAAACTAAAAAACAAAGGAAAAACAACATCCAAATATAAAAGACACTCGAAACAGCCACAGGTGGATTGCAGAGAGCAGCTGATGCTCTGGAAAGACCATCTGTACGGACATAGGTTTTAGGGTCTAATCAGATGCTAATAAATTAACATTTCTCCAAATCTGCATCCATATTATATTATTTATTCGGATCACAAGTCATATCCGATTAAAAGATAATATCGTATAAATTTATTCACTTTCACTTCGAGAGCAATCAGTATACTAATTATGCATTTAAGCACTGACCATTAATTGTCAGAACGCCATAATGGCGATGGACCCATGAAAGTATAGAGAGCTCACAATCGAACAGAGGAGGATCGCATACGACTATATGATGTAAAAAAGCACTTGATTTCACATCAAGTGCTCTGATGGGACAACCAACGTTAGATATTATTTTCCAAAAGTCAACCCCTTGATACACTTCTCAGTTTTCACATCGCTAGCTTCTCCACTGGGTCACCTGCAGGAAAGGATGTCGGGCAGAGCTCACGTGGCCCAATGCATAACATTGTCTGTAGTGTTAAGTTCATTGAAACAAAGTGATTAATTAGCTTAGTATAGTTTGAGTTCCGTTGAATTTCTTCATGTACATAGAAACATTTTCACACAGTCTTATATTTATACATCTTTTATATGACTTTCTTCAACAATTTGTAGAGGAACAGGGACATCTGCAAATCCTTTAGGAAGGAATGATATTATAGTATTTTAATCACGTACACTGCAAGGTGAAGAGGTGCAGGAGAAGAACTTGGAGAGCATTGGCTATTGTAATCAAAAGCTGTTCCTCACTCCAATGGCCAATGTTGAAGTATAGGAATACATATTAAGCAACAAGGAATCTTGTCATAAAACAAGGATCAGTGTTACGGTAATTATCAGAGATGTAACGTGGGTGGAGAATATTAACAAGAGAGCACAAAGCAACAAGAGGAGAATCACAAGTGACCAACAGAAACAGAAGAAAAATTACAAAATACTTCAAGAATAGGAAAAATCCCAAAAATGACTGGCATCAGAACTTAAGATTGCAGGCAGTGGTCCTTGTCATGCCTTTCCCTATGCAAAATTAGACATAAGTTAAAAGGGAAAGAAGTGTTGAAGAAGAGATTCTCTCTTTATTCCTCTGCCACAGCCAAGCGAAAGAAGAAGAGATGTTTTACAGCACCAATGTGGCCATCACAAACACATTATGTTCTTTTAGTTTTTGGCAAATGTGCAGTCACAATCACATCTGCTCCTTTACTGGAAGAGTTAAAAATATAAATTGAAGGGTTGTGGGTAGTGAGGGATCAGAATATGACTTTGGTTAATTTCTGGCACAGACTGTGATTCTTTTTTCCCATCACTGTCTCCTATGTTGATAAGAATCTCACTCCCCCACCTAGTAGTAGTATTTAGCTTGCTTCTGCGTCCAAGTTGATTTTTTTTCATCAAATCATTAAAAGAGTTTTACATCAGCATATCTGTTAGGAAAAGTTTAGTGTGTAATTCTGCTGTTACTTTTCCCAGCCAAAAGATGAAGTTGGCAAGATTTGCTGTCTTGTTAAGTAGGTCTCAACAGTGAAAAAGGTACACAAGTTGGAAACGAATAAGGCTTTGATCTACAAAGTTGCCACTGTATTATTTCTTAGGGTAGTTGTTGGGTTCAAATATTAACTGTGATTGTTTGAGTTTTTTGCTCTAGTTTACTTCCATTGATATACCATATAAATTTATGTGTAATATTGGTTCAGCAAAATTCTTATGGTTATAATGTTCATACACGAACCTTGTGACTCCCTACACAATGAGATAAGAACTAGTGTTATTATTCAGTATGAACTATATTATTTAGTTCTAGAACAAATGGGAGAGCTATATGTACATGAGAAGTCCTGCCACTGGCTATGGTGCGCTATAGAACAAATAATCAGGCTATTTTCGGGAGGAACCTACCTCATGATTCAGCTTACAATTCAGTCGAGTCAAATTTTTTCTAGCAACAGAGAAGTACCATGAGAAACTATAATGTAAACCAAGAGATACAAGTAAATACATAAAAAGTATTGCGTGAATAGAAAGATGGTTTAACGGGTACTATTGCAGTGACAGTCTCATGCAATAAAAGTAGATTGAAACCTGAAAGAATTGGCTGCTAGACCGGACCTTTTCGAAAAAATATCAGCAATTCGCTGATAAGGAATTAGAAGATGCGAATAATACAGAATTGTGGGCACTGATGTAATCATACAGCAGTAAGCTCCCAGGGAAGGGACGAGTTTCTTTCTCACTAATCTTTTCATAGTTATTCCCTTTGCAGCATCAATTCTGCTCATCTTCACAAGAATATCACATTATTGAAAGCAGCTGCCTCCTTCCATTCCACTATAAACAGCTTTTGCTTATCCCCCAAAATAACCGTGAAACCATCCAATAAATGATCACCGGACACACAAGTATTCGTGTTGCCACATCAACAAAAAGCAAATGTACTAAATGCTGTAAACTTTCTGGGGGAGAACCATTCAGTGTTGATAACTATTGGATACACCTGATGGTGTAGGATGCAACATTTTGATATCAACTGTTAGAGAATTCATGAGTTGGACATACATAAGGTTTAGGATGCAATATTTCATATCAACTGTTAGAGGATTCTTAAGTAAACTTGTGCTGTTTTTTTTAATGAATAATGGTGTAAAGCTCCTCTTTACAACTCCATCTAGAACATTTACAATAGCTGTTACAGATGTTAACGGAGTAACAATTGTTTGTTAAGAGATATCAGTATTCTTTTGGAGCCAAAAGGGTGGAGTATTTGAGACATTTGTATCAGCTAAAAGCGCTTCAACAGATCCTAAAAAATTGAAATAGTTCAATAGTGTCCAATTCTAAGGACTTTGAAACAACTTAAGGGATTTTTGTACTACAAGAAAAATGAAGTTTAGTGACGGAAATTATTGACAGAATATCTACACATTTTGTCGGAAAACTTAGTGACGGAATTTACCGACGGATCAAGGTGTCGGAGAAACGTCCGTCGGTAATAATTTGCGACGAACTACGGAATGTCCGTCACAAATTTACCGACAGAAATTTTGTGTAATTGTCGGTGAATATCCCGACGGTTATTTTGTATTGTCTTCAGTATGTAAAGTTACCGATGGAAAAGATATGTCTGTCGGCAAACTTATCGATAGTTTTGGTTATTCCTTCGGTAAATTAATATTGTCATTACTGACAGTTATTAGTTTTCTGTCGGTAAATCGAATAAATTTTACCAACGAAGTTTGTTTTCCATCGGTAAATTTACTAAAAACTATTTTTTAAAATTTCCCTGCATTAAAATTTATTTGATGATGTTATAATTGATGCATAATTTAAATAGTTATGAGTTATCTGTTGATAATATTATGATTTGTTTCAACATGTAATTTGTCAAACAAAAAGGTTATTGATAATTCAACATTTAATTTGTTCAAACAAAAAGTTGATTGATAATATAAAGTAAAAATTATCTTAATTGATAATAAAAAATTATTTTGTACATACTAAGTATTTGTAATTCATACAAAATGACTACAAGTATACTATTCATTTGGTGACCGTGGATGCTCTGATTATTGCGATGAGGTGCTACGCCTCCCCTTCAACTCATCCACCTCATTATGGAGTTGAGCTATGTACTCCATCAACTGTTGCAACTGAGTTGTCAATGTTTGTACTGTGTTCTGAAGCTCATGGAGTTCATTGAGTGCGGACCGCCTATTAAATGTTGTTGTACTGGATGTGGAGGATTGTGAATAATATGTGTTCACAAATGAACCTAAGCCAAATATCCTTCCACAACTGTCCCTACTACCCACTACATGAAGATAGGTTTGAGTCTCATCAACATCTTCAGACTGCTAAGACTGTCGTTGAATGCTTTCTTGTATTTGGTCCTATCATAAGGCAATGTTTATGTTAGTAAGTGACAATTATTAATCATTAATATTAAAGTATAAATTTTAAATACATTTACATCGGGTGTTGACGAAGGTCACACCGTTATGCTTCTTAGTGTGAATGTGCAAAAAGAGTTGACGGAATGTAGGCTTCGTACCCATAGAATTTTCCTACATCAGAATAAAATGTTATAAGTAAACTACAATTTATAACATTATCATTCTTCATAATATACATATTTTCATTCAAAAATTCACACATCAAATTAAATTTAAATACATCAAAGTAAAAATTCAGAATATAAATGTAAAGTGTAGATACTTACAAGTCTCTTTTCATGCTCGTGGTGGATAATAGATCCTCTAGTATATGCGGGAAGACTATCTCCCCCCGGTCCTCCACGTCTGTTGGTAGAATTATGCTCTAAAATGGACATTGCCTCGGATGATGTCTAATACTCCTACCAACGACTCCATATTTCTTCAAAAATATAAGGCGGTCATACACCAGTCTTGTGTATCGCACCAACAAAGTCTCGATAACGTGTACATGCTTATCACCTGGACAGTAATTGGCTCCAAATCGTTGTCAAAACCTTGGTCAAATTGTATACTATTTTCTCTTTGGTGACATATTTCAATCTGAAATTCTTATCGCATCCTTTGAATTAATATTTCTCATTTTCATCATTACCATTATCCTTGTTTTGATTACATGCTTCTTGATTGAAATTAAGAACTAAGATCATCTATCTTGGTGTGTTTATGCTACTCTTACGACAACTCTATCAAAATTAATCAACAAACGAACATCAATTCTCTTAAGGAAACTAAGAAAAAGTGAATTACACTAGACCTCGCGTGTCCATGCAAAAGCTAGTGGTTGAGAATAAATTCTAACATTGGTGACTGTAAGCCTACTAAAAATATGTAGTCATGTGGTAGTATGGAGGTTTTGGATGAGATAGTTGAAAAGTTGGTCGCTTATCAGATTAGCATTCCTCCATTATCATTAGGCTGGGAAGTTAAAAAAAAAGGTCCTGGTGACATTTCAACAGTTTCGATCCAATGCAAGGAGACCAATATATGCAAGCTTATGGATAACTAATTGATTTCCTCTCTATGATCCAAAATCCTAATCTCTAGATTTACCTTAGATTTAACATCTCTATTGTATGTGTATCACCACTTATGAGCCTTTGGGTAACAAGTGGAATCAAAATTTTCCATCTTGGGGACTAGTGGAAGAATAATTTGATAGTCCGAAAGCATCTTTTTGGTCGCATATATAATTCAATCATTTAATCAAGCCAATTAGAAATGATAAGATGTACAAGTCGAAACTAACAAGTACGAAATAGTTGTACGTTTTCATTCTATAAGTACAACTATAGGAATAGGTTCCTTCTAAAAAGATGTACATGTAGCATGGATGGATGCAAGTCTGTCTGTTAGAATAATCACTTCTATTATTGCTTCTAGATTCGAAGGAAAAGGTCTTGAGAAACAAGACAGTGAAGCTGGTTAAAGTCTTATGGAAGAACCATGTAAGAGAAGAGGCAACGTGGGAGTCTTTGGAAGCTGTTGGGACCCGATTTTGGAACCAGACCCCAACCGGAAAAATGGACAACAAAACAAAAAAACAGAACAAAGAACGAAACGCTTGTGGAAGCAAAAGAACGGACTTTGGGCCAAAAACAAACCGAAACGCAAATCGAAATCAAAAAGCGTGTGAAATGAAAACAAATCGAAAGTGGAAATGAAGGCACGGATTTACAAAAATTCTGACATCCGATAACGGTACTTTTTAAAAACATAACCGCGTTGGAAACCATAAGACAATCCCGGTCTAACCTAATCCAAAATGGTATATTTTTTTCTTCATTCTTATTCATTTTTATACAAAGCAATTTGATTTACCCTTTGGAAAATTCATCCTCAAATTCGAATCCCAAATCATAAGATTCTTCTTATTCCATCATATCACATCAATTTACAACTCTTACCATTTCATTTTCCATAAATTCTCACACAAGATTTATACATAGCCACACACAATTTAACAAAATTGGGCAGCATAACGGCTGTATTTTAAAAATCCCAAAAACCTGCAAATGGTTTTAAACTCACTTCTATATTCCAAAACAATCCACACAATTCATCGGACCTCATGTCCGGAATCCCAGTGTTGGATCCCGTTACCGGAACCCAACTCTCTTGCTTAAAACCGTGAAACACGAAACTTGATCATCTTGCCTTGTAGGGTTTATTCCATTTAACCCTAATTTGCTGTCTTATTTTTTTTTATTTACATTATGAAACCCTTAATAGACATGAATCATACCTTTTTAATCATCCAACATCTCAAATTTCAC
>JAOSBP010000001.1:9367667-9379376 GCA_027563825.1 Erythroxylum mucronatum | reverse complement strand
AGGTCATGTTATCCCTAATGATTACGAATCATTAGTCGCTACACGTGAATTTCAACATAACAATTACGGATTATATCGAAATTCTAGCAATTGGTTTGGAATTAGCAATTCAATAAACGCATTAAAATCATCAATTCACATTACCTAATAGGTTTATACACAAATAATCGAATAATAATAAAAATCTGATTATCCATACATAAAACCCAAATAAGTTAAAATCGGATAACACAATCAATTCCTAATGAGAGAAAGAAATAACAAAATAACAAAAAAATACTTAACCTGAGTCGTCGACGTCGATTTCACCTCTGAACCGGTGTCGAAATGTCTAGCCCTTCATGTGTATTTTCTGAAAATTATCTCAACATCCATCTTAATCTCCCACCGAAAAATCCCTTTTTAGCGCTCTCTTTACTGTAGCCTGATTTGACAATTTAATGTCTTTGGTCACTTAAATCCACTAGCCTCTTGCGAATTGCTCTACTCTTCTCTTGCGCAAGCTCCAGCCTCCACCGTCCACGCCAGCCTCATGAGCCGTAGCCACCAAACTGCAGGCCTGACCCAGCTCTCTGTGTTCACTCCCAAGCTGCCACCGTCCTTCTCCAGCCCGCTACTGTGCATGAAGATGTGACAAATAAGGGTCTACACCAACTAAAACATTTGCCCCCCTCTTCTATTTTATTTCTGTCTGCCTATTAGCGCTACTGCGCCTCTACCTATTGCGTGCTGGGATGCACGCCTCTTGGCTGTGCCTCCAGTGTGTATTGTTTAGCTATCCGTGATATTGCGTGGTTTTGTGCAAATTAATTCATTTGTCTCCTGTTGATTCTTTATGGGACCATTTAATTGCCGCCACCTGTTAAAACCCTCAGCTCCCTTGTCTTGTGCGTCTGCGTTTTTGCCCTCCAACGCTACTTGTTGCCTTTGGCCAATTTAATTTTCTCTCTTGCTTTTTTTTTCATTTGCTGCCCAGCGTAACGCTGCGTCTCTAGCGTCCACTGCCTTCACTTAACGCTGTGTGAACCAACTTAGTTTTTTTTTTAATTTTGCAACAAACAATTTTAATCCTCCTAATTTAATTTTTCTTGTCTTTCTTTCTTTTTCTTCTTCTTGCTCTATGAAGACAAGAAAAAATAAATCTTCAAAAAATGACCCAAATGTAATGCTTCTGACTCACTTTAATTTATTTGCTTCCAAATTGTACCTAAAATTAAATATGAATTAAAGTGAGTATCTTAAGTATTTTTATGTCAATAATTGCTAAGTGTAAATGATTAAAAATATCAACAATTAAACACATATCAGATTTCAACTTCCAGGATTGTCAATAGTGACATCTCATCTCTTTTAAAAAAGTTCCAGACTCTCTAGCATTTGTCACAACTTTTCATAAAGTCCTATGCATGCATAAACAATGTTGGCCAAAAGAATCCATATTCAAACACTCTTGTAGCTGTCTTGTTGGCCCTGTAATCTCCTACATACAAAGAACTATGATAGTAAGTTAAAACATCATGGAATTCATTATCTAGAACGCATCGCCTAATTAATCCATCAACATAATTTTTGTACAAAATTAATTCCTCCCACATATATTGCTCACAATCATGTAAAAATATCTTTCTTTGCTGGTAAGAAAAATGAGTCAGAAGGATACCATCTGTGATGTAGTTTGCCATGTTTGTAAACCATGAAATACTTGATTCATTTACTAAAAATAATGTCTCATCGAGGAATTGTTCATTGATTTTTGCTTGTGGGTGCAACTTCCTTCTTTCTAACCTTAACAGGTGATTAGCTACCATGTTTTCCAATCCTTTTTTTTATCCTTGATCTCATTATGAAATTCTTGTAATGATATTTAGATCAATTGGGGCTTTGCATCCTTCTTGGTAAAAAGATACCTTAGTTATGCCAGATCTGTAATCACAACAACCTTTGAACATAGTAAGTAAGAACGAAACTTGCCACCTGTAAAAACTACAACTAACAGTTCTTTTTTTTTTGTGGTTGTATAATTAAGTTAAGGTCCAATTAAAGTCCTACTAGAGTAGTAGATGGCATACAACTTTTTATCCTCATACTACCCCAATATATATTTAATTGCATAGTCACTGGCATCGCAAATCAATTTAAATGGTAAACTCCAATTTGGCAATTCTAAAATAGATGTTGATGTCAATGCGTCCTTTAACCTATCAAAAGCATGTAAACAATCATTATCAAAAACAAAAGGTACATATTTTACTAATAAATGAGTAAAGGTTTTGGCAATTAATGAAAAATCCTTTATAAATTATCGATAGAATCTGGCATGCCCCAAAAACACTCTGACCCCTCGAACATTGCTTGGTGGTGGAAGCTTATTGTTAACTTCGGTCTTTGCTTTATCCACTTCAATACCAGTACATGATATCTTATGTCTTAACACAACTCCTTTCTGAGCTATGAAGAGGCATTTTTCCTAGTTTAAGACCAAACGCAACTCTTCACACTGTTGGAGAACTTTGTCTAAATTTATCAAACAATGATCGAAAGAATCTCTAAATACTAAAAAATCATCCATAAATACTTCCAGAAAATCCTTAATCATGCATATAAAAATTGTCATCATACATCGCTGAAATGTAGTTGGTGCATTATAAAGTGTGAATGATATCCGTCGACATGCAAAAGTGACATATGGGAATGTAAAAGTTGTCTTCTCCTAATCATTTGGATACATAAATACCTGATTGTATCCAGGATACCCATCCAAAAAGTAATAAAATGCATGTCTAGCAACTCACTCTACATTTCATCAAAAAATGCAATGGAAAGTGGTCTTTCTTTGTTGTTGAGTTGATCTTCCTATAATCTATATATGCCTACCACCTGATAATTGTTCAGGATGATATTAGCTCACCAATCTCATTTTCCACCACTTTTTTCCCACCTTTCTTGGGTGCACACTGTATCTAGAAAGTTAATAATCTCCTTTTTGACAACTTCCTGCATGTTTTGATTCAATCGTTGCTGCCTATCCCTTACTGTCTTACATCCATCCTCCATATTTATTCCGTGCATAATAATTTTGGGACATATCCCTTAAATGTTTAATATTTTCCACCCCATAGCTCTCATTCTTCTCTTTATAGTCTTAACCACTTTCTTTTTTTGCTCCTTATCCAACTGATTTGAAGTAATTATTAGTAGTGTTTAATCCTTACCTAAAAATGTGTGCCTTAAATGTGCTGGTAGTGGTTTAAGCTTAATGGTTAGTAGTTTCTCACAAGAAGGTAGGGTTGGTGTATTTATTCTCTCTAAAGGTTCCTACTTTTGATTGTCATCTAGCTCCCTTTCTTCTACGCTGATCTCATTTCATCTACTTTACTTTTCTACTCAACCATTGCTCTCTACTGTTCCTCCATATAATCATCCACCACATCAACTTTCATATAAATGTTTCACTCAGTCTTGCTTTTCAATTTCCTATTCATTTTAAATTTGATATTTTCTTCACCAAACACATAATTAAGATCTCATCATTAACATCAATGAGTGTTTGCCCATTGTTTATGAATGGTTGTTCCAGAATGAGTGGACACTGCCTATCTTCTACAATATCAAGAATTATAAAGTCAATAGGAATAAAAAAATTGTCAACCTTTACTAGAACATCTTCCAAAACCTTAAATGGTTTCTTTATCTACTTATCTACTAATTGAATTGCCATTAAGGTTTCCTTTATATCATCCAACTTCAATTTCCTAAAAATAGACAATAGCATAAGATTAATACTTGCACCAGGATCATATGAAAATTTAGAAAATTCGACACCATTAACAACACAAAGAATAGTGAAACTCCCTAGTTCTTTTAATTTTGATGACATGTTGATAGTGATCATCAAAATATAGTTAGCTATTAAGGTTACTGTCTAGTTTGAATCCCAAGTTCACTTATGAGAAAGTAGCTCCTTTAAGAATTTCACATACTTGGGCATATGTTCAAGCACTTTTGGAAGTGAAAACCCAAATGCAACTTCTTAAACTTTTCCAAAAATTTTGAAAATTAGGTCTCTGTAGGGTTCTACCTTAATCTTTATGGAAATGGTAACTTAGGCATGTATTGTGGAGGTGGAATGTACTGTTACCATTTATTTTCCTTTTTCTTAACTTATCTCAACTTGATCATTGGCTTCCTTCTGAACTGGTTTTTCCAACTCCTTCCCACTTCTCAAATGCATTGCTTTAATTTGCTTGTTAGGGTTGGATTCAGTAGTATTAGGAAGGTTACCTGAATTTTTGACTGTCATTGCAGTTACAAGCTGGCCCACCTATACCTCTAGGTTATGAATAGAAGACACATGATTCTCAAGCATTAAGTCAGTCCTTTCTTATGTCTTCTTCTATTCTTCATCCTTGGAGCTTATAGAGCCTATTGCATCTATTATTCTGACCAACTGGGATTCCATCTTTGAATAAAAGTTTTCGTACTTTGAATCCAATTTCTTGACCTATCTTGGAATGCTGACAGTCTTTGTGGTCTTAAATTTGCATTTATATTGTTAGTCTAAGAAGAATTTAGGTGGTTTTTCCACCCAGAGATATAAATGCTTAAGAAAAGAATGCTAACTGATCATTGTGGCATGCCTAAATAATGTTCTTGTTCCATTCTATTATTGTTCATTAAATAACATTCTATTGATGCATGGCCATATTGTCCACGTATTTTATAAAATTGTTACATTGCGTTTATTGAAATAGATAAGGTATTGATGTTGTTCAGCTTTCTGGTTAATGCCATTATTTGTGCCTATATGGTTGAAGCTAACTATGTTGCCATGATTCCTTTTTGTTCCTTCACATTGTATGGTCAACTTCTTTCAATTGAATAGAATGTTATTAGTAGCCATATCCTTAATCAAATCATATGCAACATAGATGGTTTTTCACATCAACGAAACTCTGATTATTGCATCAATTTTACTCCTAGTTGCTACGTTAACTCCATTATAAAATGTCTACAATAACAACGCTCTTGGTAAGTTGTGATGAGGAAAACTTCTTTGTAGCTACTTTAATCTCTCCCATTCTTCATAAAGGGATTCTCCATTATACTGCTAAAAGGTTATGATCTCCTTGATAATCTGGGTCGTCTTTATTAATGGAAAGTATTTACAATCTGGGTTGTCTTTATTAATGGAAAGTATTTAGTTAGGAAAGCTTCCCAAGTAGTTACATGCTTTAGATTAAGAAAATTTAGCCATTTTCCTAAAACTTCAATGTGAAGGAAAAGAGCCTCATCCTTGCTACCTCCTCATACAAATGTATTGTAAATTTCAAAAAAATTAGCAAGGTAAGAATTTGGATCCTGATGTAGTAAACCATAGAATTGAACAATGGTTTGCAAAATATTCAATAAAGCAGGCTTGATTTCAAAATTTTTTGAATTAATAAGCTACTTGGCAATCCTCTATTGGTTCAGATTGAACCTGGGCCACATAAAATCCATTAACATTCTTTGGTCATCACTTTGATCTCCTTGATTTGAAATTATCTTTTCTATTTCATCATGACACCTTGCTTTTTGTAATTCCCTTTCAAGTTTGGTGATGTCAAGTTTGCTAGATTTGCTCCCACTTTCAAAACTTCTCGTGTGCGTATACATATTACAAGAAAAGAGTATCAAACAAAAATAAAAACAATTCAAATCTCACTTGATGTTAGGCGTAATCCCTGACAATGACACCAAAAACTTAATAGCTTCTTTATGTTTAGCTCAAAGTTTTAAAATTAATTAAAGTTGTTATATTGTAACTTTACAACTCGTATAAAATAGTATAGCGAGGTATCACTTCTTTGAGGATTGGTTAGTTACCTTGTATTTCAAATTGAGTTTTGTTTGAGTAAACCAAATAATGAGAGATTGAAATTGAAAAAATTCACCATTTAAATGCTTGCAAACACACTTCAAATTGTCACAAAAATGAGAACACAATTTTGGTTTAGAGAATCAAATTATAAATGTTAGGATCATTCTCTCTGTACCATATAATCCCTCACTTTGGTAATGTAATCATGCTTAATCCTAGGCATTCTAACATATTGGCCCTTTATCTCTCAATACTCAAACCAATTAAGCATAAAGAACGATTAAAGTTTGGTATGTTACCTCTTAACCTACACACTTTACTTAACCATTAAGTGGAATGAAGTAACCTATTAGACAACCCTAAAAAGATCCAAGATCTTGCTCTAAATGTCATATTAGCTTGATGTGTGAAATGTTCTCAGGGTTGCCCACTCTCATGGTACATCCAATCTAATTCCTAACTCTATTTCTCAATGTAAGAAAGGCATATATAGTCCACACATCATAAGCATTAAAGTAAACCATACATTAAACCAAAGTGAGTTCTTACATAGTTATGGTAAGAAGAACCCTAAAATCTACTTAGATTTCCATTAAAATCATCAACAACATCCTAAAATCAAGTCCATCCATATTCTCCATACATTAACTAAACAAAAACAAATTAGAGAAGGGAGAATATAAGGTTAATGAGTTGTAGAAGAAGGCTAGAACTTGGTGTGGAAAATTTGAGATATGTTGAAATCACTTGATTCTCCTTGAAAATCCACCAAAAAAATTTCTATGTTCCTCCTTTTTGTGTGCTACCCGACCCTCTTCCTTTTATAAGGTTTAAAGTGGGTTTTTATACCCCTTTAGGTGCTTAAACTGACTTAGGATGCAAGTGGAGCAAGTTGGAATTAGTAGATAGAAAGTTGGAAAATTCCAAGTTCTATTTGAGTTATGATCATGACCTATTATTTCCAGCCTTATTTTCTTCTTTTGTCTCCCTTTTGATACCTACAACAAGTCCACATGAAATTAAGTTGATAACCAACACAAATAAGGTCCAAATCCTACCCAAACATTGACATACAACCATGCAAAATGTATGTATATCAAAACACATCAAAAGCATGCAAAACCTAAGCTAAAAAGCCTTTATTTATAACCTAAAATGCAATTTATCATATAAAATCACATACACATGCAAGTTATATGAAAATAACATAAAAGCTAAGCTAAACATCCTAGTATATATACTAAAAATACACATTATCACATAAAATAACTTGGACAATCCAACAACAAATATCACTTATCAAGAAGGTAGAGGATGATTATGCGTTCAAGAAATATGGAGCTATGAAATAGAGGCTAGAATATGCATGGAAGAATTTTGGGTTTTGAAAAATTAAGGTTAGTTGATTAGGTATTTTTGGGATTTTATTAAGAACTTAAATTAAATAATTAACATTACAGATTGATTATTCTAATTGCAAAAATTTACATAATTTTAAAGTTTTGAAATTTATTGTGGGGCCCAATATTCCATATTGCATACACATGGTAGTTGGAACTGCTAATAAATTTTAAAATACATAGGTTCCATGTCAACATTGATGTGATACTTAATTTGATAGAAGTTTAACCTTGTTAAATTTTCCTTCTACTAAGAGTTTATTTTAAAATTTTTGAAAAATTTAAGGTTGAACTTGAATATTCAATTTATATTCCAATAAAAATGTTAATGTTCAAATTGCACTTTTGCCCAAATAATAACAACTAAAACATCAACAGTTTAAGCTCCTTACCCACATTAACAATAACATAAGCTTTCTCAATCACTGATAGGTTAAACCAGTTATTCACATTAACAATTTCAACTTTTCTCTCCAAATTCAGTGTGACTGATAGTGAAGATAAAATAATTTGGAAGAGAACAACTTTAAGTTTATTTTCCACTATTTCATCTAGGAAATTCCTTAGTCTACTAGCGTAATCTAGTATGGGTTAAACATCTATAGCCTCGAGCCCCTCATACATTATGGTCAGTAATAAGGAATAGACTCCTTACTATGGATAGGATAGGAAGGTCACATCTTCCTAACTGGTGCATCTTATACAAAACACAGGGAAACCATTAAGTACTTGCTCTTCTAGAGCCAATACATAAATCATGTCTAAAAGGAAATACTGAGGTTATATAATTTGATTAATGCCCTTGAAAGCTAGAATGTATAGTTGAATGGAGCACTAGATTAAATGAAACAGTTAAAGGACATAAATGCGTATATAAGGTGACATTATCATACGTATGGGATTAAAAAACAAGAGGATTTTTTTAAACCTAAGCATGAACAAAGAGGCCCTTTTTAACTTAGTACATAGTGGAATCAGAAGTCACATTCTTACTTACAAAGGCAAACATAAAATGTGCATTGAAAAATACTAGATCATGCCATAATAATGGTTCATTTTGTGTAAAAGGCCAAGTTGATATAAATGTGTTAATTAGCTAGCTTCCATTTATCTAATTCCTTGTTTTCCCTTCAAACGCTTAACATATTCTTATTTTCATTCTCAAAAAAACCAAATCATCTCTATCCAAAATACTCAACATAGGAAATCTTTTAGATGTTAAATTATATTATTCTAATATATAAATATCACTTTTTATATTTATAATATACTCTTGTAAGCAAATATCAAACCACAAATGGCGAAAAATTTTCTATAGCATCTTTCAAATGTTTTTTAATTTTCATTATACCTTTAAAACAAACATTTGATGTTGAATATTTTGAACTAGAGAAGAATAATGTCATATCATAGCATATTGTCAATAACTTATATTGAACTTCCATTTTATACCATTCCCTATTAGTAGTAAGTGAAAAATTAAACAAATCATTATGTAATTTCCCTTAATAAATTATAACATGCTTATAATATAAAGCATGATTGATCATAATATAGGGAGAATTCTACCTTATACATGCATAAATTATTTGTTTATTTATCACATTCGGATGCAAACGTTTAGGAGACATCTTAGAAAACTTAATAAGTTTTGGAATAGAATTAATTAAATACTTAAATCTATTTCAAGTTTTAGCAATATAATCATCAATTATTTTTGGTCCTGCTTGGAAAGTGAGATTGAAAAATATGAAAAGAGCATCTAATGTAAAAGAATTACTCAATGCAAAATAATGAACCATTTGTAGCAGTGTGAAACTTGAGAAAGTTTATCATTTTTTTTTGAAAAATGAATTGTGCATAGATAAAACTACATCTACATTAATTACTTTGAGTTCATGGCTTTATGGCTACAAACAAATATACACTATGACAAAAAAGACAAAAGTAGAAAAATTAACGCAGTACAACTGATATTAAAAACCAAAACATTAGACATCCCATCTATGCTTCATCTCCGTAGACAAATTGCACCGTGCTTTGTGAGAAACATCGGTGATAATACAATGAATGGGCAAGATCTGATCCGAGATTACCAATCCAAAAAGAAGATCAAAAGTTGCAAATGAAATTTGATTTCTGTAAGGCCTTTGATACAATCAGCTGGAACTTCTTACAAACTTGCTTAATAGAGATGGATTTTCCAACTAGATTTGTCCAGTGGATAATGTTGTGCTTACAATCAGCATCCTTCATTGTTTTAATCAACGATCAACCTTCCAGAATTTCTCATACAACTAGAGGGTATCCAACAGGGGGATCCCCTATTCCCATACCTCTTCACTATAGCCATGGAAGGCCTGTCTCGGTTGCTCAAGAAGATGACAGTTTCTAATGGCGCATATAAATTCCTTCATAAATTTCTTGTTAACTCACTTACTCACTTAATGTTCGTAGACAACCTTGTTCTTTTCTATGGCGTCGAGCCAACTTCTGTGCAGATGGTGATGAACTCCTTGGCGTTATTCGCCTAATGGAAGGGTTTACAAATCAATCAGCAGAAGAACATCCTTTATCTATCGTCTGTTGTACGCAATCTAGAGCTGTTTATTGATAAAGATGCACTATGGGTTAAATGAATTCATGAAATCCTTCTCAGAAGTACGAATTTCTAGCAACTATTATCATCTTCTCAACACTTGTGGATCTTCAAGAAGATTTTAAACTTGCGCAGCTTTATTTATCCATACATCAAGCATGCAGTTGGGAATGGGCAGGTTACGTCATTGTGGTTCGATAATTGGTCTGGTGCTAGCCCTCTAATCCTAAGGCCAGATTCGTTCCAGCTGCAGAGTAGATTTCTGCATCATACACAAGTTGCGAGCATTTTATCTAATGGGAATTGACACGGTGATTTAAGAGGATTTACCGCTTTGGAGGGATAATTGTCTGTACTACAGCCAAATCAGGCAGAAGACAGAATTCTTTGGACACCTTAGTTGTCAGGATCATTCACCAACCATTTTTGTGGAGCCTTACTCAATAGGCCCTTCCACAAAGTGGAATGGTATGAACTTACATAGAAGCACACTATCACCTATGAAGCAACCATTATTGTGTGTGTTGCAATTCTTGACCAATTACAGACCAAAAAATGCTAGCATGGCACACAAGACATAACATGTGTTTTGTGCGAAATTGGAGAAAACTCGCGACCATCCATTCTTCAATTGTCGTTATGTAGAAGCTGTGTGGGGAAGAATCCAACACATGCTGAATATGGGGAACCACACATATGAATGGTTCGCTACGCTACAATGATTTATAACTATTTCCAATACTAGAGGTCCGAATGAAGTACTGATGCTGGCTGGGTTCATGACAACTATTTACTTTCTCTGGAAGGAAGGAACAAACATCGTTATGAGGATCATGGTGATGATATATATCAAGTTGCGGACATAATTATTAATTGGATTCGAGTAGCGATTATTGCTAAGAATATGGGCAACTAACTTACCATTGACATGAGGCGAAAATGACATCTATGATTAGCTTATCTTCTACGTCTTGAAAAGATATCCCTTTAACTCCTTTTTGTACACTGCTATTTAGTTTGATACTATCTATTACAAAACCCATTATAACGGTGTATTAGTTTATGCTATTGTGACTATAATTTTTTTAATTTTCAAAAACAATATTTACTAACTTAGTACGTCAATAAGCACAAATTATAAAAGATGACAATAAGATATAAAATAGCACATGTTAATTACACACTTAACCAATATTATAAAAAAAATATAAGCTAAAAAAACATATAATGATTTATAATGGTTTGTCAAATGACCCTTGCCTATGTCCACTCCAATGATTATTCTTGTAATTCCACTTTAACTTTTCTTTTAACACTAAGAATAAATTTCTTTTGTCAAAAGAGGAACTCTTTTACAATATTCCTTTATAATGAAGAGGAACCTCAATGCCGCTTGAAATACCCTTAAAAACAATATATAAAATCCCAATAATGCACTACAAGAAATAGGGCATTTAGCGACAGAAATTACCGATGGAAAACATTTGCATTCCGTCGGTAATATAAAATGTTGGACCCCGAACTTTGTTTGGACGTCAGAACTATTAAATAAGGAATCAGTAGTGAATGTAGTAAGTGGTGTTATGTGTTTTACAGTGTTATTTGGAGGTTAATGCATGAAATGAATGTTTTAAGTATGTATGTATTATGGGTAACATCTTTATAATTAAAAAAGTGAGTTTGTATAGTTACTATTTATATAACTTCTTTGAAATTGCAAATTTTGAGACTTCGATTTATTAGGGCTAGAAATGCCCACTAAAGCTTTGTAAAAACCTTTTATTGTGTTTTGCCAATGTTTGTTCAAGTATGACTTGCATTGATGTGAAAATGTGCCATAAGTTGTGTAT
>JAOSBP010000001.1:9343799-9354268 GCA_027563825.1 Erythroxylum mucronatum | reverse complement strand
AGTTAGATTTAATCAATGATCGTATCTTGGTTAAATACAACCTAAGGGAAAATCGAGATTTGTAGAGCGTTCTATTAATCTCAGATCAATAGTCCGAAAAGAATTGTAAAGACTTTAAAATGAAGAATTATGTTTGATTGTGCTTAGGCCGAGATTGACCCTAGAACCGGACCTTACTCTTATTCGACACTTTTCTCATTTTTAATTATTTGTTTAAATTTGTTTTTGATAGTTTATTTTACTTTAAATTGTTCTAAAACAAAAAAACCCTTTTATTTTACGTGCATCAATTAATTTCGTTACGAAAATTAACCGAACATTCCCTGTGGATTCGATCCCGACTTACCACAACTACAAATTTAGTGTGCAGATTCAGGAAAATTTTGCAGTGCATTCGACACGCGCTGTCAAATAACTAATACTAGTGTTGTAGTCAACCGGTGTTTTAACTCCTCAAAACTCCTTCGGCATTCATTAGTCTATCTGAAAGGTAAATCCTTCCTCGGAAGTTTTGTCAAATGAGCTTAGATCAATGAAAACCCCTCGATAAACCTTCTGTAATATCCTGCTAATCTAAGAAAACTTTAGATTTCAGACACATTTCTCAAGGCTTCCCACTTCATCACTGCTTTAACTTTTTTGGGTTCACCTGTATGCCCTATCTAGGTACTATGTAACCTAGAATACTACTTAATCAAGCTACAATTCCCACTACTGAACTTGGCATACAATTGCTTCTATCTCATTACCTATAAGACTAACCTTAAGTGCTTAAAATGTTCCTCTCTACTCCTTGAGTACACCAAAATATCATCTATGAACATAATCACAAAACAATCTAAGTAAGGCTGGAATACCTTATTCATCAATGCCATAAAAGCTACTAGAGCATTTGTCAACCCAAAAGGCATCACCAAAAACTCAAAGTGCCCATATCTGGTATTGAATGCACTCTTTGGTACATCAACTCCTGCTATCTTCAATAGATAGTACCCTGATATCAAATCCAGCTTAGTAAATACCTGAGCTCCGTGTAACTGATCAAGTAAGTCATCTATCCTTAGTAAAGGATACTTGTTCTTCACTGTCACCAGATTCAACTGTCTATAATCAATACACAATCTCAAAGTCCCATCGTTCTTCTTCACAAACAAAATCGAAGCTCCCCATGGTGACACATTAGGCCTAACAAGACCCTTATCCAACAACTCCTATAACTGAGTCTTAAGTTCCACAAGTGTCACCTATACAGAGGAATTGATATAGGAGCAGTACCTGTAACTAAGTCAATCATAAACTCTATCTCCCTTTCTGGAGGTAAACTCGGTAATTCAGTACGGAACATATCCTGAAAATCCCTAACAACAGGAATATCTGATATTATGTGCTCAATTCAGGTATCAGTTACATAGGTTAAGTAAGCCTCACATTCACCTCGAATCAGTCTAAGAGCATCATTGAGGAAATCAACCTAGCTGACACTGCTTAACTAACACCTCAAAATATCACCCTTTGTTGATTAAAGGATTTAATAGTCACTTCCTTAGTATAACAATTCATTACCACCCTATGTGCAGTAAGCCTGTCTATACCCAATATGAGATTTATCTCCCTCAATTGCAATACTATCAAGTCGGCCTTCAACTCTGCCAGGTCAATCTGAATGATACACCCTTTACAGACTTCCCCACTCACTGTAGTACTTCCTACTGAAGTACTCACTTCTAAGCCCACTTCATCGCCTCTCTCTCACAACACAGTTTAGATGCCAGATATGGTGCAACAAATGAATGTGTGGATCCTGGATCTAACAATGTAAATGCCTCAAATTGAAAGACATTGAACACACCTGCAATAACATCCAGGGAGTTTTGTGCCTCCTATCTGGTGATGGCAAAGATCTTAGCCTAAGACTACGGCTGGTTACTCTGCACCTCAGTCCTAACATTAGGACCTGCTGAACTAGTTTTGCCTCTACCTTTACCTCTCTTTCCCGCTCAACTAGCTCTACTTTGCTGGACAGCAGTCTCAATCACTGATCCCCCTCTCACTCCAGACTGTGCTCCCAAAGTTACGGGACAGTCTCTAAGCTGATGTTTAAGAGAGCCACAATGTAAACAAGGTCCCGTTAACCTCCAACATTCTTTACCATGTTTCTTTCCACAATGCTCACAATTGGGCAATTGTTGTGTTTGCCCACTAGATTCTTGACCTCTGCCACTACCAGCCTGAACAAAACCACCTTTCAGTCTAAATCTCGACTGTCTCGAACTAGTCTATGATCGGAATGATCTATTCTGGCATTTACTAAATCTCCTGCCATAATCAGCTTGGGACTCCCTGACTCTTCATTATGAACTCCTGCCTATACTCTCCTTACCCATCTTTTAGTAACTGTTCAATTCAAATTGAGGTTGCTCTCAGCTCTGTAAAGCTATTTAAATTCTTAATGGCCAATCTTGTTCTGATCTCCATATTTGGTATATCTTCAAACTGCCTACAGTTATCTTCCTCAGTTGAAATTAATGCAATAGCATACCTCACTAATTCATTCAACCTCACCTTATACTCAACTACAGTAAGGTTCCCTTGTTTCAGATCCATAAACTCCTTCATCTTCCTATCCAGGTAAATCTTGGGCATATAGTTCTCCTAAAACCCTCATGAAGTTTTCTTACGTCAATCTATAAGGTCGGGCAGAACTGCCAGGAATAGTCTTCTACCATTGATAAGCTAGACCTTGTAGTAGTGAGATTGTGTAATTGAACCGTTTATCAGACTTACAGTCCATCTGATCAAACACTCGTTCAGTTCTTTCCAACCAACCTTCTGCCTCCGCAGGGTCTGTACTTCTGTAGAAGTCTACAGCCTCCTGCTTCCTAAGCTTATTGTACCTCCTCTCCCTCCTCTCAAAAATTCTCAGAGGCATTTGTTCAAACTGAGGTACCGAAGACTCTCTATTGGCTCCTATGCACTCTAGGTTAGCTGACTCTACTACTTGTTCTCCTATAGTGGATGATCTATAACAAACAATAGTTATGATCACTATACATGTCTTTGAAGTGAATCACACGTTAGTACAGTACTTAATAATGAAGTATAGACGCACAAGAAGGGGGGTTGAATTTTGGTAAATTTTTTCATTAATCCCCTTTTTGATAATTCGTTTGTTCGAAGAACCTTGTTCTTTTCACAAAACATTCAAAAACAAAATTGTAAAGTATTTTCGAAAACTTTTATAACAAGAACAAAGTCTAAAGATAAGAATTGAAAGAGATTGAGAGTTGAGAGGTTTCGACAAAGCAATTTTATACTGGTTCACTCCAAACCGTGGGCTACGTCCTGTCCTCAGATGTCTTTCTGAGATTTCACTATCTCTCAAACTTTACAAGTATTCTTTGTATTTGAGCCTCTTCAGGTCTCTACAAACAGTATTCTTTGACTTTTAGCCTCTGCAGGTTATCTGCACTACTTTCACTCTGAAAGGTGTTTCGAGCTTTGTTACTGAAATAGTGGCTCTAATTTGTTCGTACAATATCTCTCAAAAATTGCTAAGCTTTTTTATCTCGCTAAGAAATTAAAATCTCCTTGACACAATTCGTATTTATAGCCTTCATCTTCAACTGCTTCTTGATCTTTCAAGAATCGGTTATTCAGTTGAGTTCTGTAACCAATTCAAGCTGATGTGTCTTCTTGATTCTTTCGTCTGCTTTTCGCTTTCGCGTCTAGCGTCTGCTTTTCTTCCTTCTGCTTTTGCTTCCGTCTATTTTTGCTTCTGTCTCCTTTTGCTTCTGTCTGCTTTCCAAATAGCTTCCTTCCGTCTTCTTTTTACTTCGCTTCCTTCTGTCTGCTTTTTACTTCGCTTCCTTCCGTATGCTTTTCAAATAGCTTCCTTTCGTCTGCTTTTTACTTCGCTTTCTTCAGTCTGCTTTTTACTTCGCTTTCTTCCGTCTGCTTTTTACTTCGCTTTCTTCCGTCTGCTTTTTACTTCGCTTCCTTTCGTCTGCTTTTCAAGTAGCTTTCTTTCGTCTGCTTTTTACTTCGCTTTCTTCCATCGACTTTTTCTTTATTTTGCTTTATTATTTGTTTTTCATCAAAATCAATAATCGTAAAGTCATTTTGGCTTAACATGTGTAAGCAACTCCAGGATTAACTTACCCTTTGATGAAGCTCTTGTGCAAATGTCGTAGTATTTGAAATTTTTAAAGGAGCTCCTATCAAATAAGAGAAAGTTGGAGAAGTTGGGGACTGTAATACTGAGTGGAAGATGCTCATCAATTCTAAAAAAGAAAGATACCAGAGAAGATCACAAATCTAGGGAGTTTTACTATCCCTTGTCAAATTGGTAGTTTAAAAATAGATAAGGCTTTAGCCAACCTATAGGTTAGTATTAATATGTTGCCTTGCTCATTATTTAAGAAGCTAGGATTAGGTGAACTAAAACCTACTATGATAAGTTTGCAGCTGGTAAATAGATTAGTAAAACATCCTAAAGGAATTATAAAGGATATTCTTATTAAGGTTGATAATTTTATGTTTCTAATAGACTTTGGGATTTTTGACTTAGAGGAAGATGTAGAGGTACCTCTAGTCCTTAGTCGATCCTTTTCAACTACTGCTAAGTCGATTAATAATGTTGGCTAAGGTAAGTTAATACTAAAGGTAGGGATGAAGAGGTTGTATTTAAAAATTCTAAATTGAGTATGACATTACAGTAATAGATGCACCTAAGTCTAGCATGGAATGCTTAATTTTCATATCACCAACGATATAAGGAAGTGTAAACATACTAGCTCTTTTCTTAATTTGGTAATTTTCTATTTATAGTTGATATATTCTTACCTAAAATTATTCTCTCTTTATACCTCAATTTCCTTTTATTTGAGCGTAGTTATTTTAAGAACTTTGCATATTTTGGAATTTTCTTGATGCCTTCTAAAAATGATATATTGATTTCTACCTTTCTGAAGGTCTCCAAAATATCTCTTTCATATTTCTCTTCTTTGGATTTAGCCAACCTACAAAAGAAAGGAGGTATACATACATTAGTTGATATCAATAAGACAAATCATCTTTTGCCTTTATTGAATCTTGAGCTTGAGATTAAACTTTCTTCTCTCTTTTATCAGGCTTTTCTATCTCTATTATTAAGGAAGATCAAGATTGAATTTCCTTCCCACTTCTCAATGTCAATACACTCACATTCTCCATAAGATTCACCACCGTTTGTGAAGGTAATTTTCCCAATGCTTGTGCTTCTAATTACAAACAGAGGCAGCTAATTAAGTGATATGATTTTGTCAGTTCTAAATATATCTTATTTCCTATTGAAATTATTGAGTATTAGTAGTAACTGACTTAACAATTTCATCCAAAGACAAACCTGAATTTGAAGATTGAGATTGAGTGTGTAAGTGATTAAGGTTGTCTATTAAAATTGTGAGGTTGGTATCTTTATTTCCCTCCTTGATTTCCATAGCTAAAGTTTGAGCGATCTCTCTACCTTAAATTATAATGGTTGGAATAAGGGTCATATTTTCATTGAGGTTAACCAGGAAATCCCCTTATTACAGTATTTTCTTAAAAGGAGTCTTATTGCAATGTAGGGCACATATTTGTACTACATTATCTTCTTAAAGGGAGTCTTATTATAATATAGAGCACAGATCTTTAGGATGCCCAAAGAATGAGCATATTTTGCACACTCATATTAATTGCAATTGGTCTACAGTCATTTGTCAAACTAGAGTGGTTAAATATAAAATTATATTCTTATAGTATTACTTACCTTATTTATGCATTTAATAGTTCCATCCATCCTTATCCTCAATGGCTAAAAGTTTTCAGCCATGTTTGAAATTAATTACTTGGCTGGTTATGGTGTATTGTTTACCAAAGCTTTGCCACTAACTGCTTTACCATATTCCTATCCATTGAAAATAACCCACTAAGAATATAATGGTATGGGCAACTAGCACATAAGTCCTTAAACCTCTTATAATATTTATACAATGTTTCTTTGGTGAATTGTCTTATCTTATATATCTCCTTCTGATTTTGGTTTCTCGTGATGTAAGAAAAATCTTCTCCAAGAATAAATTTTTTATTTCATTCCATGTTGTCAATAAGCCATATGTAAGATAATATAGCTAATTCTTTGCCTTATCTTTCAATGAAAATGGAAGGCTCTAAGATTAATATGTTCTTTTGTCACTCCTTATGGGTTCACTCTAAAGCAAACAACATGAAATTCTTTCAAGTGATTATATGGATCTTAACTAGCAAGACCACAAAAGATAACGAGTAAGTGAATCAAACTAGATTTTAATTCAAAATCTACCTTAACATCTAAAAATCTTATGCTTAAGGGTTATTGATTCAAATTTAGTGTCATTAACTCCCTCAATGTTCTAGTGTTAGGATTTATCATCTTTTCTTTAGCTTCTTGGAAATTAGAATCTTCATTAATTGTTAGATATATCTCAAATTTCACTTTTGGAGGTGAATAACCTTTTTCTTACTTAGTCTCTTTCTTTAAACAATTTACTATCTTCTCAATTTATGTATTATATCAAAATTCACTTGTCTAAGAAGAATGAGTCATATAGGATAATAGATTAGTAGTGAAATGTAAAATAAGACAAAGAAACTAAGAAACTAAAATAGTTCCCTAATAATTATTCCAAAATTTTGATTAGGTTATTGAAGCCCTCAAAATTAATTTCGATTCACTAACTTCTTGTAATAGTCATAAAACTAAGTCAAATCCTAAGAAAACTGAAAACTAGTTTTATAATTTCAATTAACAAAACAAATTGGGGTTTATGATTAATTATTTAATGAACTAAAACTAGAAAAAATCAAAATAAATCAAATGAATATAAAGAGTGAGAAATTCAATTAACAATAACTCTAATTCAATGGAAATATCTCATCCAATTATAACATTAATTATTGGTTTAAAAAGAATGATTTCCATAATTCAAGCAGTTACTTCGAAACCTATTAGGATAGCTATAATAAGTATCAATTTTTTCTAAATAGATTAGTTCAAACTCATCATTCAAACCAAAACTTACCATAAATTTATTAAGTATGAAATCATTTCATATCTATTAAATGATAAAAATAAGCTTAATGAAAGAGAATAAACCTTAAATTAAATAATTGAGATAGCTACAACTATTCAATTAAGTTCTTTTTTTCCCATAAGTTAAATATGCAAATTCATAAATAACTTATGTGTTACTTGTAAAAATCATTTATGACAATCACAAATCATTGAATTCATAGATAGCTATAGAATAATCAACTTCAAATTAATTTTTCAGATTAATCAATATTGATTACTTATGAAATAAAAGAATATAAAGCTAGAAATAATTAAATTAAAGAAAAAAAAAGGTTTTGAACAAATCCTCACAAGGTTACAACTAGAGTTTTGAATTCCCTTAAATTAGAATATTTAGATTTAGCCATACATGACTATTGTTTCAACACTAAAAATAGATGAAAAGATGAAAGATTAAGAGGGAATACAAAGAAAATGAAAGAGACTAATATGGAGAATTGACTATCGCCTTTTTCCTTCTGTTTTCAACACAAAAACTAACTTCCTTCTATCATGTAGATTTTCCCTTCTAAACAAATTCAAATCTGTTGTGAATAAGCCTAATTAAACTTAAACTCTTGGGGTAAATCTAGCATTGGGCTTGATCTCTCCTTATCCACTTCAATAATCTGTCAACTTTTTCCAAAATTCATGATTTTGACAAATAATGATCTAATTTTATGCAATCTCCACTTGTCATCTCTAAAACAAAGTAAATATTAATTTCACTATTAAAGCACCATAATTAATACAAAACAAAAGAGGTAAGTATAATTAGCATAATCAAATCACATTTTATCAAGGATAAGCACATTGAAAAGTAGTAAAGAGAAGATTAAGATATCTAAAAGGTATTATTGATTATACATTGTGTTTTCAAGGCAATGAACTATGTATATATGGGTATACATAAACAAATTGGGAAGGAGATTTAGATAAGAGGAAAATCAACTTCTAGATTTGTTTTCTTAGTTAATAATGGTGCTATATCATAAAAAAAAGAAACAATCATATATTGCGTTATCAACAATGGAAGCTAAATTTATAACATTTTCAGCAACAATACAAGAAACGATATGGCTTAGACTATTCTTGGTTAATTTAAGAGCCACTAAAAGCAAGATTGATCCAATAATAATAAATTGTGATAGTCAAACAATAATTACTTCTACTAAAGACCTTAAATTTCATTGTAAAACCAAGCATAAAGTTACTAAATATAATTATGTGAAAGATATAGTTGCAGGAGGAGAAGTGAGAATGAATTATATATCTATATGAGATATGGTAACAAACTCAATGGCAAAACCAATTTTCAAAGATACATACATTGTGCATGTAAAGTCACTAGGATTATGTAGATATTAAATTGAAATTGATTAACATTTCTATATGTTTATTTATTCAATGTATTTTCATGTATAAAGACAAATATGAGTTGAGATTATTTATTAAAAAATAAACATTACTTTATACTTAATTTTAAAATATGTTTTCTTTATATGACATTTTTCATATAAATCAAAGAGTGTGTTAGATAGAAAAAAGATTGACTTTCTCACATAGGTAATTGCCTGTAGCATTTGTGATGACCAAAGGTAAGAAAGGTTTTAAGTCTATCATCAAGGTGATAATTGAGAGCTAAAGTAAGAAACTCAAATCTCAAATACTAACTTAGATGATAAGTCAAAAGGAAATTTGTTTGGGGTGATCATATAGTATTTGTCTTAAGTTGCCATATGAGAATTTAGAAAAATAAATTCAAGAGTAGACAAGTGAACTCAAGTTAAACATTAAGTATGTTTAAACTAACATTTGGACGGTATTACATTAATAAAAGAAATATGTTCTAAATGAATAAGAGTTGATACCATAACACATAAATCTTACCATATATGGAAAAATGACTATGAAAAGAGATTAATGCAAGTCATAAAATCTTAACTTACATTATGTGAGACCCTAAATGTTAAAAAAGTCTCATAATATACCCTTAGGGAACTTGTTTTATTCTTAAGAATGAAATTTAAGGTTTTCTACTTTAGGATGTTAATAAATATGATATTTGGTATGATGTTATGGACAATTTTGGGAAAGCAAAATAATCAATTCAAGAGAATTTAGAGAAAAGAAGTGTTATTTTAATTTTTAACTCACATAAGAAAAATTATATATTCAAAGGTGGTCATCGAGTTTTGGTAAAAGAATTGAATACATTTATGACATGATAAAATAAATAAGATCAAAGGAGATTAAAATGTGAGATATAACTTAGGGTGTAACATACCAGTCTACTAAAAAATCAATTCATTTATCGAGACTTCTGCAAAGTGCTAATCATCTAAACCCATTGTATGTGAGTGGGAAATGATAACTATTAGACACACATGATAATTTACGAAGCAACATTTAATATCAATTGCTAGAGGCAGTTAAAGACTTAAACTTCAATATAAACTGATTATTCTTGAAAGAAAGTGATGATCATTTTAGTGTGAAGATCAATAGATAAAACACCCAAACAAGTTGTATTCTTCGAGAAAAAACAAGAACCATCTAACTTATGGGACAAAGAAACTTATTTGCAAGTGATAAGTTTCAATAATGATGCACATCTGATCCTAAAGTGACATGTTTATCTATATTTAAATTAATTACAGTCATATTAATATATGGAATATTAGCATATTAGTATTTCTAAAAAATAATATTCATTAAGTTTTTCTTACAAGAATTTAAACTCATTATATTGGTAGGAATTGAAAAAAAAAACTCATTTAACCATTAAACCATAACCATGTTTTGCTTCAAATATTTACACATAAAAATAATTTTCTACTTGACACACTTATCACAGATGATATATCATATATGTTAAGATAAATGTACGAAATCATATATTAACTAATTAAAAAATAAATGTGATTTATCATCAAAACCATATCTAACTAAATGTTCTGTTAGTTAGGTTAGTCGTATTTGTATTATTACAACAAATAACACTCTCCCCAAATTTTAACTAAAAAAATTAAATATCAATCTTCTCACATCCAATTAATCTATTAAACATAACAATTGTAGAAGTTAATGATAAATGTTTTTATAACGAAATTGCAGTTATTATTTATCAAGTAAGTCATGGTTAACTTTTGGGAGTATGTGTAGTATTATCAGTTCCATTCCGTTTCGGCCGGTACCGGCCTAAATTTGATACCAAATTTTAAGTTTTGGTACCGGATTTAAATACCGGTCAGTACTGGCTAATTTCGGTTGTACCGACCAGTACTGAAAATTTTAAAAAAATGGGGGACTTTTTCGCAAAAATTTCAAAAATCCCCCCCCCCTCCCTCCTACCTTT
>JAOSBP010000001.1:9316101-9332414 GCA_027563825.1 Erythroxylum mucronatum | reverse complement strand
AAAAGGGTTATGACATTTTGAATTAAATGAAAAGAGGAAAAAGCATGAAAGTATGAGCATTTGATGAAATGAATTGATCATGAATATGTTCTTTTGTATGTGCAAGAGAGGAACCATTTCGTTTGTCACATGCACGTTGATAAGAGCCTTTTCCTGACTGCCCGCTTGTGGGATATGAGCTCCAAAAAGTGGACTCATTTTGTTCATGGTATAAACTTCGGTTTTTCCATTTTGTTCCATGGAACCCTCGAGCTATTTGACTGTGCATTGCATTTGAATTGTTGAGCTTGACGATTAATTGTGTGCTATATATGAATGGTTGAAGCATGAGATGCTTATGTGACAATATGCTTAACCTTATGTTTTGGAACGAGAATTGAGAATGTTTGAATTGCTAGATATATATGTATATATGCTTAATTGTGTGGCTCATTGCCGATGGCTATAAATATATTAGCCACTGAGCGTTGTAGCTCAACCCAATATTTTTCCATTCCTCAGGTGCAGAATTAGAAGATCGGTGATTCTTGCAAGACATTGGGACAAACTCCAAGATAGTTAGAGACTTTGATACTAAATTAGTGACTAGACTTTTGGATAGCTTTATAAGCATATCAAACATTAAGCATCCATTTGTATTTGTATTATGTTTGATGTGGATGACTGATATGTAATTAAAGCTAGGCTCAAACTTTATTGGATTCATTAATGAAATATGATTTCTTTTTGCTTACTTTCCAAGTCTTTATATTGCTTTTTCAAGTCTTTCATAGGGGTAGAAATTGTGTTTTAATTTTAAGGGGAAAATTGTACTAATCTAGGCTGAATTAGACAAAGTTTCTTCTTCGAAGTTGTAGCTCTTCTTTCTATCTTTCCAATAATATAAAGTATGAAATTTTTGGATATCAGAGTTAAGAGATATAATCATTATAATTTGGTGATGCTACATAGGATGTATATATAGAACAACTATAATAAATGAAGTGATATCGCACTAGGAGAGTTGAATTTGGAAAGATTATGAGTGAAAGTGATGCTAGAATAGATGTAGGATCCATTAGAGATGTCTTGGAGAAGGAGAATTAAGTAAACATCTGACGAGAACATTGACTGTGTATTCCAAATGCAAAATGGCCACCAGACTTGAGGAGTATGCGGTCTGACCATGTATTTCTACAAGGCCCGTGTTTGGACCCTACAAATGGAAAAATCTCTCTTTGGAGTCTTCATAAAAGTTGTAGATCTAGAAGCCCTCTTCGAAACCATCTTAAGATGACCTTAATCTGATATCTCTAGTGAAAGTTATGAAAATTGTCCCGAAATAGGTACAATATGATTGAGGGCAAAATCATGTTTGATTCTTTTGGCCATAACTTCTTCATCTGACCTACAAATGAAGTGATTCTTAAACCAATAGATTCCTAACACATTTTTCTATCGCTCAATAAAAATTGATAGCCTTTGGGGTTAATTTAAAAAAGATTGATGGAAAGAAAGTGAGGGAATTGATTTGAAGAGCATGACTTGGTAAGCTACCGGAAGCAAAGCTTCTGGCTTCCCTTTTGAATTTCCAATTCCTACGCCATAACTTTGAGAATAAATCAATTTGTTTTGTTAGGAGATCTTTCTCTTTTGCCAGATTTAGAGATCCATTTCTTTCTCTTATGTGCCAGTAAAGTAAAGGGCCAAGGGGATCATTGTTCTTTGAATAGTTCTATAATGATAGGTTGAAAATCCTTCTTGCTATAAGTTTGAACATACTTTGGCTTTTTATGCATATCTTGATCTATAGAGCTCCAAATGAGATGATTCTTATTTCAAAATAAACTAGAAGCATATTGCTACGATTATTCTGAAGAAGTCAATGTGTGATCTTCTTAATTGTCTTGCGAGGGTGGGGTGCCTAATACTTATGGTATCATAGACATGAAGATGAATCGATGATGATTAATGGGATTTCATTGAAATGAACCTACAAGGAAATACACTCACGTTTTATGACTCTGGATGTTGTGCTCCGGAAACGAAGCCTAACACATTTAAACCAAAAGTCTTTTATAAATTCAAGAATAGTAATAGGGGAATTAAATAAGTGTTTTTTAAAGGAATATGGGACTTGAACCTTATATTGTCACTACTACCCTATATTGTAGTTCAAATTATTTTGTTTATTTATTAGAAAAAGGGTGAGAATGTCAGCAATAAGAAAATCTAATGTGTTGCCCATTTTCTTCATATGTATTAATTAAACATTCTTATATGAGTTGAATATCACCATACCAATTCATAAGTTTGTTCCCTACATATGTTTAGATGCCTTATTAATATTTACGGTATCAACCTCTTTTACCTTTTGATTCTTAAAATTAACTATAGTTTTATTACCACCTAAAATAAAGTATATTTGAGTTATACGTATGTATACTCTAAGCTGTGAAAATTTAGTGTAAAAGTTAGTGTATGGTAGAATATTTACTTTAGAGAATGCTAAAAAAACAGCAGACCATTAAGCACATAAGTGGAATGAGTGATAACCGTGAAGAAAATCATTGAAACTTCTTATATGTTTTAGAATGAGAATGTCTTCGTTAATCCTCGTGCATAGTTCCTTGTAGTGAAATGTCATAAAATAAGGTGCAGTTATAGGGATAGAATTGACAACAACATTCTTTTTTTTGTGATTTGCGGTAGACATGCTTAGTGGAAATTCCAACTTTCATATTTTGAATTTACAATTAAAAGCTTTTTCAAATGTGTCTAAACTGTATCTTGACCAAGTCAGGATAATAATTAGTAAAGTTATAATCTCTTGAAGGTAAAGAATCACAACAGGAAAATCCCAACATCAACAAAATATGGGGTTAAAGTGGCTATAAATTGGACCTAAGTGAAGGAGAAAAGGCATCCTAAGTTTTTCATCTTTATTTTCGGACTTCTTACAAAATCTTTTTGCTTCTCTTTAGTAGACGTTAGAAGTTCCTATGACCATTATTGACTTTCTTTCTTTGTCTTAGTTAAAGGGAGTTGAAGACCTTTGAAACTTTGTAGACTGAGAGATAATTGGATTCTATTGCAAAGTATTTTATCTTTCATATATTATAATGTTCTTCTACTCTTTTGTTTTTATAATTTTTTGATTGATTTCTAATTTTCACAATTAGTATATTGATTGAAATAATTTGCTTCTAGATTAAATATTGAATATGTAAGAGTTTAAAATATACTTTAATCTTTATATGGACTAAAGTTTTTTATTTACTGCATCAGAAATTATTAATTTCTACATAAATTGTTCAATTAGATAAAATTAACTATAAATGTTATATTATCTTGCTTTGATTGTCTTCTTTTCTTAGAACTACTATTTAATTAAATTTTAGATCAATTTTAAGGATGTTAAACAATAAGGATTACTTAAATTATTTATTTCTGATTAACTAATTCTAAGGAAAGATATGTATTTAATATCATATCAAATATGTGATTGATGAAATAATTTTTTAAAAACCAATGATCAATCATGGTTTTAATGGTGAAAGACCATAAACCAAATTTTATTTCTTTGATAATTCTCTTCATTACTACTTGTAGAATTTAATTTATTTTCTTTATAATAAAATTTTGTATCATCATAACCCCCATTTTGTTAAATATTTCTTACATATAATGGTTGATGAACTAAAATCGCTTTTGGGAACGATCCTTACTTACCTATACTACGTTTGGCTTTGTTTTAGAATTTGGGATTTCATTTGAATGAAGATGATAATGACACTACTATGCAATACTATAAGGAATCTTATGCCTTTGAGATCAAACAGTCAACTGGTCCACAACTAAAGCTTAATATGCTAACGAGCCAATTATCTTGAAACTTTCTTTCAGTTGCTTAATCTAATGCATATGAATAGGAAAACAAATAGAAGGATCTTCAAGATTGAATTTAGGCTATTATCCTCATATAGATCGTAAATTGAATCTGTCATACAGCGATAGCAAAAGGAATTTAAAGACTCCTAAAATCAACCATGAAGGCTACCTAGAATCTTTAATTCTTAGATGCCAAATTAGAAAAGCATTGGAGCAGTTATCTCATATTCAAGCTTAATCACATTGTTTTGTGTTACCAACTATCATCGACACTCAATCATATTATGTTCATAGCTTACTTCACCAACTAAAGTTATCATTGAAATTTTGTGTGTATTTTAATGAGACTATTCATTTAACACCTTTAGAATAGTATGATTTTGAGTGCCTTTCAAGATACAATGAATTGGGACCTAACAGATAATAAAATTAGGACTTTCTATTCAAATAAAGAAGATAATACAATAAGTTATAAGGCTTATATAGTTTTAATCTATCCCCTGCACATTTACTACACTTGTATTAAAAGGCACAATAATTATAAGAGATTTTCGCAGTTACCTCCCTACCATATAGGATTATATCTGAATCCTTACAAAAGTTATACTCTCTCTTATTCATAATAAGTGTCGTTTTAGATACATTTTAATTATTCAAAATAAGTGTCATTCTTGACTTTGTATGCATGTTTATAATTTTACTTCCAAAATTAACCTTTAATTTCTCTCTCATCTTAATTACACAGATCACAATTTCAAGGCAATTTAATATGCAATTTCTCTCACAATTTCTTATTAATATGCAATTTCCCTCTCATCTTAATTACACAGATCACAATTTCAAGGCAATTCATGAGAGTATTAATAAGGGTATATCTATAATTTCATTAGCTTTCATAATATGCGTGCATTTTTCTAAAACGACACTTATTATGAATCGCAGGGAGTACAAATTATGATAATTATTTATCTCAGCTCAACTAGAAGATTTTCCACATGGTCTAACAAACTCTAAAACATGGAAATATGTATATAAGGAAAAAAACTAGATAGGTCCCTTATAAACTCTAAGTGGATTAACAAGTTACCTCTCTCCTTTGTGCATTTTAGGGAAAATATGTTCTCTGAACACTCATATATGTTTATTTAAAGCATAAATGAAACCAGAAGGCTTAGAGGCTCATTTATATTCTTTAATGGAGCAACTCGGGGGATTCCTGGACATTATCAATAGTTATTGGAAACAAAAAGTAGAAAGCTTACCAACTCATGCAAAAATTAAGGATGGTAAGAGCTACACTCAAAGCTTTCACTATCAGAAAAGTTCAAAACCATAATTGTCCTTGTAAATGGAATCCCTTCAAAGTCTTTCAAAGATGCAAGGGGAATAAGAACCCCTATCCCCTTATCTTTTCACCATTGTAAAGGAGGGACTATCCGGAATACCAAACATATTTACAACTTGCAATGGAAATTTCAAATTCCATCATAGATGCTTTAAAAATAGGCTAACTCACCTTATTTTTGTAGATGACCTCATGCTATTAAGTGGAGCAGACACTCACTCTATCAACATCTGGCTTTAAAATTTGAATATATTCTCGAGTTGGTCTGGTCTCAAGATCAACTTTGATGAAAGCAGTTATAATTACAAACCGTAATGAGCTTAGTAAAATCACGATTTTGAGTATTCAACCTCCCTCTCTAAGAAATATAGGTATGCCTATCACCACTTCAAAGCCCAAATTCTAAGATCGTACTTCCCTCTTGAAAAAGGTTAAATCCAAGGTGAACATATGGAAAAACATACATATATCTGATACTGCTAGCCTAACTCTGATTATTTCAGTACTTAGTAGCTTGCACTTACACTGGACAACCCATATAGTGTTGCCAAATAAGGTTACAAAGGAGATTGATAGAATGGTTAAAGCTTTCCTATGGATTGGGAAGACTGTACCCACAAAAAAACTAGGGTTAAATTGAGTGAGATTAATGTTCCTAAGAAACAAGGAGGTTTGAGTATCATCTTTATCTTAACAATGTAGAGGGTCCTACTAAGCAAGAGAATTTGGAGACTCCTTATAAATAAAGACCATTGGTTCTATGAATATCATCTCAAAAATCTCAACTTCTAGCAAATTTCAAACTCCAGCCATTTCTCATGGATTTTGAATCAACTACTGAAGCTAAGGCACTTAATATACCCTACATAAAAAATATAGTGGGAGATGGTGTAAACACTTGGGTATCATTTGATAATTTGTTAGAAACAAGCTCTCTCATAAACAAACTAGAATTTTCACAATTAAAAAGTAGACCACCTTTAAACTCCAAAATATCAACTCTAATAATAAACGGTGACTGGTATGGAAACTTTACAGGATTCTTTACCATAGCTGAGCAACCTCCTCAACTAAATGATATAAGTAGATAAGATATCATCTGTTGGACTCCTAATCTGCAAGGAAAATTAATGAATTGTGCCATATAGTTTTTGAAATTGGATATATTGAAGTAGCTTAGTATAACCTTTTTATGGACTAACTCTTTGAACCTAGCTAAAAGCCTCAATAATCACTTACCTAGTGATTAAAGATAGGTTGATGACAAAATGCAGACGGTTTAGACCTAGAGATACCATGTGTATTCTATGTAAAAGTGCAGATGAAGACAGGAACCATAAATTCTTCTCTTATGATTATACCAAGGCTATATAGAGCAGAATTTAGTATTTGCTGAATGTAGCAAACCACACATACGAATGAGAACACACTTTGAATTGGTTTATAAATCGTAACAGATATGGAAAAGTGAATAAAATCATGCTCAAAATTGCATTCACCACATCCATCTACATGATTTGGAAGGAAAGAAATTGTAGACTATACAAGAAAACTAAGGAAAATATGTATCGTTCAACCTGCCTGCAGATATAACAGTTGTTATATGGGTGATACTATTAGAATAGTGTATAAAGAGTCATATGACAAAAAGGGAGTCGTTCGCCCCTACATTGAAATGAATAGGGTATAAACAAAATGGTTGAAGGCCAAAATTGATTGGAGATAATATTGATGAGTGAGATGAATCTGTAATCAGGATAAAGTGGTTTTTGAAAAGCGAATGAATTTTAGTGGATCACGTCAAAGTTATGGAACATATTGAGAAAGATTTGAAAGTTAAGTGTATTAACACCGATGAGAAGTGAAAAAGATGAATTATCTCTGAGAGTATCACCTTATCAAGGTGTGCTCACATTGAGTACAAGATGTGCTTCGATTAGGAAAAAAGGATAAACTAAGACTGATATGAATTGGTCTGCATGAAATTATTATGATTTAGTGTTACTAATAAAAGGATGTTTCAGATCCATAATGTGTGATATGTGAATATGCTAAGAGATATTAATATGATCTGACAAAGATGTATTGTCAGCACATAAAGTGAAAATGGTGAGTAATCTGAGATATATATATTGAGGAACTAGTTAAGAAAGAAAATGATTAAATAAGTGATTGACATACGAAGTGATTCCATTGACTTCAATCAAGTGGAAGAAAGTATTCACGTGATGATAGTTAAATGGGAGACAGAGGAGACAATATCCCCTCCTGTTCGAGCAAATAGGTAAGAATTTTGAGGACGAAATTTCTTTAAGGAGGGGAGAGTTGTAATATCCCGTTACATGTGGGAAGGTTAGAATTGTAAATATGAGTGACCAAAGAGAGCTTAGAAAAGCATTTCATGCTTATGCACAAGGGTTAGAAAATCGGACCGGACCGGCCAGTCTGATCGAAAATAGTCTGAACTGGCCATGTGTCTGGTTCAGTTTTAGTTAATAACCCTTGAATATAAAAACCGGCCGGTTTATCAGAGAACCGTAACTAGATTAAAATCTCATCTTCTCTCCTTACTTCTCTCTTCTCATAATGCGTCCCGCACCGCTTCTCTTTTCTCCATCGCACCGCTTCTCTTTTCTCTCTTTTATCTTCTCAGATGCCTCCATCGCACCAAAATCAGCTCTCTTTTTTCCATCTTCTCTAGATTTGGCCGTCATCTTTCATTTAGGAGCTTCAAAAAGGGTGTTTGTTAGCGACAGCTGTTACCGGAGAAGCGAGAGTGCCGTTCTTTTCTTGTGCGGCTTCGGAGTTGCGGAGAACTTATAGCAGAAGAAATGATTTAGAATCTCTTGCTTACATGCTAATTTTCCTTCTCCGAGGTCGTTTGCCTTGGTAAGGACACCAGGTTAGTTTCTTTGAAACATTGGGACAAACTTCCAGATTCTGTCATCTCGTCAGTGAGAATTTTCTTACAGGTCTTACATTTGAAAGAGCTTAAAGAGTTGAAGATTGTGCTTTGTCTTTTATTGCATTCTAACAGTGTGGTTCTTTTAGGGAGAAAAAAAAGGATTCCTTGTGTGCAAGAAGAAGATGGCCACATCCCCAGAGGCCCTTTATTGCTTTTGCCCTCAGCCGTTTAAACAATTTGTTGAGTATGTTGTGAATTTGAATTTTGATGAAGAACCCAACTATGCAAAATGCATATCCCTTTTTGATGGGATTGTTGGTCCCAATACAGAAATTAGGGCAATCAACACAGAAGGTGCCCAGAAGGTATTGAAGAGTTGGAGTTCTGATGCCGGGAAAGTTTTCTTTTCCACTGTAACATAGATTTTACCCATGAATTAAGATTTAGTGTAAAAAGATTCAGTAAACTTATAATTAATTTGTTTAAATGAGATATATATCTAATCTACGATCTGCATCCTGTGAAGCTTATTTATCAGGTTGGCCAGAAGAGAGGCCTGTTGGCTATTGATGATGATGATGATGAACAACCAAAGAAGAAGGTCCGCCTGGGCATGCCAGCAACACAATGGATTAGTGTGTACAATGCTCGTAAACCGATGAAGCAAAGGTATGATTAGCCTGCAGATATTAGTCTTTTTAAGATATTCAGTAGCCCTGTCAGTACAATCTTATGCATTTTTCTGTTAAGATCAGATGGATCAAATCTCTTAAAAATTAAGATAAGTCAATTGAGAAAGCGTTGTCATTTATTTGTAGGTATCACTATAATGTGTCTGATGGAAGGCTAGCACAGCATATTGAAAAAGGAAATGAAGATGGCTTGTATATTAGCAGTGTTGCTTCTTGTCAAAATTTATGGGCCCTAATTATGGATGCTGGAACTGGTTACAGTGCGCAAGTCTATGAACTCTCTCCATATTTCCTTCACAAGGTATATTCTTGTATTACTTGTCTCTCTGAAACTATTGTCATGTGTTACCTTTAAATGTCTAGCACATAACTGACGTATATTATGTGGCTTGTGAAGGAATGGATAATGGAGCACTGGGAAAAGAATTATTACATTAGTTCCATAGCTGGAGCAACTAATGGGAGCTCATTAGTTGTAATGTCCAAGGGTTGGTCAAAGATGCTCTGTTTTTTTTAAAAAATACTTTTTATGCAATGTTTTCTTGGTTAACTTTGCTTTCGTTGGCTCCAGGTACATTATATTTGCAGCAGTCTTACAAAGTGAGCGATTCATTTCCTTTTAAATGGATTAACAAAAAATGGAAGGAGGGCTTCCATGTTACATCGATGGCCACCTCAGGGAGTAGATGGGCCGTTGTCATGTCTCGGGGTGCAGGATATACTCAGCAGGTCAACTTCTATCAAAATATGGTGAAGCTACAACACTGGTCTAGATGCTAATTCCTAGATTTTGATTTCAGGTAGTTGAACTTGACTTCCTTTACCCCAGTGAAGGCATACATAGGCGATGGGATTCAGGATTTCGTATTACAGCAACTGCAGCGACTTGGGACCAGGCAGCTTTTGTCCTTAGTGTACCAAAAAGGAAACCACCTGATGAAACACAAGAGACACTTAGGACTTCGGCATTTCCAAGTACACATGTAAAGGTGAATATATACTACATGTTAATGGGTTTCGAGCTTTTCTTTGTAATTTGTCTTTGTGCTTCAGAGGCCTGAAAAATATTGATATGGGTGACGCAGGATAAGTGGGCAAAGAATCTGTACATTGCATCCGTTTGTTATGGAAGGACAGTCTCGTAGGTTGCAGATCTTTGCTCGACTTCCATTGTTGAATCAATCCCGCCCTCCCTGTAGATAGCCATCTGGTTGTGGGGTCCATGTAGGCAGGCAGGCAGGCAGGCTTAGAAAATTTTTCATGAGCACGTAGGTATTAATCAATTGTAAGAAAAATATAGAAGGCCTTAGGTGCAACATAATATTGTATTACGGTTGTGAGATATATATATATATATACACCTTGGACCTCCCTAAGCAACCAAATACCGTAGGGATGATCTTCTTCCCTTTGTATAGTTTGAAAAATGAAGACATTACATTAGGGGCATTGTAAACGTCAAATAATGTTTATCATGGTTCAGTTTCCATGTTTGATAATGCTAATAACACTATCAATTACTTGTTTTGGATCGAATGAGAGCTGAAGTGGATAAAAACACGAACCATTGCAATTTTCATCACACTGTTCAACAAAAGAAAAAGCAAAAAAGTCATGATCAGACTGTTTCCTTTTCATTTCTCAGATGCCCCTTTTCATGCACTTCTTAGGAACTAGAAGTAATGCTTGAGACTTTTTTTGTTGGCCTGCGACACAACCTGTGCAACTGAACCTTTTCCTGGTATGATTAGGAGATAAGTAACATGTACATGTGCGTAGTTTAAAATTCTTTGTATCATTGCGCAAAGTAGGCAATAGCTTGGAGAGGAGAGTATAAATGTCTTCAACTTACCTCAAATATATTATGCGCATAGCTAACTACAAAAATGCAACTGCACATACTTGCATCATGTGGCTGCCTTTCAATTTGTAGTATACGTGCATCATAATAAACTGCATGCTCTTTTCTTTCCTGCAAAGATAAGTGTTCCAAGGCAAAATGAGGACCCTTCTAACCACTCTGCAGGCATTGCCTGAAACTGTATGAAAGGGGTTGGGGGAAGGGGTGAAATTTCTGGTACAAAACTTGTTCCAAAGTCAAATGTTCCATGTATACTCTCTTCAACCCTATCTGCATGATTGTGACGTGTATTCAACTTTTGGAGAGTCTCAAATTTAGCTTCTAAAAACAGTGAAAAGAGTAAGTAAGCTACCTGAAAGCATAGGACAAGATCTCCAACTTGGATAATCTCACATTCTGATGGTTCTAAAGGAATAGATCTTTCTCGCACTGCCCTCTTCAGATTTACCCATTCATCGTGGATATTACTGTACCCAGCAAATCGAACACGCACTTCCTGGATTACAGTTAGAGAATCCCAAATTTTATAAGGTCAGTGCAAAGTATGATCCTTTTAGAAGTATTTTCCTACACATCTACCCTCAAACTATAAAACTTAAATGTAACAACAATTTATCCCATTACAATCTGAAGAAATTGCTATCTTAAAAACATATACAAATACAATGATCTTACAAGCTCCCCTGTACAAAGGACTCTGTAGTTGTGGAAAGAAGCAATGTCATACCTGGAATGGAAAGAAATGCTAATTACAGTTTCCTAGCTTTGCATTAAAATATATGAAACTTAGTGTACAAAAAAG
Organism: Erythroxylum mucronatum; assembly: GCA_027563825.1. Lineage (NCBI taxonomy): Eukaryota > Viridiplantae > Streptophyta > Magnoliopsida > Malpighiales > Erythroxylaceae > Erythroxylum > Erythroxylum mucronatum. The sequence goes on along the minus strand of JAOSBP010000001.1, from coordinate 9,320,939 downwards.
TAATTTCCTCAATTTTATGATGATCACAATTAGGGAGATTATAATAATATTCTCGTATTGCGAATTCCCAAATATCATCCAATGAAATGGAAAGGATGTCAAAGTGTATAGTTTCCAAAAATATAACATTATGTCAAGCAGGAATTTCTACATCACCAAGAGAAGAATTCTAACCAAGCATTATCTTTTGAAGATTTAGCTTCAAATGTCAACTCTGACAAGTCTGCTGCGCTACTACCTGTGTGGAATCACAGTAACATTGGCTTGTCACTAATGGAAATGCAGATGCAGGGTCTTTAGTCCATAGCTTTAGTTCATGACTCCCATGGATGTTTTGGTCTGAGCTCACTGATGAATCAAACTTGTACTCCTTGTTTTTCATATTTTCTACTAGTTCGATTATGTTTTGCATAGTGAGGATGGTAATGTTTTAAACATGTCAAAAAAATTAACAACACAAAAAGACTATTTTACAAAATATATCCCCATTGCAATTCTGCAAATGATGATTAAAAGGAGAACCTTTAGACTTGGGAGAACTTTGAGGACTATCATCTGGAAAGCTAGCATCACAAAGATCAACAAGCAATTTGGAAGACACTGGTGGTGAAGTGACTTTAGATTGCAACGGGTTTTGTTTTTCCAGGAACCAACTCAGCACCTAAAACATAGGAAGAGAAAGCCAAGAGTTAGATGTGGGCTCAACTATTAAAAACGAAAAACAGATAATGTATCTGCAAGATAAATGGAAAAGAAAGACCTGTTCACATGTTATGGCTGGCTTCCCAGCACGATTTACCGAGAAGCTGCAGAAAAGAAAGCAATCTTTAGACAAAACTTCCTCTCTAAAACCGGATACTATGCATAAGAGTTATTTAATTCTCTTTGTTAAATTTAGGACAATATATACTCCACCTAAAGCTGGTTGCAAGCCTGTGGCAAAACTCTGGATCTAGCGATGCTTCTCCTATATCCTTGTATATACTCTCTAATTCCATCATCTTCCATAGAAAGCAGACCGATTATCTCACAGAAAATAAAACTAATTTAACAGGAACACCTACATACTATGTTCAACTCTAATATAACAATGTCGTGGCGGCAAAATAGCAAATTAAATGGAATAATCGTTTATTCAAACTGATAGGGCTACATAATGATTCCAAAGTTCAATACTTTATCCATATCTTGATCTAATTAAGTCGAACAACATTGCCCATCAAGTGGTTAACGCAAAAGCTCGCTAACCCAAGTAAAGATATAACCACAAATACGATGTTGGAGGGAAACCCATTATCGGAACTCAATGAGAAATAGCCATACGAACTACAAGAAGACGCAGAAACAGGTTAAAACCAGGTGATTGAAACTAACGTTTAGAAATTGCATGTTTAACAAGCGAAATACAGGACTAGGCTAAATGTTGCAGGCAAAGAACAAAGGGAAATAAGGGAGAAATATTACCTCAGCAAGTGTGAACTCGGAGGGAAAGTCCATCCCTCTCTTGAGATGAACTGAAAGTTAAAAAGTTAAGATGAGTTTTGTTGTTCAGGGTCTCTAGCCACGAGCCAGTTGCTCTAAAAAATACTACGTTTTGACTAAGGGTCTGTTTGGTTGAAGGGTTAGGGATAGAAGGAGACGGAACGTAACACACTTCTATTGTTTGTTTGATGGTTTACTAATGGAATGGAATGAGATGGAAGCGGAGGGTTTCATGTTACGTTCCATTTCATCTTAAATAGTAAAAATAAAAAACCTCTGATTTAGAAGGTTTAAGATAGAACGTAAACTAATAAATACATACCACCTAATATACCTTCAATAATTCTTAACGTAAACTAATAAATACATACTACCTAATATACCCTCAATAATTCTTCTTACCAATTATTTGTTCTAACCCTACCTAAACTCATTTATTACTGTACATAAGCTTATCATTTCCAGACTTCTTTTTCCGTTCTCCGTGTTCTACCACTTCTCATTCTTCTCGTGTTGTTTATTGGCGGAGAAGCAGAAGAGGAGCTGGAAGACTTGGTCACTAGTGAGTCTTCCTGTTTGTCAAAACCTTCTTTTTATCCTATTTCTGTTCATTGTCGAAATTTTTTTGAACAATATATGTTCATTGCTTTTATTATTAGATGCGTTTTGTTTTGGGTGAAGAGATTCTACTCTGTTTTGGTTCACTTTGCATATGATTTCACACATATGAGTTTACCCATTGTTCACTTTACACCGAAGTGAACCTATTTGTTAAGGGTTAAGCTGCTAAAAATATCAATTATTTAATTTGAATTGCACATACATATAGGTCAATGTTGTTGTATACTCTTGCAATCCGCTCATTTTACTGTATATGACTCATTTTATTTGTTATATTGTCTAAATTTGGGATATTTTTCAATCGTTGTTGTCTTCTGTCTTTGTTTCCTATTTCTTTACTTGAAATTTCAATGGGGGAATGATTCAGATGAAGCTTCCGTTTTACGTTGCTTATTGTTGCTTTTATAACACCATATATAAGTGGACATATCTATGTCATATTTGTTATATTTTGATTTTCATAATCTAAAAACTACTCCTAATTTTATTTTTTATACATGAACAGTAAAGGTAATCAAATGAATAATCAAAAAGGAAAATTGATTCGTATACATCAATTAGCACTTGTTCATGTTGCTTGTCTTGTGATTTATTAGTGAACGACAAACTTCAAATGCTTACTTACACTATCGAAGAGATTGCAATCAAGGGAGAGTATCATGCGAAGAATTTTATTTCATTCCAATAGGAAAAATATAATTAGAATGTAGCCTAAACCGTTTGGTGAATTATGTGATTTATTAGCTGGAAAAGGTGTGCTTCGACCTACTGTATATACAACTGTTGAAGAACAAATAGCGAAGCTTCTATACATATTAGGTCATAATGTTACCAATCGGGAGATTGTGTTCTTTTGGAGTCGATTTGGGGAAACTGTAAGCCATCATTTTCATAGCGTTTTGAAAGCAGTTATACAACTAGAGGATATGTTTCTAAGACAACCTGACGTATTAGAAACCCCATCGGAAATATTGAACAGTAGTATATTCTTTTCTTAACTAATATAATTATATTAAACACACATAATATTTAAGAATAATATACTTCAATGTCAGGATTGTGTTAGTGCAATTGATTATACACATATCCGTGCGAAAGTACCTACTCGAGATGCTCCTAGATTTCATAGGAGAAAGGATTATCCAACACAAAATGTGTTGTGTGCTTGTTCTTTTGATATGAAGTTCACATATGTATTGGCTAAGTGGGAAGGAATAACATCCAATTAATGGATTATGAAAAGTGCACTAACCAAGCAGTTTTCACTTAAAATTCCCCAAGGTAAAAATAGGGCTTAAACTTTGTTAACTACTAAATGTCATTAATTACATTTTGACATAGTTTTATTCATGATAGGAAAATATTATTTATAGATTGTAAAGTAGGGGCAGAAGAGTGATAGGATTGAATTTTTTTTATATTTTCCTATACATTTATATATGATTTCAATCATATTTTCATGACAAATTATTTAATTTGACTTTAATTTAAGTTGACTACTGGATTGGAGAGAAGTGGGAGCAAGATATATTTTAATTGTCTAAATAAATGAACACGCAGCAAGCTTTAAAAAGAGGACAACAAATTAAATTAGGTGTGTGCGGCGCTGGAGACAAAAAAATAAAATAGGAGACACAGCCAAGAGGAACGCAACAGAGCACGCATAAGAGAACAACGTAACTGTTGTGACAAATGAATTAAGAGCTACAGGAGGCAATGTTGTATTTATGAAACCAATTAACAGCAGACAAGTAAAAATCACGGAAATAGAGGAGCAGCGTGGAATTGATTTAATACAAACGCAAGGAATAAATCAGGAGCTTCACGCAAAAACGTGAGGGACGGACATTAAAGGGATTAAAGGCAACACGTGGAGACAGAATAATAGGCCAAGGGTTTGAGTAAGGTTTTAAATTGAAAAGTCAAGAGAGCATAGGGGAGCGCCGGCAGAGAGAGGATTTAAAAAGACTTAAACTCATTTTTTTCTGGTGATTTTTATTGCTACAGGAACGGTGAATGAGAGAGGGTCGGCACAAGTATAGGACAAGAGGATTTGAAAGCATGGACTGATCTTTTTATTGGTCTTATCATCCACAGTGGCGGCATAGGAACGTTGACGAAAGACACACGCACAAACTGTGGAGAACGTTGGAAGAGCACGGGTTTTTAAGTGGTGGAACATTAAAGCAGTAGCAACGTGGGGCCAAGTGGCTGAGATACACGAAGAACAAAGCACGCAGACGCTGGAGCAAAGGGGAACAGTGCAGGAGGTCGGCGCAAGCAAGGAAACATAATGCAAAGAGTGATTTTATTTTATCTTGTGAATGTAATAGTGTCGGCGCAGACATGGAGAAAGGCATGAAAGCAGAGCACAAAAGCTAAACAAGGAACAACGTGGAGCTACTAGAGCCAAGCTATGTCTGCATTTTAATTGTTCCACCACCGTGAGCATAAAAAGGGAGAGTAAGCAACATTAGACTGCCGTATTAAATGACATATATGATCTATTTTTGGAGCATAAAAATGAAGATGGCAGGCTAACTTCTCGACACCGGTTCGACGGAGATATCAACGCCAAACTATAGTTAAGCCATTTTTGTCATTTTAGAGTTGCAATTTATTTTTGGATTGTTGTGTTGTTGGTATTAATTTTGATGTTTTTGGAATTAATGATCTTGATATATTATTTTGATCGTTTTATTTCGAACCTATTGCTAAAATATTAATTGTAATCC
>JAOSBP010000001.1:9267298-9302597 GCA_027563825.1 Erythroxylum mucronatum | reverse complement strand
CTCAAATTGAAAATCCATATAACCTCTTACATGAAATTAATCCTAGATTCACTAAACCCATTCCATTTCTAATCTTCTCCAACCAAAACCCAAACAAAAGCTCAACATTAAAACCATGACTTACCTTAAACCTTCAACTACACAAAGTGCTCCTTAGCTCAAAATGTAGCTTAGACCCTTCTCCACTCTTTTTCTTCTTGGACTTTCTTCAAACTATCTCTTAAACTCTTGAAAATCAATGCCCTAGGTGAGCTTTTCTCCTTTCTTCTTCTTTTCTCCACTTCCACGAACTCTCCCTCCTTTTCTCTTTTAATTTTCGTTTCTCTCCTTTCTTCTTCTACTACAAGTCATTTTCTTCTCCCTTTTTTATACTTCTTTCCAACTTAACTTAATCCCAAAGCCCAAGTCCATCTTCTTCTCCTTTCTTTCTTTCATTCTCTCCAAAGCCCATTTACTTCTTACTTAGGCCCATTTGTCTTTTAAAAACCCAACTACCTCATTTAATTACATTTAACACATTAATTCCATTCACTTACTACCTAACTCATTAATATCTTATTTAATACATGTTATCTAACTCATTTAATCTCATTAATTCAGATCAACTTACTTCATTAATGCTGTCATATTTAATTTAGGTCAACTCAATTTAATTCATTAATGCCTTAATTTCTCTAATCATGCTTAATAACATAAAGAAAAATTTTGGGGCTAACAATCTAGCTCTCATGAGTATCTACTCCTTTTGAGCTTATTTACAGTGATGTTTAGGTTCCTACTCCTATAGCTTCTCTGAATAATAATTACTATTTTGTTTAGTTTTTGGACAATCGTACAAATTTATTTGGGTTTATTTTCTTTCTACCAAGAGCCAAGTCTTTGATGTTTTTCATCATTTTATTCTTATGATTGAACGACAATTTAATTCCAAAATTAAGCGTGTCCAAACAAACTGGGGGAGAATGTCGCTTGCTCACTTATTTCTTCAATTATCTAGGAATAATTCATTAACACCTTTACCCTCACACACATGAGCAAAATGGCACTCCTGAAAGAAGGCACAAAGATATTATTTCTAAAGGTTTAGTACTCCTTGCTCATGCTTCACTACCTCTTAAATTTTGGGAACATGCATTTGCTACAGCAGTATATTTAATTAATCGTACCATCACACCAATTTTTAATTTCAAATCACCTTATTAATAATTGTATAACAAAGTTCCAAATTATAAACTTCTTAAAACCTTTGGGTCTCTGTGTTTTCCGTTCCTTCGACCCTATAATCAATTTAAATTAGACTTTCGTTCAAAACCTTGCCGGTTTCTAGGATATAGTAGTAAACATAAAGGATATCAATGTTTTCATTTGGAGTTAGGTTAAACGTATATTGTCCGACATGTGGTTTTTGATGAATCTACTTTTCCTTTCATTAAATTTCAGTTTCAACACTCTTGTCCTAATATCTTTTCTTCAGGTTTCACTCCCCTTATGGTACTTCTGGATGCTCCAAGCTTAAGCCCATAAACCACAACGTGTCCAACAGTAAGCAATGAGTCATCTATTGCAAACTAATCACCCCACGTGTCACATAGCACTCTAGCTGAACCTCTCGCCTTCACAAATACTGAGACTTCGAGCCACCAAAATTTTGATCCTATAGACACATCACCTAATAGTCGCGAGCCATCCATTGTTCAATCTGAGATAAGCAAGCTTCTTGATAGGCCTCCTGCTCTGCAACTCTCTCATTTGAGGCCCGCTGAAAACTCAATTCACCCTATGGTCACAAGAGCCCAAACGAAGTCACTCAAGTCACGAGTCTTACTTAGCACCAAATATCCTATATTCACTGCTGAGCCCACTTCACATGTTCAAGGACTCAAATAAAAGAATGGCGAGATGCAATAGCCTTAGAAAGGGAAGCTCTTCACAATAACAACACTTGGGTATTGGTTCCAAAACCTACAGATGTAAATCTAGTAGGTTGCAAATGGGTTTTCAAGATTAAACAAACGCCTGATGGACAAGTTGATCGTTACAAAGCCCGCCTTATTGCTAAAGGATTTAATCAAAGGCTTGGTATTGATTTCTTTGAAACTTTTTCACCTGTTATCAAACCCACTACAATACGGTTGGTTTTATCTATTGTGGTTTCCAAAGGTTGGTCCATACAACAATTTGATGTCAGAAATGCATTTTTAAATGGTGATCTCCAAGAAAATGTCTATACGAGCCAACCTCTAGGCTTTCAAGTTTCATTTTGGCCTCATCATGTATGCTTACTCAAAAAGGCCATCTATTGGATAAAACAAAGCCCAAGTGCCTGGTTTCATAAATTAAAAATTTTCTTCTTAGTGTAGGTTTTCAGGGGTGCTATTCTGATACTTCTTTATTTGTACACCAACATGGAAAATCATTGACATACATACTAGTCTATGTCAATGATCTAATTCTTATAGGCAATGATGATCACTTTCTTTCTCAATTTATTGATCAACTGCATACGGTCTATTCTCTCAAAGTTTTGGGCTCTCTCGTCTTTTTTCTTGGGGTGGAAGTCAAATGGAAAGGAGGATGTCTTTTCCTTAATCAGTAGAAATATGTGATTGATGTGCTTTCCAGGGAAAACATGGAAGATTGTAAACCTATGCCAACCCCAGCTGCTCCTAGCTCATAGCTTGTTTCCACTAGAGTGAAAATGGATGATCCTAGCTTGTACAAACAAATTGTTGGAGTTTTACAATATGTGACTATAACTCGACCTGACATTGCCTAAGCGGTAAATTAAGTATATCAATTTATGCATGCTCCTACTATTCACCACTGGACAACAGTGAAGCATTTTTTTCTCTTTCTCAAAGGCACATATCAACATGGTATGGTCATTCGTCCTTCCTCAAGTGTTGAACTTGTAGCTTATTTAGACACTAACTAGGTTGGTGATCCAAAAAATTATCGATCTAAATAGGGTTATTGTGTCTACTTTGGTGGGAACTTACTTATCTGGTCATCTTCTAAAGAACATTCTCTGGCTCGTGCGAGTACAAAGGCTGAATATAAGAGGCTTACTGTTGCCACTGCTGAACTTATATGGATTCAACAACTCCTTCGAGAACTTCGCATTTTTTTACCAAGCTCCCAAATTTTGTATTGTGACAATTTGTCTGCTACATATTTAACATCCAATCCAGTGTTCCATAAACGCTCCAAACATATCATAATTGATTTTCACTTTGTTTGTGAAAAAGTAAAACGTGGGTATCTTTGAGTGGTTCATCTTTTAGCTTATTATCAAGTTGCAGATATCTTCACCAAAGTCCTACCTGAACGAACCTTTCTTCTTGTTCAACACAAATTGAATCTTTATCCGATGATCAGTTTACAGGCGAATGTTAAGGAATGAATCAATTCTTGCGCTAAGGAAAGAATCAATTCATGACCCTGTAATGATGCCTAGAGATTGTATAGTACTAAGACAATCTTTCGTTGTATAATTTTTCAATACATTGATTTAGTGTAACGTAATTCTAGTAGAGATTATATATGAAACCTACCTCTCCACAAGTTGTGAGAGAGACGAATTCCAAAAACTCCATTCTCGTTTAGTGCCCTTTTGGAGGAATAATTTTCCTGATATATATATATATATGCTTCTCTTTATTATTTTCTCAGCTTTATGCAGTTCATTTTACAATATTTTACCTTACCTGACATATTGGCCTTTACTTCTATATATATATAATTTATCTAATTTTGTTATGTACCCTAATCTCCCTGCCACTTTGAAAGAGGCAAAAGACAATTGATGAAAACAAAAGTGATGATCCAGAAATATCATTTTCATAGAATTTCCAAAAATATGTTGTCATTCTGCTTCCACTTAACGATAAGCACACATACATACATTATACATAGTAGGTTAAGTTGGAGCATAACAAGAACAAATTGCCTTATTTTCAATGTACTTGACTCGAGTGGATTTGTCCATTGCCTTCTTTTTGGGTGCGGTTGGTAACTGATGTAGTTTACGTTAATGGCCTAATTCATTATATTAATTGCCAAGTACTGAATCCTTTGCCTCGTGTTCTTATATTCTTTAATGTGACCTTCCCCTGCATGTATTAATGTTTCTAAGAAATTAATGTTGCTTATTATATAATGAAACGTCCACATGTCGACTTAGGCTTCGAGTTTGTTCAAATGTTGTTTGCCTTGACTGTGAGTGTAAGTTAGCTACCATATATGAACGTATATAATTTGACAATACATATACACCTCAGTTAAGATCTCATGTAACGTGTGTTGAACTACAGGTTATAATAGTACCAAAATTTAGTAAGTTTCACGACACCGGTAGCATTAAGATTTAGTTCATCTGTTTAAATTCCTTTTCTTCCTTAAATGGGTTATTAGGCAAAATCTTTAATTTGCATGTATTGAGGTTAATTAACAACCAATTTAAGCGTTTTAATAAATCCTAAAAAAATGCATTTACGTCATGAATGCAGTTGTGGGCATTGAAAAAATGAAGAAAACATGTCCAACCAAATTATTCTACTAATGATTATGATAATTTCATATATCGCAATCATAAATCAATCAGAACAATAATTAAAGAGAATAGCTAAAAGGAGAAATTTTAATTGTTGTGATTATACTAAATAATCCTAACTTACATCCACTCCTCAAATTTCATTTGAACATTTACTATTATCTTCTCTAAAAGGTGAAAAGACACTTTTTATATGTACTTCTTCAATTGAACGAAGAATCTTTACACATCTTCCTTTCCTAGTAAAGAAAAACCTTCGATTGCTTGTTCAATTGATATTTCAACCACTAAAAAAAATTTAAAAATTTTTCTTGATCACACAATATATTAAAAAGCTCATATCATACTCACACATATATGAATACAAGGAAAGTCTCTTGAAAGCTTTCCAAAACTCTACTTAATGTCAAAAGTTTACTTTCATAACTCAATTATAGTCTATTTGTATACAAAATCACTTCAAATAATCATCAAACACACAAATTAGTCATTACAAGTAGTTTGTGGTACATTTAACTAGTTGACCATATATCTTCATGTAACCTATGTTTGTTTAGCTAACTTATCCCTTATCTAAAAAGACTATGTTCATTCTATAACTTTTTATTGTTATATTAGACTAGTTGAACTTTTACACAATCCAACTTCTATATACATTTCTAAGTCATAATTTTTCTACACTTCATTTCTTCAAAAGCATTAAAACACCCTATTTAAATATAAACTTGATTCAAAACTATTTTAAAAGTTCACAAAAATTTGTTTTGAAATCAAGAGATTTGTTTAAAATTTAAAATAAAATTTTCTTAATTATGAAAAAACTTCATGTAATATTACAAAAATGTAATGATTGTGTAATGACTAAGCTTATAAAACGTCAAAACGATCAAAATAAAGTTTAAAAAATTTACAATAATTTGTTACAAATGAAATGACTTAATTCTTTCTTATTTTCAATCGACTTGAATTGAGTTGTCTTGAATCTCTTTTGAATCGTTATTTAGCGCTACACTATACTTATGCTAATCCTTTGTACACTTTTTCCTTCCATTGAAATTAAGTTATGACTTTTTGCTTCAATTAATAGTAAATCAACTTACTTACCGAAAAAATATTAAATCAACTTACTGATATCTTCAAAAATATTAAAAACAAAATATTTTATTATTATCAAAATTATTTGTTAAAACCTCAATTAGTTTAATATATAAATAATTGATTATAATAAAATTTTAAAGTAATTACACTTAACTCTCTCATGATTTATACCTTCTTAATTTTTAAATACTATCATATATCCTCCTAAATTTTGTTTTTCGTTTCAATTATATCCCCTAGTGTCATTCACTATCAAAAAACCTAAGGAAGAATAGACAAACAATGTCAAATGACTCGATTAGATATTAGATGATATAACATCTATCATGGATGTACCATATAACACATGAGATTAGTTATTGTCATCTCCCAATGTCATGATACTATCTATATATGGAAAAACTCAATCGAATGTTATATTTCTCAATTCACAAAACATTGGTTATGTGATATAAACATGATTGGTATGGCGTTACAAAACACCTAAGCAAGCCACATAATATTATTTGCTCATTTTTTGTTAGAAACCTAATAGAGAATGATGCTAGACGTTGCAAATGAAGAAAAAAAATAAAACTTTAAAGAGGTGTATAATAGCTTTTCACTACAACAGAACAGACTATTGCCTATGTTTTTTTTTTGTGACGAATTGAAAATTGTCACCAAAAGTCTACATTTGGCAACGATTTAAGTATTCATCACCCAAAGTTGTGGTTTTGGTGATGTTAAATAAAATCATCGCTAAAGTAGTTTATTTAGCGGCGATTTTCTAGAGATGTCGCAAAAAGTTCCTAATTTTGTGATGGTTTACGAATGTCGTCACTCAGGTGATGCTCTTGAATATTTTTTTTGGTTACAAAGAGGAAATTACAACACTAAATCAAAGCTCTAGGGTACACCGCGCCTAACGCATCTCGACGGAGGAGCTCTTGGACGCCAAAAGGGGGCTTCTGTAGAATATGAAGGCCTGAACTTAAAATGCCAGCAAGACGAACGAGACTGTCTGCGCATTGGTTCCCTTCTCGGAGAATATGCTGAAGTTGAATTGTCCACTCCCGGTTCAACAGCTACTGGATTCCTATTACCAAAAAAGAGACCTCTGTTAGAACTAAGGGTGGATCAGAGAGAAGATTAATAACCTTGAGGGAGTTGGTTTCGACCACCACACGTCTAAAGCCCAGGTCCCATGCTAGTGTGAGGCCTGAGAGCACTCCCTAGAGCTCGGCAGTTAGAGGCGAACCCTTCTCGAGGCGTTGCTGGAACCCCCTTGCTAGACCCCATTCCAACCATGAATAATCCCTCTAGAGGAAGCCGTTGTGGAGCCCTGGGTCTCTGCTCCATCAGAATTGACCTTCACCCAACCCGGTGCAGGCTTAGCCCAGCCCACGCAAGTTTCCACCGCCCTAGCTCGTGCAATCCACCCCACATAATCCATGATAATGGTGTGGCCCTCTTCTGGCCAGACAAAGCCCTACTCAAACAGGCTACTGTTCTGCCATTTCCAAAGGAACCAACAAATAACGCCAAAGACTGTGGCCCATGCTTCCTGCTAGACCTGCGTTTGCTGCGTAAGGTTAGAGGTCAACCACGGCTCCTCCTCCTGCTGGAAGAAACCCCGACCGACCATGGTCTGAGGAAATTTGCCCCAGAGTGCATGAACTCGCGAACAGTCCTGCAACACGTGGGCAATAGTCTCTTCCTGCCCACAGAACTGGCAACGGCTATAGAGGGCAATATGGCGAGCCACGCGTTGTTGATTGATCAGTAGTTTTCGTTTAGCTACAAGCCAGAGAAACGACCTGATACGCTGTGGGCCCTCCCATTTCTAGATAATCCCCCACAGCGGGCACCTGGTGCCTGTGGATCGACCCTCAATTAATTCGTAAGCAGACGTCACCGTGAAACCGTTGTGAGGTGTAGGTTCTACCGCAAGCTGTCTGTTGCCATATTCTTGACAATAGGGCCAAAATTTGCTAGGGCCAGGCAAACTGTGACCTGGAGGTACTGCTGGAACTCCTGCCAAAGCCAACTGCCACTATCCAACGTGAGGTATGCGACTGTAGCTAACTGCAGGTGATCTGGCACTGTTGAGGAAGCCATATGGATAAGTGATCCCCACTCGTCCAACCAGTTGTCCAACCAAAATAACACTCGCCAACAGTTTCCCACGGTCTATTTGATCCCTTAATGGATCCATTCCCAGGATGCCGAAATCCCTTTCCAGACGGGCGAAGCCCCTGACCTGGAGATCGTAAGGGGCAGAGGCGTAGTCTCAAAACTATACTTGACTCGAAGAATCTGCACCCAAAGTGCAGTGGGTTTAGTGATCAGGCCCTAGCCCAATTTAGCTAGTAAAGCGTCATTTACTGACCGAATGCATTTTAGTCCCAGCCCTCCTTTCACTTTAGGTTTACACACCGATTCCCAGTTAACCAGATGCATCTTACGGTGTTCAGACGAGGACCCCCATATAAAATCCCGCATGATTTTTTCCATATCATCGCACAAGCGACGTGGGAGGTGCACCATTTGTATAGTGTACAGTGGCAATGCTGCGAGGATTGCCTGGGTTAAAGTAACCCTGCCCACTAGGGACAACAACCTGGCACTCCACCCCGTAAGCTTCTTCTGAGCATTATCCAGGATATGCTGATAGGTGTGCCTGGTAGTTCGCTCGTGGATCAAACGGACTCCTAAATACTGGCCCAAATTATTCATGCTGGTAACTTATAGCCCGTGGCTTAGTCGCCTCGCGGTTTCTCTAAAAACGTTCTTAGAGGAAAAAAAATTCGAGTTTTAGCAGTACTAACTTGTTGGCTGGAAGCCCTGCGGAAAGTCTCCAAAGTTTGACCGATAACCTGCATCTGTCGATCCTCAGCTTCTGCAAAAAGCACGAGATCATCTATAAAGAAAAGGTGGGATATGGGGGGTCTCGTGCCTATTGGTAATCCACTAACTATAGTCATCAATATAACAGTAAACATTATTATGAAGCATGTCATTAGAATTGTTTTGCATAGCCCATTGGTAATAAATTGAATTCATAAATTGTATTAAAAATTGTTAATTAGATTAAGGTTAAGCATATAAATTTCATTTTAAGCCCTATCACATAGTTATAAGCATTTTTTACATTTTAAGTCCTAATACCCAACTCTATGAACAAGTGTGTTATATTAAATAAGAAATTGTCATTTTCGTAAACCATATTTTGTGTTGAAAAGAGTCGATAATCATCTAACCTTGTCCTTTTTGATTGTAGTCTGCAATCCTCCATCCGTCCAAGTAATTCACCTATAATTATGAACAATCCTTCGTGTAATAAACCCCTAGGATGATATATAGGCTGAAAATCTCTGATGCAACTCCTATGAGGCTTATCAATGAAATATTCCACTAGCATAGGAGTCATAATGAGAACTTATTTTCTAGATTCATGTGGCGTAACAATGTCACGTACCATATTGTTTATTTAATTTCAAACTTAATATATGAACTTGCATTGATTAATGGAGAAGTACTGACATTAGAAATTCACCTACAATTATAGACAATCCTTTGGATAATAAAGCCTTAAGATGATATATAGGCTGAAAACCCGTAGTCCAACTTCCATGAGGTTTATCGGTGAAATATTCCATGAGCTTAGAAGTCACGACGAGAACTTGCTTTCTCAATTCATGTGATGTAACAATGTCACATACTATAGTACTTGTTTGAATTCAAAATTTGAAAATGAACTTGTAGTGATTAACGATTATGTTATATAGAACGAGGATTGTATTTAGTAATTAAGTAATTTAGTTTTAATTGTATAGCTAGATGGACAAAAGTTGGATGTCTCATTCGAAATGGTCCACTAAATAATTAGAAGGAGTTAAGAGCTTTATGCAAATTGTAAAAGATCAAATGGGTGATGAATATCGTATTCATTGTCCATGCGTAGATTGCTTAAATGTCAACATTCAAAGTCAAGATATGGTATATAATCACTTGCTAATCCGAGGCATAGATAAATTCTAGACTCCATGGCTTTATAGTGGCGAACATAAGGAAACAAGTTGTAGTAGAAGCGTTGGTACAAGTGTTGATGATAGTAACAATAATGATGGTGATGATGGTGGTGATGATGATGAGATTGGCGAGATATTAAAGGATTATAGGAATTATATAGAGACTATGAATGAAACTGGTTTGTTTAACATAATTGGAAGTATTACAAAAGATAATTTTGGGAAGTTATTGAAAGTTTCTCAAGAAGAATTATATGCAGGGTGCTCGAATTTCTCATAACTATCTTTTGTTATCAAGTTGTTGCATTTGAAGGTCTATAATAAATGAGTAACAAGTCTTTTGACATGTTAATTGACTTGCTCATTAATGCATTACCTATTGGACAAAAATTTCCCAAATCTTACTATGATCCAAGAAAATTGTTAAGGGACCTTGGATTAGGATATATATTAATACATATTAATACATGTTTGTAAGTATGATTACGTTATATTTTGGAAGGACATTAAAGATCATGAAGATTGTCCTATTTGTGGTACATCAAGATGGAGAGTGGATCATGGGAGAGGGAAAAAGATACTGCATAAAATCTTAAAATACTTTCCTATTAAACCACGACTACAAAGGCTTTTATGTCAACAAAAACAACCATAGATATAAGGTGGCATAAAGAGAAATGCATTGATGATAACATTATGCATCATCCAACAGATTCAATGGCATGAAAAGACTTTGATGGAAAATTTCCATGGTTTGCACAGGATTGTTGTAATGTTTGACTTAGTTTAGCCTCATATGGATTTAATCCTTTCGGTAATATGATTACTTCTTACAACATGTTGCCAGTAATATGGCCAAGCAGTTGAAGCAAGACAACTTATTACAGAATTCTTTGGACAAAGTTTCGGTAATTTTTTAATTTATTTAATTATATACATTTTTATTTTACTTCTTAAAAGATTAATTTAACTTTTACTTGTTGTTCATAGATGTAGCTCAATATCGTCGATATCAACAACCCTGAAGTTTCAATCTGTGTGAGTTCACAATTGAAACAAAGGGTCAAGGACCATTGTTATCGATTACATAAATACTACAGATTTTTTCCTTCGGATGATGAGGCGAGGAAACATGTTCTCGAATGGGTGACTATAGAAAATTGGAGCCAATTGTGTGATTATTGGGTCTTTGCCAATATTAAGGTTTGTCTTATTTCTCTTCACATTAATTTGTTTCCATTAATCTTGTTACACAATTTCATTACTATTTCTTTTCTTTATTTAGGAAAAGTGTGAGAAAGCCAAGGTTAGCAGGGGAAAAATAAAAACTCCTCACAATCAAGCCTCTAAATCATTATTGTCGTACGAAATAAATTTGTAAGTTCTTAGTTTACAAGTTATAATTATGTCAATAAATACAATATTATTTATTGTGGTTTCAATTCTTTTTTTTTTCATAAAATAGACTAAGAAGAAACTACATGAACAAGAGTGTGATAGGATCACACTATACAAATCCACTTACTATAAAGAAGGTCAATGGTAAATGTCAGAATAAACGCAAAATAACTATGTAAGTATAAAAATTTGTTTAAATTTTAAGTTTATTTATTTATGTAGTACTAAATAATAATATTTGAATTAAATATTGATTTTGTTTTTTAAATTTTAGGATAAGATGTGGGAGTTGTTGCAAAGATCATTATCTGAGGGAAATGAGCCAAATGTAGATGACATTTGTAATAATGTGCTTCGTACAAGATCTGGCTACATTAAAGGTCTTGAGTATGACCTTAATTCAACTTTTTCATCCTTTTCAAGAACAACATATATAACCCATCTTCAAGAGAAGAATTAGTCGCTTAAGGCTAAATTACATTGTAATGAACAAAAGTTATAATGAAATGAACAAAAGTTAGTAAGTAATGAACAAAAGTTGGCTAAACTTGAAAAGATAGTCAAAGAAATACTTGGCCCAAATTATGTAGATAGTGGTGACGTTGAAAACGAATCTTGGTTTGTACATAAGTATATTTGTTAATGTTTGTGATTAATATTTAATAATATTTAATTGTTTATATAAAATGCTTCTAATTTCTAATTATTTTTAATTTTATTTTCGTATAATAAATTATAAAACAAAAAATCTAAATATTACAAACAATAAAATGGATTAAAAATTTGACCAATAATAACAATTAACATGATAAAATTTTTAGTAATAATGTTTATTAAAAAATTAAAAATCGTCATCAAAATTTTTTAACTATGTTTTGAAAAATGTCACCAATATGTTTTGGCTACGTTTTACAAAACGTAACTAAATTTTTTTTGCTATGAATATTGAATCATCACAAATAATGTTGGGCGACGATTATTAATTCATGGTAAATGTTATAATCTACGTTTACTATATCATAGCTAATAACATTTAGCCACGAAAAAAAAATGTAACAAAATATCATTGGTGATGATTTTGTCTATTGTCGCTATTTCTTTTGGTTATGTATTTTACTCGTTGCAAAACATAATTTGTGACGATTTAGTAAAAACGTCACCTATAGTGTTTTGCTACGGAGATTTTACGACGATTTATTTCGTCGCTAGATATTATTAGTGATGAATTCTAAAATTTGTAGTGGTCTAAAACTAGGGGTAAATTGAAAAAGGTTTAAACTACAAGAAGATTGAGTGTAATTAATGTATTTTAAAATTATAACTATATTATAACTTGTTTTTCTCTAAAATTTTAGATTTATTAGATCGTATTTCTAATTTTATTACAATTAGAAGTTCTTAGTTAAATTGAAATTAAAAATTAGAAAATTTTGTTGGGGACTTTGTGCTTGTTTATATAAATATTATTTTAATCTAGTTTCTTAAATATATTAATTAAATTAATGCAATTTCAATAAATTTATTTTTAATTAATTTAATATATGTAAATAAAATTCACACGTAACTTATTAGATTGGAAAAATATAATCAATATTTAGTTAAGTAAATATGTATTATTGAATTGTGAACACGCATTATAAGTTAATAAATTATTAATTAGTCAACTAATTAATGCTTCTTGTAGCTAATATATTTTATGTAATTTAAGTATTATTAATTTATATTTGGTGTGTAGTGGGGAGCTGGCAAGAATTGTACTTGCTTGTTTTGTTACTTTTGGTGCTGGGAAGATGAAAAGTATAATATTTTCAAGTTTATCCTTAGGAATCCAAACGACAAAGCTACAGCGGTTCATGGAAATGGAGAGGAAAGTGGGTACGGCCTATCGTGTTTGAATACATAAGTAATTGAACAAATCATAAGACTTTCACCTACTCCCTCTGTACATATTTTGGGTTACTGTTATAATAGTTTTCCAATCGTCTTGTCCTATTTTATGACTGTTTCTTTGAACGTTCTGTTTTTGCCAGCCTCTTTCGGCAACTCCAAATGCCTCTGTAGTGCACGTATATATACACGCTCTGTATCTCATGAACTCTCATCACTAGTTCTCTGTCTCCTCTCTCTCTCTCTTTTTAAAAAGTTGAACAGAGAGATCGAGAACAATCCTTAGGATTTCTTGCGGAGAGTGTGTGTGACTCCACCACCCCATCTTAACTTCTGTTTTTCTCTTCCAATATATTCCTGTTCTGTTAACTATCCACAGGGACTCAACTTTGTGTAAGTGGTATTTTGTTGTTTACCTTATTTCATTCTCTAAGCTTTGTTACTGCAGGAACGTATTAGCAATGTTGTTTCATTGATCCAACATGTGTAATATTGCTTTAAATGATCTGGGGTTCTTCGTTTTGTGCAATTTCTGTCCCAAACAGGCGACGCCATAGCGATGGAAGGTCCTGAGAGATTAAGAGCTTCTGGGAGGAGACAAAACCACCAACACAGCTTAAGTAGGAGCATAAGCAGAACACTGAGCAGAGCCAGTTGGAACATGGAAGATATGTTCTCTGGAGGCAGGCAGTCTTCGAGACGTAGCTCTTTCAATGAAGACGAGGAAGCTCTGAAATGGGCAGCCATAGAAAAACTTCCTACGTATGATAGGTTGAGAACAACTATCATGAACACCTACATAGAAGATAACAGTGAGGGAAGTAAGAGTGGTGTCCCCAAACCAGTCGATGTTAGAAAGCTCGACATGAACGAGAGACAGAGTTTCATTGACAACCTTTTCAAGGTTGCTGAGGAAGATAACGAAAAGTTTTTGAAAAAGTTCAGACAAAGAATCGATAGGTAATTGGTTCTTATCTTCCATTACTTGTTGTGAACTCTAGCTTCTTTCATTTCGCTGGATTTTGTCCGATTATCACAGTAACTTTCGGTAGTTATCATGATCACGTATACTTGGAACAAAGTTGGCAACGGAATTAAGCCAAGAAGCCCCAGTGGTCCAAGTTTAACTGAGTGATAGTTGAACAAACCACTACGTAATTCTCGTCCAGTAATGCTGGCAGCTTTCAAGTCCTTGTCAAGTGCTTCTTAATATTTTTAGATTGTTAGCTTGACTACTGGTTCTCATCCTATGGTTATGAAATCGGTGAAAAGATTACACAGCATACCATTACCTTAGATTTTTATCTATGGAGGTTATGGAAATATTTGTCCTGCCTATTGGTTACATCGAAGGCGTAAATTATACACATTACTGATGATACATTATCAGTTTCACTGTGCTTAATCCGTATTAAAGAATTCTGGTACTGCTGCGAAACAATAGAAAAAGGAAACATGCTTTTCTCTTTTCTGTTGAATAATACGGTATGGAGATCTTGTTCATGCAACCTTGAGCGGATTAAGTAGCTATACCTATCAAATAAGAACCCGTCAACATTGTGATGGTAGTAAGGAGTTCAGCAATTTACAGAGTAAATTAGCACCAACTTTACAAGAGCAGTATTGGACCATGTCAGCTTAGCAGATGTTAGATAAAAACAAGTAGTCAAACTTATCTACCACAGCATAAAAATAAAAAGATTTCTCTGTTTGATATTTTTTATCATATGATCATGTAGGGTTGGAGTCAGATTGCCTACAGTCGAAGTGAGGTTCGAAAATTTGACAGTAGAAGCCGATTGTTACGTGGGAGACAGGGCACTTCCATCCCTGCCAAATGCAGCCAGAAACGCAGCAGAATCGGCTCTTGGTTTGCTTGGGATTGGATTAGCTAAGAGAACAAAACTTACTATCCTTAAAGACGCGTCAGGAATCATAAAACCATCAAGGTAAATAAATATAGGATTGTTTTTTGGCCGTCCCACTAGAATATTCTAATGCATAACATGGTAGGACCTCACTGCTTTTGTCTTTTACGCAGAATGGCACTACTACTTGGTCCACCATCTTCAGGGAAGACAACCCTTTTGCTAGCACTTGCAGGAAAGTTGGATCCGGGTCTAAAGGTCGGTAACTAACCAATTTCACATCATTTCTTTTTCTTTATCTTTCATTTTCAAAAGGAAATAATTCTTTTCTTTTCTTTTTGGGTTGGTATAACAGGTTAAAGGTGACATCACGTATAATGGGTATAAACTCAAGGAGTTCGTTCCACAAAAGACGTCTGCCTACATTAGCCAAAATGATGTTCATGTGGGAGAAATGACCGTGAAAGAGACCTTGGATTTTTCCGCAAGGTGTCAAGGGATTGGGACTCGATATGGTAATTAAATAGATTGTGTATATCCTAAAGTTTCAAAGACCGAGTCTTAATTGTGTAGATTTGAATTAAAAAAGCTTACGGAGACATTAAAAAACAAAAACTATGCAGACCTTCTCAGCGAATTGGCAAGAAGAGAAAAGGATGCTGGCATATTCCCAGAGGCAGACGTAGATCTTTTCATGAAGGTAGTATTAGTAATACTAAATTATCACTTGTATATTTCTCTTGATCAGATTGTATTAAAAAATAGTTAATTAATTGCATGGACTTCTTTTTGTATTAAACGAAGACCAAGATACCAAAGGGTTCGCGTAAATATACAAATTCCTATATAATCTTTGATATTAATATTTTTCGATCTCTTGCAATTTTCAGGCAACTGCTCTGAAAGGAGTTGAAAGTAGCTTGATAACCGATTACACCCTCAAAGTAAGTTGAAACATTCCCATTACCCCATCAACTATTACTTATTAAATTATATATATACATACAGTAAGGATGGGAACAAATGAAACCCAACATGGTTGTAGGTGAACTGGATTATATTTCTTTTTTGCTTCTTTCCAATCCTATCTTTGATTTTCATTTCTCTTTTGTCAAACATCACTGCTCACCTAACTCTGTGGACTTAGTTTTACAAAATGTTTCGGGATGTCTTCGTGTACTAACTTTGGTTGGTGGCTCATATTTGGTATAGTGTGGACATGATGGCCCAGCCACCAAAGTGGCCTTTGCCACTTGCTTTGATTATCCTATCCTTAATTGACCGAGTTGCTTCTAACATTTCCAATCCTTGTAATTTGGTCAGTTGTTGGGACTTGACGTATGCAAGGACACCATTGTAGGAGATGAAATGATTCGAGGGATCTCCGGTGGACAGAAAAAGCGAGTTACGACAGGTTAATTCTCTATATACATAAGTTGATTCTATGAATTCTTTTTCGTTCATCCTATTTATAATCCTTTTCTAAGTAATATATGAATAAATATATCTATACATAGCTAAGCTGAAGGTTGAAGAATTCCCATACGTGCATTTGCTGACCAAATCTCTTCACCAACTACTTTGTCTTGGGAAGTAATTTAAAATGTTTCCCACAAGCTCAGAAAGCTTAGTTCTAATTACTTCCCATTTGTCTACATGTTCACATTACAAGCGAATGCTTTACCCAGTAAGATTAAACCAGTCATTTTATAAGTACCAAATCAGGACCCACCTATTATTTTTGTACTGTGATTACTCAATAACAAGACCTTATAGTCAACTATTCCCCTGGGAGCCAAAATAAAAAAGAAAATGAAAGGGCCTGGTTATGCGGTCACAACTACGAGGATGGTCCATCATACTTACCTAAGTTGTTGATCATGACAGGAGAAATGATCGTGGGACCTACAAAAACACTATTCATGGATGAGATATCAACTGGTTTGGATAGCTCCACAACATATCAAATTGTCAAGTGTTTGCAGCAGATTGTACACCTCACTGAGGCCACAATCTTCGTGTCCCTACTCCAACCTGCTCCTGAGACGTTTGATCTCTTTGATGACATTTATCTTTTATCGGAGGGTCAAATAATATATCAGGGCCCAAGAGAGCACATCGTTGAATTCTTTGAGAGCTGTGGGTTCAAATGCCCTGAAAGAAAGGGTACTGCTGATTTCTTGCAAGAGGTTAGATAGAGTTATTGCCAAATGATTTCATCAAACCCATTATCCTTTATTCATGGGCCTGTTTTAATTTGTGTTATTCTTGAAACAGGTCACTTCAAGAAAAGACCAAGAACAATATTGGGCTGACAGGACTAAACCTTACGGATACATATCAGTCCCTGAATTTGCACAAAAGTTCAAGAGATTCCATGCAGGGATGAGGCTAGAAAACGAGCTCTCTGTGCCATTTGACAAGTCTCAAGGCCACAGAGCGGCTCTAGTATTTGACAAATACTCGGTTCCAACCATGGAACTACTCAAGGCTTGTTGGGACAAAGAATGGCTACTGATTAAGAGAAATTCAGTTGTTTACGTCTCCAAGACAATACAGATTATCATATTTGCTGTCATAGCATCCACGGTGTTTATAAGGTCCAAAATGCATACCAGGAATGAGGACGATGGTGCACTTTATATTGGTGCAATTTTGTTCACCATAATCATTAACACGTTCAATGGTTTTGCTGAGCTCTCATTAATGATTGAAAGGCTTCCTGTGTTTTACAAGCAAAGAGACCTTATGTTCCATCCTCCATGGACTTTCTCTCTCCCAACTTTCCTGTTAAGAGTTCCCATTTCAATCGTGGAGGCTATTGCTTGGGTGGCTGTGACATATTACTCCATCGGATTTGCTCCCGCAGCTAGCACGTAAATACTCTACCGGAGTTTCATCAGCTTTCATTCCAAATGAGATATTAACCACTTATTTCTGTTCTTGTTACCGTTTGCAGGTTCTTCAAGCAATTGTTACTGGTATTCCTAATACAACAAATGGCTGCCGGGCTCTTTAGGCTCATTGCTGCTGCTTGCAGGACCATGATAATTGCAAACACTGGAGGGGCTCTTACTCTGCTACTCGTATTTTTGCTCGGAGGTTTCATCCTACCTAAAGGTAAAATGAAGCTTTAAACTTTAAACTAAATTCAGGTAGCTTAGCTCAATATTAGCCAGTTTCTATCTACAAAACTTGATGGAATATGCAAATTGATAAGATGGTGCGCGCGCGTAGCTATATTTTCACATGTCAAGATGTTTGAGCATTAACCAAAGAGTTTCTCTACATTTTTGACAGATCAAATTCCAAAATGGTGGAAGTGGGCTTACTGGGTTTCACCCTTGTCTTATGCTTACAATGCCATGTCTGTGAACGAAATGTTTGCTACAAGGTGGATAAACAAACCGGTACGTTTTGCAGAATGATGAGCATTCAACTTTCAATAAAATTTTATGTTTGTAACTTGTCTTTCATGAATCAGTATGGTAATGCCATGCCACTGTGATTGAATATTACAGGGTTCAGACAATGTTACTCCACTAGGTAAAGCAATTCTCAGAAACTTCGACATTTTTCCCAACAAGAACTGGTATTGGATCGGTGCGGCTGGTCTGTTCGGATTTGCAATCCTCTTCAACGTCTTGTTCACCTTGGCTCTAACGTACTTTAGCCGTAAGTTACAGTACTCCCTGGTCATTGACATTACCATCAGTTTCTTAATTGAATTTGCACTCCTAATTCTATGTGCCTATTGCTGATCAACAGCTCCTGGAAAGCCACAAGCAATAATCTCCGAGGAAACAGCGAAGGAAATGGATGATCAGGAAGACTCAAAGGGCAATCCAAGGCTGCATAGGCCAAAGCAACAGGCAGAGACATTTCCTCGTTCATTATCTGCTTCAGACGGCAACAGCTCAAGTAAGATACACGAAAACATTGAATGGAAAATAAATCAATAACTTAAAAAGACGATGGTGTTTCTTATTAAACGCCTTACACAAGTTTTTTAAATTTTCAGAAGAAATGGCAATGCAGAGGATGAGCAGTCGGTCCAATAGCAATGGCGTTGGAGATTCTTCTATAGAGAGAGAAGCCAATGGAGTTGCTCCAAAGAGAGGAATGGTTCTTCCTTTCACCCCCCTCGCTATGTCCTTCGACTCTGTGAATTACTATGTTGACATGCCTCCTGTAAGTTTCCTGACACAAAGAACCTGCACATCGTTCACAATGCTTCAGTTTTGGTCTCCTCTAAAACAAGCATTAATGACAATAACAGGAGATGAAAGAACAAGGAGTTGCTGAGGACAGGCTTCAGCTGCTTCGCGAAATAACAAGCGCATTTAGACCTGGAGTACTCACAGCACTAATGGGAGTCAGCGGAGCTGGTAAGACAACATTGATGGACGTTTTGGCTGGAAGAAAAACAGGTGGATACGTGGAAGGAGACATTAGAATTTCTGGTTTTCCTAAGAAACAAGAAACCTTTGCAAGAATCTCTGGATATTGTGAACAGACAGATATACACTCACCACAAGTGACAGTCAGAGAATCCTTGATGTTCTCCGCATTCCTTCGACTCCCTAAAGAAGTTAACAAAGAAGAAAAGATTGTAAGCTTTTCCTTCAGCTCCTTATATAGAAAGGGAAAGGAAAACTTGTTTCTCTATATGACCTTGTTGTCCTTATGCAAAACAGGCGTTCGTTGATGAAGTGATGGAATTGGTGGAGTTGGATAATCTTAAGGATGCTATAGTTGGACTTCCAGGAGTTACAGGGTTGTCTACAGAACAGAGGAAGAGATTGACAATAGCCGTGGAGCTTGTTGCCAATCCCTCGATCATTTTCATGGACGAGCCAACCTCAGGTCTTGATGCAAGGGCAGCAGCCATTGTTATGAGAACGGTAAGAAACACTGTGGATACTGGAAGAACAGTCGTATGCACAATCCATCAACCAAGCATTGATATCTTTGAAGCCTTTGATGAGTTACTCCTGATGAAAAGAGGAGGACAGGTGATCTACTCAGGACCATTGGGTAGAAACTCTCACAAGGTCATTGAGTACTTCGAGGTAAACAATATAATCTGATTCATCTACAAGTTAAAACAGAAATTATTGGTAATCTCATTTCACGTAAAAATTACCTTTAACAGTCAGTTCCTGGGGTCCCAAATATCAAAGAGAAATATAATCCAGCAACATGGATGCTAGAAGTGAGCTCAGTAGCAGCTGAAGTCAGACTTGGAATTGACTTTGCTGAACACTACAAAGCATCATCCTTGTACAAGTACGTCAAGACATAAATATAGGTGTGCCAATCTCAAAGCTTCTTTAAACTTGCGTTCCTAACTCATGTTTTGTTACGAGCAGGCGAAATAAGGCTTTGGTTCAGGAGCTAAGTACACCACCACCAGGAGCAAAAGACCTATATTTTGCTACTCAGTATTCTCAGTCTACATGGGGACAACTCAAATCTTGCTTTTGGAAACAGAAGTGGACTTACTGGAGAAGTCCTGATTATAACCTTGTCAGATACTTCTTCACATTGGTTGCTGCACTTATGGTTGGTACTATATTCTGGAAGGTTGGCAAGAAAAGGTTCGTTTCGAGTATACAACATTCCTATATGGATATTCATCATATCCGAAGCCAAACAAAAAGAATATTGTAACTATATTCATGTTCTCTGAATTCAGGGACAGCGCAGGTGATCTTACAACAATTATCGGTGCCATGTACTCTTCCGTTTTGTTTGTGGGTATTAACAACTGCTCAACAGTACAGCCAGTTGTAGCAATTGAAAGAACGGTCTTTTACAGAGAAAGAGCTGCTGGAATGTACTCGGCACTACCCTATGCCATTGCACAAGTGAGTTATTCATTCTAACGTATCCATCGATTGGGTTTTTAACTCTACCGATCACATGACTCATGGATTATAATAACCACCTGATTTGCAGGTTCTTTCTGAAATACCCTACGTACTCGTCCAAGCTATTTACTACACACTTATTGTGTATGCCATGATAGCCTTTGAATGGACAGCAGCGAAATTCTTCTGGTTCTTCTTTATCACCTTCTTCTCATTCCTCTACTTCACATACTATGGAATGATGACTGTTTCAGTCACTCCAAACCACCAAGTAGCAGCTATATTTGCAGCATCATTCTATTCCCTCTTCAATCTTTTCTCTGGCTTCTTCATTCCAAGACCGGTATGTTTGCATTCAACATTTCTCACTTCCATTTCATCTATCAAACACTAACAATCCTTTTGCTCCTCCAATTTCAGAGAATTCCCAAGTGGTGGATTTGGTACTACTGGATTTGCCCCGTGGCATGGACTGTTTATGGGCTGATTGTGGCTCAATATGGTGATGTTGAAGACACAATTAGAGTTCCTAGTATAAGTCCAGATCCTACAATTAAGTGGTACATACAAAACCATTTTGGCTACAGAACAGACTTCATGGCAGCAGTTGTTGTAGTGTTGATCGGCTTTGCAGTTTTCTTCGCCTTCATGTTTGCTTTCTGCATAAAGATACCCAACTTCCAAACAAGATAGGAACTTGTTCTTTTGGGCCTTTTCACATTACAAAAAAATGTATTGGTTTAGCAAATGGAGTCAACCGTGCACGCCCTCTACTGCAAAGTTTTGGATACTTGTCTAGATGTTCCTTTTTGGTTCTCCTCTGCATATACAAAGTTTGTGTTACTTGGTAAAGATGGTGACGATAACTTACATTTATAACATTTATTTATTTGAAAAATGCCCAAATAAGCATGTTGAAGATAAATTATGAACTATTTTTTTTCTATTAAATTGTATTTGTGTTAGTGGGCTATTAATTTTACTTAGCTATTAAAAAACTTTCAAATTTTAGTGGGACATGTTACCCACTTTTCCTTATTTTTAGCTCATGCTTATCTCTAATTTGTTGCACTGTCATGAATGTTGTTTAATGAGCAAAATGCAATCTATAGTTTTTTTATTTCCAACAATTTTGCTATCAGAGTACTAGGAGTTTCATGGGCTTATGAGGATAGAGTAACTGTTTTTTAAGTGTTCAACCTTTAGTGTAATGACATCAAATAATTTTTTTTCTTCTTATCCATATATTTAATGGTGAAAATTATCACTTATAGGTCATTAAAATGAAATCTTAGTTAAAAGCCTTGAGTTTATGGGAGGTCTAAAACATTCCAAACTAAATCAAATAAAAAAGTATGATAAAGAAGTGGCAAGAAATACTAAGATATATAATATTCATACTTTTATAATTTTTTTAAAGTCATGTCTTTATAAGTTTTTTTACACATAAACAGCTAATATTAAATAGCTAATTTTACCAAACATCTCTAACAAACAGCTAATACAATCCGCTGGTCAAATTAGCTAATAGAATCAGCTATCAGCTAATGCAATTAGCTGTTTGTCAAACATGACTATCATCTTTTAGGATCGCAGGTTGACGAGGATTCGCTCTTCCGTCCTTCCCAGTGTTCCCACCCAGGCTAACACTACTTAAATGGAAGAGTTTTGTATTTGGTCGTTTATAGTTTCCTGTTTGGTTTATTCACTTGGAAGGATGGACCAAACGTATCAATTTGGTTAGGTGGATAAAAAATTCACTACTTGCAAGAAAGAGCCTCATCTGGTTATGTTATATTCATTAATCAAATCTGTATTTTATCCCTTTCCCATTATCATTCCACCAGGGGAAAACAACAGTACAGGATTTGAGAGCATTCATTTGGGATCTATTAGATATCTCTTGTGTGGTTCCTTGTTCAATCTCAAAAGGGTATGCGCATTCAAGTGCCTCCGTGGATTTTAGAACCAATTACTTACAAGGGATCAACATGCATCTGGTTTTTGTTAAGAACACGATTTCTTGCTGTTGATTATGGAAGTGTTTAAATGACAACAATAAGTTAACAACCTCGCAGTTAGTCTGCATGTATTAAACTTGCGGGGGTTGTGTGTGATATGCCACCAGTTTTTAGGGCGCATGTGTCCTTGGCTTCAACAGCATATATCGGTAACTATTAGTTAGGTACAACTTCATTATTCGATTTCGAGGTCCTATCTTTGTGATTTGTGATCCAATTTCACCTGTCTGTCAATCAAAAATTTTGTTTAAATATAATTTACCTTTGCTGATCATTGTTGTTAGTTTCATGTGGATTGAATTTAAGTTCTGACCTCATCATTTGAATTGCAGAACAATTATGTCTGTGCTAATTGGAAAATAAATAAACTTCATATTAGTGAATAGGAGAATTAAAAACCAATCTTATATATGGCGCAAAGGAAAACTGCTTAATATGTTACTCTCTCTGTTTGCCGCACCCAGTCTTTTTATAAATTGGCCTTCATAATTTTTTTTAATTATATAAAACATATTATTGAAGTAAAAGAAAAGTGAAATGGAGAGGCTTTTGTCTACAGCAAATCAATAATAAAGGAAAAAGAAAGAGGAGAGACGTCATTTTCTTGTTTAATCAATCGTATTTTCCATCCTCCCTCCACATCCCTCTAACCACAGCTTCACTTAATTTTTTCTCACTATTAACTGCTTCTCCTTCTCGGCTGTTTCTCTCTCACCGATTCCCATCTTTAATTGGGCCTTTTTCTGAGCGACACTATTTTGGTTTTGGTGTTCTTATTGGTTTAATGGGTTGTTGAATTGATTGGGGTCGTGGAAATTTTTGAGCTTGAGCGGTTGAGACATTGATCCGGTGAGATTGGTTTCGCCGACATGATTGCCGGTGGTGGTACCCAAATGATAACGGTGCATCCGGATGAGCTCAGGTTCAACCGTAAGTTTCCTCTTTTTTCTTTTTTTAATTCTCAGGATTCATTTTCATTCAGCATGCCAATATATTTTTACGGGTTGTTGCGGTTTGATGAGGTCGACGTGACCTTAATCTCTGCTATCAAGGTCATGGTCGATATGATGTTAGAGGAAATTATTAATATTGATTGGATCAATATCATGATATTTTGGATTATTCCATCTTTCATAAAGAAATGACTTGTTTTTATTTGGTTCTCTTGTAATTAGATAGTGCCTTGAATTTGCATGTTTCAATTTCCCTGCTGTTGCTTTTGCTTTGAGGTGTAGCCGTAGAAACTATTAATAAATCTAAATTCTGAAAAATCTCATTAATTGTCCATTTCACTTACTCCATTATATCTTGCATTCAAACATCTTTTATGATATATCCATGCTGTGTAGTTAGGCAACTGCAAGGGACACGGTCATGGTTGAAGATTTCATTTGACCTGCCAACAGAAAACTTGTTTATTGCAGTGGTGAATGAATCTCACCTGTAATTTAGTAGTAGGATCTACTCCTATTACCCTCCTTTTGTTGTGTGTGTATAATAGGTGTGAAATTTTGAAGTTGATCCTAATAGATGCATGGCGTTCTGGTAGATGCTTATTTAGTATGCGCAGTTTTAGAAGGCGGATTTAAAGCATATAGCTTTTTGTTTTTTTTTTTTGGTTGAGCTAAATTATATATAGATAAGTTTTATAATGAACTATCAATCCATGATGACCACACATAGAGAAAAAAACTTTTATAAAAAAAATTGTAGAAATATTAAGAGTTTTGCAAATTGTACATAGAGTTTTTCATTGGAATGCATAAGCTCGAATATATGCTGGTTGCAAGTGTGAATAATATATCAATTTTTATGGATGTCTCTTTTTGTAAGCTTGTAACTCATAATCATGACCAGGCTATCGGAAAGGAGGATTACCTAATGTGTACATTTGTTGATTCAGTAGTATCGTTATACAAATTTCAAATTTCTTGTATTTATGATGTTGTGCATGTCTGTTCAGTTGAGCTGGAGAAGCAAAGCTTTTGTGATCTTAAAGTTGCAAACAACACAGAGCACCATGTTGCTTTTAAGGTGGAATCTGCACCAGTTCGTAGAGTATACCTGTGCAAACTTACTGCTATTGATAAGAATGTCTCACTTATAGTTGTTTAACCTTTTTTTCCCAGGTTAAAACGACTTCACCTAAGAAGTACTTTGTTAGACCCAACACTGGTGTTATACAACCTTGGGATTCATGTGTCATTAGAGGTGCTACCTGTTGCCCCATACAATTTGTGGAAACAAAATTTTGTGTTCTTTGTAGCCAAACATAGGCCTTATGTTAGAATAGATTCTTAGTAAAAGTTATAATTCTTTAGCATAAGAAAGACAACGAGAGCAGCAACTAGATAATGTTTTAAACAGCTTCTTACTTATGTTTGTAGAATACATTGGCTTGACCTCTTATCACCCCTTTCTTGTATATCATCTCTGCGCTGATTCTGTGCTAATCTTTTCTTTAGAAGTTAGCATAATCTTTCATTTTGTTGAACATTAACCACCGGTAAATTTTGAATTTTCAGTTACCCTTCAAGCTCAACGAGAATACCCTCCCGATTTGCAATGCAAAGATAAGTTTCTCCTACAGAGTACAACAGTGCAGCCACATGTTGATGTCGATGAGCTTCCACCAGATACTGTGAGAATGCTAACTTGAAAAGAACAGCGAACTGTTTTGTTTAGTATGTAGATTGTATCAATTCAAAATAAAATTTGTTCATATGCATTGGATCTTTTTGGCTATGAGTTCAGTTTAATAAGGACAATGGTGAAAAGACCATAGAGGAGTGCAAGCTCAGAGTTGTGTATGTTTTGCCCTCATCAGCTCAAGGGAATGTGGAAGACGAGGCATTAAAAAGCTCTACACAAAATCGTGATCCTAATTCCGTGAGTTGGCTTTCTTTTTCTCTGCGTGGGTGGCTTTGTTATTACAATTGTTAATCTTGACATGCTTACTGGGTATTAGTATGGAATCATATCCCAAACTTGTAATGTGTATTGCAATTGGTTGTCCAATTAAGGGTTTAAAGTAAGGAAGGCCTGACAAGGTTCATTACCATTTACCTTGTAGTACATTAATGAATTAACATGTATCTTTCGGTGTAGATATTTGCATATTAGCATTTTTCTGAGAAACTTATGGTGACAAAGTTCTAGTAGTCTGTCTAGACATTTTTTTGCGTACCAAACATTTCACCTTTAGGTTTCTAGGCAGCAATGGTAAAATAGCAGTTGAGAGAACCCATAAAGCATATATTTGATGTGCTGTAACACAAAGCTTTTCTACTTGCAACTTTAAGCATCAAGGTTCTATGATGCTTAGATACCCTTTGGGGTTGAGTGCCAAAAAAATTGTCTTTTTAAGTAAACTTGAGAAAATCCTGGAATAAAGTTGCTAAAATTGCAACTTTTACTACCTTTTTTTCCAATTTTAATGCTTTCATAATCTATATGATCCACAAACATTGAACTTTTCTTCTCATTGAGGGATTAGGCTATACAGCGTCTGAAGGATGAAAAGGATGTAGCTGTTCGGCAAACACATCAATTGCAACAGCAACTGGTAAGTACTTACCATGTCATCTTTTTCTCTTATTTTTACTTTTATTCGTTTTGATGTTCGAGTCTTAATCCAAAAGGTCCTTTAGATATATGTTAATTAGGATACACCGAAACTCTGAACCTTGTACGTATCCTTGTGTCCAAAATATTCAGGTGTTTCCAAAATACATTGTCAGAAGCTCGTTCATATCTCGAGAAACCTTTCTTTTTGGTCCAAGTCACATCTTTGTTTTTTATTTCTCAGTTGTCATTTCTAGTTTGTACCTCTTCTTTTGCATTTGTTTCAAATTTTATATTATATTTTTGAGCTATTCAATTTGAAATTACTATTTTGATTAAAAATAAAGATCGTCTCGTGTATACTGCGTATGTTTTCTCTAAAGCTTCTCTTAAGTTCCTATTTCCTGTACCTTTTTGGTGTTGGTAATTTTTGCGTTTTTGTTTCTGTTTCCACGTTCCTTTATGTCCATTTCTGTGCAACCTAGTATTTTAAGTTGTGCTGTAAGCTAATATTGGTGCGAAGCGGCGTGATGTTAAAAAAATATATTACATGTTCTGTCACTCACCTTTGTTGTAACTAAGCAAGCAAAAACACAAACATGTTGATTTTTAGTTTGATCCTTATTATAGGACATGTTGAAGAGACGAAGATATCGGAAAAGTGATCCTGGCTTCTCCGTCACATTTGCCTTTGTTGTGGGGCTTATTGGTATAATGGTTGGATTCCTCTTGAACCTTTCACTGTCTTCTCCATCGACACAATGATTTGGAACTGAAGGCACACGTCAACCAATCTATCAATACTGTAGAATTTATGGGGTTCTGTTAGCTGGAAAGAGTACTTAATTTCTTGCCTTCATTTTGTATATGGTTGGGAGACTTGTTGCAAAATTCATTTGATTTCATTCTTGTGACTCAGTAAATAGTTTAAATTTGTCTTGTTAGG
This sequence comes from Erythroxylum mucronatum, assembly GCA_027563825.1. Lineage (NCBI taxonomy): Eukaryota > Viridiplantae > Streptophyta > Magnoliopsida > Malpighiales > Erythroxylaceae > Erythroxylum > Erythroxylum mucronatum. The sequence continues at coordinate 9,275,377 of JAOSBP010000001.1, read as the reverse complement.
CTGGAGCTTCCTTGTCTAGCAGAGGAACTTCATGAGTTATTCTGCAGTCTTCTGGACTTCTTTTGAGTAACGCTGTGTTTGGGACTTTTAGCCTTATGAGCCTAACGTTTAGACTTTTGAGGAACTAGGGCCTGTATCCATACGTCAGATCCACCTAGCTCAGCACTTACGAACCTCAGTTAAAGATAAAGGCGTGAAGTACATGCAGTCACTACGATGTTTTTTTTTTTCCTTTTCCTAAATATTACTTGCCAAAATAATTTTCGGTTGATAGATTTAACAAGAACTTAGGTTGGAGAGTGCGTCTGCAGTATTACTATTGCCCTATCGAAGCAATAAGGAATTTAAAAGCACATCAAAATTTCAGGAAATTTAGGATTACGTTTCTGTGGTTTTTTAGGGGGTCATAAAAATTATTAAAGAGCAAAAAGAAATCAAAGGAATAAATTAAAAAATTTTAAAATTTTCATATAGAAATAGTAATTACTTATATAAAAAAGAAATATAACAAAATTGTCTGCAATTTATTTAATAAATAATAAAGATACAAATGAGAATTTATTAAATAATGTAATTAGACTTATACATTATATATTACATAATTAAATATATTAGTTTAACATAATTTAAATATTTTTAAAATTTAATAATTCATATTGACTATATATCCTATTTAGTGTATACATGTTGAAATATGTAAAGATAATATTTGAAATTAAATTGAATTATCATATATTTATATTTTTTACTTTATACTAATTCTTAATTTTATATTATATGAGAGTTAAATAATCCTTTTCTCATCTTAATTTATCATAAAATGTGAAAATAATATTAATAAAAATAAAAATTTTTATTATACCAAATTTATATTATTATGATTTGTTGAGAAATGATTGAAGTAATATAAAAATTATCTAAAATGTTTTGTAATTTTATAAAATTTAGATAATATTTTGTAATTTTAAAAACTTAGTGAAAATGATATTTGATATTGTATTAGAAGTTTAGAACTAAATTAAGTACCAAGTCCGGTACAGTGTTAGGTCAAAGCGAGACAATTTAATAGAATGACTACTTGTAGACTTTTCACTAATTATAAGGAGATTTTTAAAATTAATAGAATTTTGATTTGAAGTGATGAAAATATAGGAAATGTCAATGCGTTTTACATGTATAAACACGTAGAAGAATGGCGGGAAACCTAGCACGTGCCAAGATTATGAAAATTTCACAAAATCCCGCGCTGACACGAACCTCCTATCTCAAGGAAAAACTTCCCCACTGTCCATTCCCATTTCTCTCCCTCCCTCCTCTGAGTCTCCATGACGACTCACTTTTCCGATTCACAACTCGCCATCTTCAGCTCCCTCTTCACCTCTACGACCACCACAGCCAGCGTTGAGTTGCAGAAGGCATGGCATCTCCTATCTCTCCTACTCTCCACAGGCTTCCCGACTCCACCTACCGACCTGGCTTCTCGGTGCGTTCTATTCAACGCAACTTCCGATCTGGTCCTCTATCTCTGCTCGCTCCCTTTTACGCCGATCTCCTTAACTCCTGATGATTGTGGTAACGTCTTGGTGACTGTTTCTCCGGTCGCCTTCTTCATATTTGAGCGGTTAGTATCCAATTTCAACTATCGGATGGAAACTAAAAGCTTCCAGTCTCGCCGACCGTTGGAGGATATTGCGAGGATTTACTTCAAAAAGCGGAAACGAGTTCAATTTGATTCTGAACATGGTAATTTTTGTTCTTGTGTGTCTGTGATTTGTTAACTGTATGTGGTGTTTTGGTTAGTGACTATTGTTGAAATGCTTTTTTCAGAGGTAATCAACCTAGAGGCATCTTCCCGGACAAGAATTCGAAAATCTTTTTACAAGGTGCTAAAAGCAATTACGTGTCTTTTGTTGTGGTTTATTTTATCCGTATATTTAATGTTAAATTGTGTGTCAGTCTATAGTAGGTTTATTCATCTCAAATTTTGTGAATGGAGGTCTGATTTGGTAATTAGGAGGATGCTTATCTTTTACTCTTCAGCGAAAAAATGCGAGAAGCTTATGTGCAAGATCGTTATCTATGTGAGTGCTAATGACTTGACTGTAATGCAGGTAGAGTTAAACGTGGGCGAAGGTATGAACAGGTGCATACATATAAACTCAAGTTTCACACCCGTCAAGTTAAGTAGCATAATCTGGAAATCTGGTTTGTTCCCGGAAACAGCTAATAGTAACTTTGGGAGTAAATTGAAGAACATCAAACAAATAGAAGGTGAAATGTGTCCTGCTGTTCCTTTGGAAGTGAAGGATCAGAAAAGGATCGTGCTGTGTGAGCTTGGTATAGGATCTACACGTCCGTGTCAGATAATGGCTGATGACGTCGTGAGTCAAGAATCTAAAGTATATGAGATAGACCTTAATAACACACCAAACTTTGCCGTTCACCAGGAAGATGCTAATCAGAGCAGCATGTTGCCCTTTGGTTCTCTTAATGCTAATGATGTTTACAATGAGGCAAATGGTTGTTACATTGAAAGTGTTGGAGCAATGCAGGAGAATGAAGAAACATTTTATTGTAGTGAAAGAGAAAAGGAAGCTGAAGAGATTTCTCAGGAGAATACCCTATTGAATAAGCCTTCAGAAGTTGAGGATAGAAGGGTGAATGAAATGACATCCCGTGATACTCAGCTCTCCCTTGCACAAAAGCAGTTGTTAAAACCTGATAGCAAGAAGATCCAGTCGGAGAATGGAATGAACTCAAGACTGCAAGTTCTTTGCCAGTCTCCAAAGCATAGCAATGCTATGCAATTTCCCCAAGGTACCCACCATGGCCAAAGAGATCAAAAGACAATTAGCAAGGAACGAAATCCAAAGCTGAAATATGATGATCCACATGGTAAAGAAACAACGAGGAATGCTGCCTCCAGTCCTCATACAGTAAGTTCCATGTCTGCAGTATTAGCGTTGTGTTACTTGTTTCTTCTGCACTACATCGTACTTTTAACTAGAACTCAATTTGTGAAGTATGTGTTATCAGTAGTTTTCTGTTAATTTTTGCTTAATTTGTAGGACCATATGGGATCCAAAGAACGGCCATGCTTTGAATCCTACGTTGTAGAAGAGGAAGAAGGTTCAGGTGAGATAGTGCTGCTCTTTTCTGTTCATGCTTCTCTTCTTCATATGCCATTTGCATTATGTTCATTTAAGGAGAGGCCTATGTTTGTGCAAATTGGCAGGTGGCTATGGCATTGTTTATAGGGCAAGGAGGAAGATTGATGGGACCACAGTTGCCATCAAATGTAAGAAAATGGTCCTTCATGTGCCGTGTTCATGTTTGGATTTCAAATCACTAAATCATTATACGAGGTTGTTCACATTTGGTGGAAGTTTGATTTTTGTTCTGTGCTTTGCAAACTTGACATTGCAAATTCTTCTTTTCCTGATTGATTTTGGAGAACTTGCAAAGTAGTAGGTTGTCATATTTATTGATGTTTATTGGCTTTATGCTCTGTGAAGAGATTCTAAAATTCCTTCTGTTGCAATGGCTCGCATAAAACAATTTGTCAGTAAAAGCTTTTCCGGTAGGTTATGTTGATTACAGAATTGCCGGTTTTAGCATTAATGTTATCAGTAAGAAATTACTGTATACACTAAGAATAATGCTAGCATTCATTGTTTAACTTGAGATTAGGATTGAGCTTTTGAGAAATTTGATATGAAATTTGCATGATGATGGTGCTATCCAGTTTAGATGTATCTGCCACATTTACTTTTACCTAGCCCATAAAGTATGGCAATTTTTTCTTATAGAATAAGAGGTAAGTTAGCCCCTTGAAGTTTTCAATATTTTCAAATAAGGTTCATTAGTTCTATTGTATCAACCTACCCCCTAAATTTTCAAACTGTTGGACTAATATTTTTCAATTAAATGTAATTACCTGTAGTTACATGATATCCAGTTTGGATAAATTATGCATGCTAGAAATTGACCAACTCCCAGCCATTTAACTACATTTCACGGAGGGGAGTCCTCATGTTTGGAATCTGGATGAAGGAGATATAACCAGGAGTTATTTGATCCTGATTTTGAGAAAAATAAAATCCTAAATCAATTTTCAAAATATGCCCTTATTCTTTCTTGAATTAACGAGATATGCTTGCTTCCAGAAAAATCAGGCTGAAGTGAAATATAATCCAAATTTAGTTCTACTAATCTCTGAGCTGATGATTGCATGTCCTATACTGATCCGCTGATGTGAAAATCCAATTATTTGGATTTGTAGGTCCGCACGCAAATGCTCATAGACATCATGTTAGCAATGAAATGAGAATGCTGGAACGATTTGGGTAAGGTTCTGAAAATTTTCGGCTCAAAGATCACATATTTGTAGCTTGAAGAATGATTCTCCTGATTTTCAATGTGCAAGTTAATTTCTTCTTCTAATTCAGGGGTAGAAACTTTATAATAAAATACGAGGGCTGTTTTAAAAGTGGAAATTCAGAGTGCTTCGTTTTGCAGCATGTCGAGCATGACAGACCAGAGGTAATTGTCAAATACCCCGAGCAATAAATACTCTTCTTCCATTTGGTTGATATTCCTTATGCTTTTATTCAGGTGCTAAAGAAGGTAATTGATGTTTATCAGCTACGATGGTACGGATATTGTTTGTTCAGGGCACTTGCAAGCCTTCACAAGCAGGTAGAAACTTCTGCTTTGCAGATTCTGTAATGCTGCACAATTTTAGAAAAATCTAGAGAGTTCACTTCTTGTTTCCTATACAGGGAATCGTTCACAGAGACGTCAAACCCGGCAACTTCCTCTTTTCCTGCAAGTCTAACAAGGGTTATCTCATTGATTTTAACCTTGCAATGGTTAGTCGTATTTGTTTTAGACGATTCTTCATACCCTCGCAAGGCTTTTCATCGTACTTGTTGCCATGCTTTTCTTCTTTTAGCTACGAGAAGGTTAGTGACATTGTTCTTGGTGTTTATTTCTTTTGACAGGACCTACACCACAAATATAGTACAACTAGTAAGTTTCAGCCTGCCCAATTTTAATGTAACTGTCAAATCTGCTAAAGAATAATTATTAGATACTCACTTACATTGGTTTTATTTTTATTTTTGCTTTTAGTTTTATTTATAACTTAGTGAAATTTTGATAATTTTTGGTCTTTATTTTTAATTTTAAAATTTTTGTTTTCATAACTGACAAAAGTCGTAAAAATTGATTTAAATTTTGTGTGTTTTTAATTAATTAATTATATTATTATTTAAAAAATATTATTAAATTATTCAATACTAATTATTAATAAAGAATTATGGTTAATATAATTTAAGTATTTAATTTAAAATAAAAATACTTTAAATAAATTTTACAAGTTCAACGATAATTATTTATTGAATGAATGACTACTTAAAATTAAATATTAATTCTAAATAATGATATCAATTTTAAAACTTAAAATGTATTTTCGTAAGTAAATATTAATTTACATATTAAATTATTAAATTTATTTATTTATGTAGATTTATAAGGACTAACCTTAATGCGGAATTACCGGATCAATTTGCTGTTTGTTAGTCTTCAGATTTCGGTAGGCTACTAGAGTCACTGATTAAGCCACGACTCAAACTCAAACCCCTTGATGGTGTGTTTCACGTGAAGAAGAGAAGAGAAATAGTGCCGATCGAGAAGAGAACCAAAAAACCTTTTTGTTTCTGATATTTCTTTTCTTAAGAAGATAACCACCCAAAGCCAACTTCTTGTTCCTCCTTTTATACGAGGACAGAGTAAATTGGTGGAAGTTATGTGGCCGTTCTCATCGGTTCATGTAACCGCCAACAGATTGTAAGTGTGTAAAGTTTTTGTACGTGAGCTAATAGTTCTTTGTGGGTGCGACGTCTTGAATTGCTCAAGGCTTGGTGTTGAGTTTTTACTGCATGGCTCACAATTAAGTTAATTTGTCCATTGTGTGCATCTTCTATCGAAAGCGTATTTGCTTGATTAGTTATGCTTGATGTGTTCCTCGGCTGCTGTGAGTTGATGTTGGAGTTTGTAAAAATCAGTTCATCTTTCAGATTTATTTGAGTGGAGTTGAACCTTTTGATAAATTCTTTTTTTTATCTCAAGTGTTTTCTATTTTTATACTTAGTCAATCACTTGAGTTATTTATTTATTGCTCTTTCGTTAAAAAGAGTGTTAAGAAAATCCTTTGTTTGCGTGATGTCTTCCTCTGCTACTGCGAGTTGATGTTCGAGTTTGCAAAAATCAGTCCATAGTTTGCTGCGACAACTTTCAGATTTATTTTTGTAGAGCTGAATCTTTTGAAAAATTGTTCTTTTTTTTTAAAATCTCAAGTGTTTTATGTCCTTGTTCTTAGTTAGTCAATTACTTGAATTATTTATTTATTGTTCTTTCGTTAAAAAAATGTTGAGAAATCTTTTTTGTTGAGGTTAACATGAGTCGGTCGTATTATTGGATGTGAAATTCATTTAAGGGAAGTGAGATTGAGAGATAATTTCAAGGATTGAGTGGGTTGGCTTTGAAAGTCCTTGTATAAATCTATTGAACTCTCGTAAAAATGATTAAGCTGAGTGAAAACCTCACAGATGTAAGCAATATGTACCGAACTGTGTTACCAAATTTCAGTGTTAATCTATTTAATTTTGTATTCATTTTTTTGTTTTCGTTTGTTCTGAAAAATTAATCATTGTTGATACAGTTACTTTACATTTAATAACCGACATATACAGTTACTAATAATTACGACAAAACCTTACAGGTAACTGCAATCAATTCGAAGTTTTTGCAAAACTACTGCACCGCTGCACCCCTATGGTTCTTTCATGCACGGGGTTACTTGTTAGAGCAGTGAAACTCTCTCCCCAACTCTACAAGCACATGAATCCTCCGACAACACTCTTATCCTTGTCTACATTTGATTTTACACATTTTTTACCATGTAAGATTGGTTTGGTTTGGTTTGCTTATAATGTATGAACTCGTGCGCCTTTGTTGATCATTTTGCTATGGAAAAATGGCTTTGAATGTCAATATCCTATCCAAAGAAACCATCAAACCGCCTTCTCCCACACCACACGAACACAGAACCTATAAGCTCTCTCTTTCGGATCAGTTATCCCCTCCTATATATGTACGTTCCTGTAGTTCTTTTCTATTCAGAACCTGGAAAAGAATTTAGCAAAAACATTGACGATCACCTGAAGACCTTCCTTTCAAAGGCATTATCCCACTTAGCTTTTACAATTGTGGAAGTGTCTATACCAATTATTTACAATGAAAGCGGAACAATGAGACTCCATGCTTGCCATCTAATTCTCATATTGCTATAACCATCTCAGATGCCTTTCAGTTACAATCTAGTCTCATAGTTACTACCCCTGAGTTTTCAAATTGTGATAATGAGGAAAAAAAATGAGGAAGTAGAGCAAGTGAAGGAACTTCCAAAGGATAGAAACCCACATATAATGTAAATCGATGATGCTATAGTTGCTACAATAGATGATTCCTATTTCAAATTCTCTCCATAGGAAATCCTCTGAAATCCCTATAGTTCAAGCTTGGAGTTTACAAATGAAGAAGTTAGTATTGGCAAGTATGTTTCACTAATTGTTCATTGTTTAGGGGTCCATATCAGCCACATACGTGACTAACATGGGCTTATAGGTTAATAATCATTAGTAGCTCAGCTACATTGATGAAACCCTGATGGAAAATTGGGATTCTATCAATTTGGGGATCATATTATATGGTTTTCCAAATGTTAGGCAGTAATATATCCAATGGGGTGTTGTTTGTCTCTCCAATATGACCATAAGGATCATAAATGTAGGAACATACATTTGTGCTCTTACCGAGGAGAGTAGGGATGCTGACTTGAAGACTATATAACTTGTCCATGCTTCATCTGCTTCGTTATTCGTTAAAGCAATTTCAAGTTTTATCAAAAGAACATGTGTAAGAATTGTTATGTGGATAGTGTAAGCCTTTAAGAAAACGTAAATTATAATGACCAATTTCATCAATTGAACCCGTAATCTCTCACAGCAAGGAGTA
>JAOSBP010000001.1:9241590-9252001 GCA_027563825.1 Erythroxylum mucronatum | reverse complement strand
AATTGGACAATGCCTATTTCACACGAAAATGTAGCTAACATCCTAAAGTTTAAGTGGCCACAAACCTCACCTCATTTTCATTCCTACACAATGAGTTATGCCCAAAACAGTACAATCTGTGAAAAACCCTAATTTTCCAGATTTGGTATTAACCTTAGTTCTATCATTTCCAATGCCTTTAACACATCATTAGACATCCAAATAAACACAAATTAGTTCTTATACCATTCATACACCATTCATACATGTACTAGGACTAATACCTAAAAATTGGCAGCACTCCATTTCTCATTTCTAATTAACATCAATCATCCATGTTCAAACACAAATCAAGTCAAAACCAATGATTCATACTCCTTCATCATTTCTTCCTAAAACCTAATCTTGTACTCATTAATTCCAACCCTAATTTTCATTAATTTAATGCATTCATAAGCATAAGAAATGTATCAAACCTTCCATTCAATGTTTCTACCTACCATGATTCATAATTCATACTTAAAACATCATTAAAACACCTTTTAAAGCTTAATGAAAGAACTTACCTACAAAAGCTTCCAACCTTCTCTTCTCTTCAATTCTTTCTTAACTACCCTTGCTAACCACTTCTTCTAACTCCAAGTAAACACATCATCATCATGGCAAGCTAAGAACTTGATTTCATGAAAGAGCTTGTAAGATTTTGGAGGGATGAGTTCTCAAAAGAAGAAAATCGATCATGCTCACCAAAATGGAAAAGGAAGCTTTCGGATGAGTGAGCTAAACACTTAACAATTTACTCTTTTAATGCTTTACACAAGGAAAACCGAGAAGGAGATAGGATTGTCATAAATGGAGGCAATAGGTGGTCTTATATGATTTGTCAAAATGATAAGGAAAAGTCAAATATTACAACTATTATAAAAAAAACATCACTTTAGCTAACTTCATTTTCGGTTCTTACATAAGAAGGAAGCCATGTTTCCTTATTTCACTAGGCAATTCCGTGGGAGAAGATTGAGAAGCATTAAATCCAATGCTAGGTGGCTTTATAGGATTTGTCAAAATGGAGAAGAAAAGTCAAAAGGCATGAAACAATTAATTCTTTAATCCAGATCAAAAACTAACCCAAGCAACTCAATTGACCCCAATTTTAATCCCAAAATAATATAGCCAATAATACAGTGCCATTGGGTAGCAATTTTCGCTACCGAAAATCGACCGGTTCGCTAATTGGCGATTTTTTTTTCGGTCCGGGAATTTTCTCCGGAAAAATTCAGAAAAATTCCTAAAAATCCCTTAAAATAGAAAACAATTTATGGCGCACTCAGAATAATTTTTCAAACCCACTAACCACGTTAATCCCAATAAAATTGTCTTAAGCACGAAAACCGGGAATGTCATGTATGCATGTCCAGTAATTGCATGTGCACAATTGCTACTGTGTAGCTATCCTATTATGCATGAGCAGTCCTATGCAATCCCAATCTAGCCCATCCTATGTCAATTTACCATTCTACCCTTCCAATTGAGAGTGGGATGTTACAATGCTAACTTTAGGCTCCGTACTAAAAAACTAAGAATGAAATAATCTTTCTATTTTAGCAAGGAAAGGATATAATTCTTAAACAACAAAGCATACACGGAGAAAACCATGGTAATGAAGTTAGAAACATCTTGAGCTTAAAATTATTAAATTTTTTAATTGGATAATTCTCAACATTTTATGGTGAATCAAGCAACTTGCTCAATGATCAATAACCATCTTCACCAAAAGTAAGTTAAATTCGGGATTTTTTTAACCATGAGGATAAAGATTCTTATGATCAACCTGTTTCGAGTAAGGTTTGTGGAATTCTATACGACCAAGCTATCTTAAACCAAGCTCATATAATTCTTGAATAACTTCTCTCATGACTTCCATATCGACTTGTAATCTTATTTGAAGTGGAGGAATAATAGAATTGCACTTTGCAGTTGCAATGTTACCCCCTAAACTATATTGTAGTTTGTTAGCTTCAACCTCCATACCAAAACCTTGTCAACCAAAATTTGGTCCTGACCACCTATTGGCGATTTCTAGGATTAATGTGTAGAGGTGCCCTAGGAATATCTTCCCTTTTGTGAGGAGGGATGTAACTTTTGTTTACAAAGGTAGTAGTTGGTAAGCAATTGCACTCTACAACTTTCATCGCAATCAGAGTAGGATGCCCCTTGAGCCCTTCTAATATATGCTGCACTAAAGTAGAAGAATTATGCCCAATGATTTGTACCAGAATGGCTAACAGTCTATCATCTTTCTCCGTTAATATTTTGATTGCCTTAGTTGAAAAGTCTATGTTGGACATTAATTCTAGAATTTTGTTTAACATCATTCTATTGTGGTGATTTTGGATTCTCAGCAGTAGCAGAGTTAACTAAAGGCAAGGCTGCCTTCTTGAGATTCTCTACCATTTGGGAAACAAAACTTTCATTCTCCACTACTATTGGAACTTCTTCCTTTAGGGCTGGAGACACAATAACTTCTGTTCTATTCCTTGTATATGGCATTTGTTATTCCACTAAGCATGCCAAATTGTTGGTATTAATCTAGAATTTGGGTTTTTTTATAGAGAAATTCTTCTATAATTTGTACATGATTTCTTATTGACAATATAAGTAGGTTTCAAAAAAACTTTAAGATATAAAATTTTAAGCTACTAAAATGCTAAGATGTGTTGGAAAGAAGAAATGAATTGATTTAGGCAATACCTAAAATGTAAACCATATAGGGAATTGGAGGTCATAAAATGAACACACAATGTGAACAAAGTTGGAAAAATAATAACAAAGTGTTTTTGAAATAAGTTGATTGTTCTCTCCAAAGATTAGGTTTGAGTTTGTCTTAAGATTGAATATTTGTGTGTGTGTGTGTGTGTGTGTATGTTTGTGTGTGTTGTGTATTTTGGTGTTGGTGAATTTATAATCTTCTTATTCTTGAGTTTTTTTTTTTAGACTATAACTACCCACTTCCTTATATTTAAGCTAATTAACTATAACTATTTCCTTAATTTCCATGTTCTAGACTTCAGCTTCAACCAACCGCTCTACTTCTAATCCATTTGGCAATGTTCATGTTAACTATTGTCTATTATTTTCTCAAATTTTACATTCTAGACTTTCACGATTTCAACGTATTTTTACCTCATCCATGGTTTTTCATTGCCATTGAATTCTCTAACTAAACATACATTGACTTTTATTTTTAGGCTTCTTCCATTTGTTAGATAAATTGCTTCTAGGACCAATTGAGCTAAATTGTTATTAATTTTAAGCTGACAACATTGGTACAATATGGTATTAATATCGGTCAATGCTGAATATCATATCGGATAATTTTTTAAGATTATAAAATAGTTATTTAATTTTATATAATTAAAGTTAATATTTTATGATGATTAAAATAGAAAAATATTTTAACAGTTATATTTATTAAAATTAATATAGAATATTTTAGACATAATAACTATTTTAAAATATTTTTATGCTAGAAAATATTTAAATATATTTATTTATTTCGAATTAACTTTTCAATTTTTAAATTTTTATTTATTTTTTGGTATTTCAATATACCTATTGGTAAAATCCGAAGTTCTCTAACACAATTAAATACACTAAGTCACTACGATAGAAAATAGTTTTGTATTATTTTTAGTTAATACAGTGCATGTCAGTTTGATACAATATTTATAATCTTGCGTTTTACCTCTCAAATTTTAATGTTTACCAAATAAATTTTAAATTATTAAATTATATTTTAACAACCTTTTGATGAGAATATGCTTTTTAGAGAGCTAATTAGACTTTTGCTCAATAATGTTTTGGCTAAACGGTTTCGTATTTTGACATTTGATTCTAACACAAGAACTGAACATGAATAGTATTAAATATGAGAAACCCTTGGCAAAATCTCTTATGTTTTGAACTACCTCTCAACGTTAAAGAGTTAGGACAAGAAATCTCTTGATTTCTTAAATTATACGAATCTTGGGCGAGGGAATCCTGGAGATAAAGATAAAAATTGTTTGTTTAGTTATCTGTTCTCATGGAAAGAATAAAAGGTGGCGTGCCCTATGCTTATCTTCTTCTTGTCCGGGAATGGGGACAAAAAGTGAAAACAAAAGCCAGCCGAAGCTTGACTTTGGTTCGGTCTCCTTTTATCCGCAATGCCACTTGGACACGAGGCCGTACAGATCGATGTAATTCTTTTCTTTTGTCCGTCTTAAGATAAGGTTTTTGATGATTAGCGTGTCTTGGTGATGATTAGCGTGTCTTGGTGATGAACAGCTTAAGCTAAAAATATATTTCTTCCCCAAGTGGGGCTTTGAGAGAAAAATGTAAAAGGAAAAATCAACAGTAAAAGGGGAAAAGGACTTCTAACAACACTATTTAGATAGAACATTTGGTCTCTTTGTCTTGTTGCTTTCCTTCTTTTATCTCATTTCTTCTTGATGATAATAGGATGAGGATGACAAAAAGAAGATAATGAGCCATGATTAAGAAGATAAGCTTGTGCTAGGGTTAGGCAGGTGAAATTTCAATTACTGGTTTTCCCTCCAGAATACAAATATAAAATGTGGTTGTTGTTTGGTAAGCATAGCTAAATCTTTTTTTTCAAAGGCATAAGCAAGTGTATAAGCTGGACTTGTGTCTTGAAATTAAAGCATTAGTCACTATTAAATACCTTCATAGACAAGCTGGACTTGTGTCATGAAATTAAACCATTACTTGTATTTTCATTTATGTTCTGTTTTTAATGAATTGTTTCTATATCCTGTATCATTACGTTATTGTCTCATTTGTATGTAGGTCCATCAAAAATAACTTCTTTATTATATAAGGGTAAGGTTGCGTATTATCAGACCATCTCAAGACCCTGCTTTCTTGCGAGATTTCGGACCATGTAATGACGGTGACGATAGACAAGCTGAAAATATAATATATACTGGTTTAAGAAGCATGGTAAATGGACAGTTGCTCCAAGGGAGAGCTTGTTTGGGATAATGGGAAAAAATGTATGAGTATGGAATGAAAACTTATGTTTGGAATCAACAGAGGTAATATTTTGATTTCCTTGTTTTCAACAATTCTCCGTTACTCTAAATTACTAGAAGAATAAGATTTATTATTAGTTACATTTCATTCCTATTTCTTATCTTATTCATTTTTTCATTATCCCGTGTGAACCAACCGCATGAGATCTTTAACTTGTTGATTGACATTTCTGTTTGCAGTTTTTAAATTCTTCAATTTTTGACTGTTGTTTTTACACAATAAATCAACAAAGAAAAAAAAACGTTATCTTGTAAGAAAGGGGCAAAACGGTCAAACCGTACGGACTCATCCTACGATTCCCCGCTTTCATCTAATCTAATCCCGTCCTACTCCTAACCTCTTTTTTTTTTAAAACCAAAATATATTCCAGTGGATTGATCCCTCCATTTCTATGCTTGACCTCTTCCTATATCTCCCTCTTTCTGTCTCCCACTCGGTGCTGCTCACTCCGCCAGCTCATGACTCGACGGTGCTCGCACTGTTGCAACAATGGCCACAACTCGCGGACCTGTCCGACGCGCTCCACTGGCGCGTCCTCCTCCATCGCAGGGGTGAAGCTGTTCGGTGTGAGGCTAACGGACGGGTCCATTATAAAGAAGAGTGCGAGTACCAGCAACTTGTCGACGGCTCACTATCATTGCTCCTCATCCACCGCCGCTTCCCCCAATCCCGACTCTTCTCCGTTATCCGATCGCAACCGTCATTCTAGCGACGGTTATTTGTCGGACGATCCCACCCACGGTAACGGCCCCGTTACTCGACGCGGTGAGAGGAAGAAAGGTAATGTCCTTTTTACCCTATTGCTCAGAAAGTGTATGTTTCAGGTAGATACGTTATGTGGAAAATATCCGTACTTATACGCTTATAATTTATAAATATATCTTGTGCGCATTTAGAAGTCTTTTAATGGTCAGGTTTTTCTATATTAGTTTATACTTATGTTAGTTGATTCTTTTATTACTTGCTTTGTTTTAGAAAAATACAAAAAGGCTGTTAATATTATGCTAATTTGCAATTGTGTTCAAATCTTAATATTAGGCAAAATAATCCTTTGCTGAAGTACTGCCTTGGTTAGGCTAAGTTATAGCTGGTAAATTGTGATGCAGAGTTATGTATTGCTGTCAGAAGGGTGTAAGGATAAACATGGATTGAGTGGCTTTATGTAGTTCAGAAATGGTGATTCTGAGAATTCTAGTATACCCTTTTTGCTTCCTATTAAACAAAAGCAACGGAAAACTGGATTGTGGAATGATGGCTGGAAGTGGTGATTTCTCCTCAAATGCCATGTTATAGGGAAACCAAAAAAATAATTAAAAAAAATAAAACATCTTTCCACTCTTTTCTTTGCCTGTTTTATTAAATGATACTCCAGTAGTTATACATTAAATGTTTTTATTCCATACATTTTCTCGGAGACATCAATGTCAGTTAATGTTATGGTTTCTGCTCTTTGGCATGCTTAACTTCAAATAGTTGAGACTTAAAGACTTTATTATGAAACTTAGAAGGTGATATGCTGAAGACTCGTTGATGTTTGTTTTAATGGTAATCAGGAATAGTTTGGCAGAGTCATCTGCCTTTGGTATTTTACTGATGGAGATGGATAGAATAGGAAGTTATTATTTCTGTTTCTAGACAGCTTATTGGCCATTTCAAGTGCAACTTAGACGTCTGTGGAAATCGAAGACACAATTTTTTATTTATTATTTTCTTGAGGGTGCTTTAGATTTTTGCATTTGAAGAAATTGAGGAAATTCCAAGTCCAGACAACAATTAAAAGTTTTCCTGTATTTAATTTTTGTGTGAAATTAGCATTTTTATTATGACCAAAATGTGCCCAAAAAACATTATCTTCTGTTTATTATCTTATGATGGTTGTCACAGGATATAAGATTGATTAATGGCTTATTATAGCAAGTTTTGTGCTGTGTATGGATTTCAGGTGTTCCATGGACGGAGGAGGAGCATCGGATGTTCCTAGTTGGTCTTCAGAAATTAGGGAAAGGAGATTGGCGTGGAATTGCTCGAAATTATGTAGTTTCTAGGACTCCTACTCAGGTGGCAAGTCATGCTCAAAAGTACTTCATTCGCCAAACCAATGAGAATCGAAGAAAGAGGCGCTCCAGTCTGTTTGACATGGTTCATGATATGGTATGCGCACATATACTCTTTCATTTTTCATGTCTACTGTCAATCACCTGTTTGTTATGCATGGAACAGGATAGACTAGTGTAACCTGGCTCAACCTGGCATGCCATTTTACCTTTAGCTTACGTCTCAATTATTGAGGACATACTGAACACCAAATCCGTTGTTAATCTGAAACTAGTATAGTTTTGAATAAGGTGTTGCGCTGTTCATCTTAGATGAGCAGCCAACAAATTGATATAATGGAGGGAGATGATCCCCTATTTTCTTTTGTTGATATTTCCTATAAGAAAATGGAATTTCTGTTGCTCCACCCGTGTACTGCACTATAATTCTACTTTACTAGTAAATGATGTGCTGTTTTACACACTTCTAGGGGCAAGTGTGATGAGTAATGCTTTGAGAAAGGTTGACTTACTCCATTTCGATGATACTCATTTCAGGGAACAGAACCGGAAACAGTGCCTGAAGGAAGGGAGTTGCCAACCTCTCACGCAAAAGAAATAGATGATGGAAATGCTCTACCTTCATTTAATCTCATAGTCAATACAGATTATGAGCCTATGGAAACTGCAGATCAAGAAGTTAATGGATTTGATGGAACAGCTCTATGGTCAACTGAAAGCAAGCCGACTGTTCCCAGGCCAAGTGAATTTCCAATTGTTTCTGGTTCAAGTGAGTTCATGCCATTTGTTCCAGGATTCATTCCAGCGTATATACCGGTCCCTTATCCGAATTGGTTGCAACATACTGCTACTCCAGATGAAGGAAATGCAGCAGAGACATGTCGTCATGAAGTCCTAAAGCCTGTTCCAGTTGCACGAAAGGAGCCGGTCAATATCAATGAATTACTCGGCATTTCACATCTCAGCCTAGGTGAGATTGAGAAAGGTTGTAAAGAGCCTTCACCTTTGTCGCTTAAACTGACAGGAGAGTCATCGAGACAGTCGGCTTTTCGTGCAGGTGCTCCAGTCAGCGAGTCAGGTATAAGAAAGGGCAAAGGGTGCCCCATCCAGGCAGTTTGAACTATTGTGAATAAGACAATGTTTACTAATTTAACCAGGCTACTTGTTCCTCAGCCCCCTTGTACAATCAGATTTTCTGCAAGTCATCTCATTTGTTTTCTTTTGCTAGTACCAATTTCTTGCACTTTGGACATAGGATTACGATCGTCTGGTATCAATTGTTGTTTATAACTGTAAACAGCTAGAATTATAATAATTCAGTGGGCACAGGCAATAACTTCCCATTTGTTATCTCTGTCCATCAAACAGTAGTTTTTGGTATGCTCAATATGATACCTACAAACTTTCGGGATATTTGTGGATTGTCCAAGTTGATAAACTTGCTTTTGGTTCCTATTTTCCTGCGGTTGAGGTATCAAGTATTCCATTAACTAAACAGGTCCAAGAGGCACCCAATTTGTTCCACAGTACGAGTTTACCCTCCTAAGAGCACCCCTCGTAACGAATTGAGTAACACATAATTACTAGTTTAACGTGTTCAACGAGTGTTCTGTAAAACCATTTTGCAGTATATTATTAATACTGCTGAGTTAGCCTTCAATTGTTGCATGATATTGCTTTTGTCCATCAATCAATAAGACGCAAATTGGAATCCAAATCAAATAGTATAACCCTGCTAAGAAACTTCAATTGAAAAGCGATTGCAATTCAGTGTATAAATGAAAGCAAACATCCATATAAAGAATCCAAAAGCACAGATGGAGCTTAGGACGCGATGCTAATCTTTCTCGTAACTTCTTGGAAATACAAAATTTCAGGAACTTGTTTGTATAACATTGAAATCAATGTCTAAATGCCACAATAATCTATCCAAATTTATGGTGACAACCTCTATATATTGACCATTTCGTTATATGATTTTGTTTTCTATTTTTACACAATACCAAATAAAGGGTAGTTATTAAGAAAGAAGGAAGTATAAACTGAAGTTAACTAAGGTGATTATGCAGAAAGATAGAAATCGAAAATAAAAATTATTCCTATTAATTCATGTTGTCTTTTAGGAATATTAGGGCTAATTCCTTTAATTTAAGTATATATATATATGTAGTATTAAAACCTACTTGTTTTGGGGACTCTAAGCAATAACAAATATATTCGATAATTAGAATAAATTGGATACAGGATTTAACGTGAAACTCTCAAGTATAGAGATAGAAATCATGAGATAAACTGACAATAAATCTACTAATTCAAATAGCAGGATACAAGCGATAAAAGTTTCGAGTTATCCCACTTAACTTAAGAATACCTCATGGTTTCAATGACTTACATTGTCGTGTTTGCCACTTACACGACTGTGTTTAACCTCATATGGGCATGTCTAACTTCAAACTTAGTCTTTCAACTCATACATGATTATAGAAGCTTACATGTTTATTCATATGGTTGTGTCCACCATTGACAAAGGCGTGTGTAATATATATACGGGCATATCCTTGAGAAACATCTTCAACTCATCGATTTCTACCTAAAATCTGCCCAAACTTCATCCCATTTGGGTCCATGAAGACTTCTAACACTTTCATAGCCCATATTTAGTATAATTGAACAAACATCTACAAAATGGGGTCACCCACAACAATCTTCCCCTCTAGCCCATATCGGAGGAGAAATCAATCACCCTATTGATCACTTGAAAGTCATTCCGGTGAGATCACTACAAAGCTTAGGCTTACTTTTGAGAACCGCCTTTGTCAACATATCAACACCATTATTGTTCATGTTAATCTTCTTCAATCTGATTAGTTGCTCCTTAATAATAAAACACAACTAATAATATTTAACATCAATATGCTTAGTGCAGGAATGATACATAGAATTCTTGCCAAATATATCGCACTTGGCTATCACAGAAAACTATGTACTCATCATGTTCCATGTCTAATTTTTAGCGAAATTGCTTCAATTAAAGCATCTGGTTACTAGCTTCCATGGTTGCAATATATTCTATCTCAATACTAGATAAATCTACACACCTCTGAAACTTGGATTGCCAAAAAATGGCTCCCTTAGCAAATTTGAACAAGTATCCTATGGTTCATGGTGATGCTGTCGCCTGCAACCAAATATAAAAGAAATCACTTTCGTTAAAATAAATTAATGTAGTAGCGGTAAGCGGATATCGTTCCCACGAGGAATCTCTAACGGTAAAGGTTAGCTAG
>JAOSBP010000001.1:9187900-9207642 GCA_027563825.1 Erythroxylum mucronatum | reverse complement strand
AATTAGACAAATATAATGTACAAAATAAAAATTATTCTATAAATTAATAAATATTAATTTATCGATAAATTAATAAATTATTCATTTATCGATAAATTAATAACTCTGTATAAGATAATAATTTTCAGGTTCCAACAATATTCATTTATTGAGGTTTTACTATAAATCCATTTGAAGCATTACTTGTATATCTATGAAAATTCTCTTTATGATGATTGTATAAGTGATCATTTGACTTGAGGTCTCCAAAGTTATCTTGTATGAGGTCTCCAAAGTTATCTTGTATAAGGATTGTTTTGTTTTGATGCTACTTATGACCTACTTAATCATAAGTCGTTCAATCAATAGTCATTGGATATAGCATAAATTATATAAAGGTAATTGTGCGATCAAGATATGATTCATCATCCTAAAGTAATTAAAGAAAATATTTCGTTGTCTCAATTAGTATTAATTCAGGAAATCCTTAGTCAAGGTGGAATGACACTTTGTAAATAATTTACAAATGTCATTAATTGAATCAATAGCTAATAGCGGGGAACTAATATGATTGGACTCAAAAGGAGTAGAGATTAATTCTATATTTTGTTTAATAAGAACATTGTATGATAAAATGATTAAATTACAAAAAAAATCATGCATGAACATTCCTAAATATTTAGGTAGTCATGATGTATTGCTAGACGCTAATGTTGATCTATAATTATAAATTGTTTAATTGGAGAATTAAAGATAAATTAAAAGGAGTTTTAACTTATTTAATTCTAATTATGAATTATAATTATAATTTATAATCATTATCAACATATTTGGGAACCTAATGGGTCTCATATAAAGAATGAGTTAGAGAAAGCAAAGATACTTTAACCAAGTTGGACTTAATTGTAAAGTTTGATAAACTTTATGATTAAATATAAGATATTTAATAAATAAAGATCAATATGAGATATTGTAACTTATTTGAGCATAATTGATATTTAATTAGAATTAAAGTTTAATTGAAATTAGAATTTAATTTCAATTAAATTACTTTACTGTCCAAAGCCTATTATAAATAGGCTTAAGCTCTATAGGGCTAACACTTCTTACTTAACCCCTCTCTATAAAAGTTACAGAATTCTTTCAACTTATTTCGCGGATACCATGAGAGACTAAACACTTGTGCAGCTATAGTGGTTGAGATGGATTGGTTTTAGAAACAGTTCGAATGATGCAACAAGATAAGGATAAAGCTTTAGAATAAGATAGTAGTAATAGTGGTATTAGTAGTAGTGGTGGTGGTGACGGTGGTTGTGGTCATAGTTGTAGTCGTAGTAGTAATAGTAGTAGTAGTGGTGGTGATAATGGTGGTAAAAGTGTTAGTAGTCATAGTAATATATAATCATAGTAGTTATTGTAATAGTAGTAGTAGTAGTAATTTTTCATCTATTGCCCCATCTTTGTTCTTAATACTGAAAGGTTTCTATCTTCATAGAGATCAATGCAGGCGACTCTTACTGGTACTAAATAACGGGGTAATCCTATCGCTAATTCGTTGATTAGAATTTGTAACTTAGAATATAGAATCCAGTTCGCATCATTTGGATTATATATGCCAGTGCTGCTTTTGAAGCATAACACATCTGTTTTATGTTAAGATGTATAATATGTTTGACTATAATGTAGGGTGTTAAAAAAAAAAAGAAGAAGAAGAAGAAGGCAAGTGTTTTAAAAAGTGGAGAATTTTCACAAAATATCATAGAAATAAATATATTTGATATTCTTGCATTTCATTTAGGTTGCTCAGTTTCATGTCTTTTCCAATTTTGTTGTGTAATTAGGACATGTAAACAGCTGATCAAGTACATGGGCTCTTTCTCTTGGCTTTTGTGCATTAACAGCGTTTTTGTAGTCGCAGTTAGTTGATTGTATTGATTATTTTATATCATAGTTTTAGTCTAAGAAAGAAGAACACTAATATTTTGGTAAAATAATAAAGAAATAAAATGAAAGGGATGGCTAATTATTCTGTATTTTAAATAAGATATTTTAATTAAGTGACAGTGTTATATTTAGATGGTAAACGAAAAACAAACTTTATGCATTTACCAAACGATCAGTCTGTTAAGAATAATCCCACTTAATCCTACGAGGATAATGATAACAAGTCGCTTGTAATTAAAAAGCTTTTGTTTGATATCTATTTATGTGCAGAGACTCTCTTAAGAAGGGGAAAGCTAGAGTTTTTTTTTTCAATGTTTGTTTAGAAACATTTAATTCTTTATTGAAAGATCTAACAATTTTTACCAGACTGTCTTTAAAATCAATTAATAAAGATTGTAATTAAAAAATTAATAAAGATTTTAATTAATTTAAAAATATAATATATTATTTTAAAATAATTAACATAAGAGTATAATTAAAAACATAGAAACAAGATAATAAAATCAAACATGCTTTTATTTTTAACTTTTCATTACAAACCTCAACTAAATGAATTTTTCTTTTTAATTTTTACATTAGGAATTTTAACTAAACAGATTTTTTTTAAACTAAAAATAAATAAAAACTAAAACTACAAAAGACAAATAGAAGTGGAACCAAACATTCTTTAAGTATGTGATCATCAGTTGTAAATGTTCGAACCAGGTTGATGTAAAAAATAAAATAATATTTATTATGTTGCATCTGGTACAGTACTATACGGGTACCGGTTAGTACCGTACAAGCAGGATCCTTTCACAAAAATATAAACAGTAAATTTTCAAATTTCAAATTAAATTTAAACTTTTCCAAATGGAATCCTCTTTTAAATAAAAAAAGAAAATTCTATTAGCAAAATTTTATTTTACTTTTGGCTTAGGATTTACAGATAGAGGAAACACTTGCAACGAGCGTTAATAAAAATATCCCCGCAATTATTGATCTTTGTTGGAGTTAGTGTGAACTAAATTTTTTACACAAAGATTTAATGTCAAAACAGTAACACACTAGACAACAACATATCCTACGATGTTGGTGTTGTTAAAGGTGAAATGTACAGTATAAGAGAGGGCACAAGGATGAGATTGGATCAAGTTGAGCTGTGGCCATCGTGCTTAAACGTGGGTAGAGAATATCATAGCAGGTTATGAAAGGCCAAAATGTAGCAGAAAGTACAATTATTTAGGTCTAGGAAATAAAATTAACAATCATGGAGGAAGACAAAACATCTTCCTCCATGATGTCATTTTGATTAATTCATGCCTTAAAAATCTATACATTTCTAATAACATTGATTCTCCACCGTTAATTAACATCATTAGTTAGAAGCAGTAACTAAGCGTAGTAATATTAAACAAAAAGAAAAGAGTAGAGAAAGAATGGAGTCCATGAATGCGTGCTAGATGTTGCCCTTTTAACTAACAACATCTTCGGTGTTAATTGTGCAAATTATACACTTTTATTTTTTGGGAGGCATTGTTGGTGGTGGAGGTAATAAAGACTAAAGCTTTATGTTTATTAGTTTATGTATGGAATTGGGCTTACTTATAATTAAAGCTTCTAGTGTACTGTACAGACCTCCATTCACGTAGAGGTTCGTCCTTCACATTTTCAAATAAGTTTCCAAAATAAAGTCATTTTCTTTTTTAGTGTACATGGTTTTGCCTATGGATTAAAAAAAGCATGCCCATGAAACCCAATAAATTTGTACTTGTTTTCTAATATCTATTTCAAGGATATCAATACGACAAGTTACTTGGTTTTACATCTGCACCCTACTAGCACTTGCTCTTAGTTGACCTTCCCACTCCATCTCCATGGCTAACTTTAATTATTACTTTTGTTCAAACCCATATTATTATAAAGAATTCAACAACTTGACAAGCACCAAAAAAAAAAAAAATTCCAAAACCCTAAAGGAGGAAAAAGGAAAATAAAGAGACAGTTGCTTTACTTGCGTGTTATTTTTTACTGTGCTAAGAATATATAAAATAGTTTTTTACAGAACTTGCAAGTCACTTCCCCAATTAGTTTATGAGAAAGAGGTGCTCTCTAATTAACTTAATAAACCAGCACCGCACTCTGTCAATCTCAAACCTTGCACCTGAAATTTCTCTCTCCTGTTTTCACTTTGACATATATATGTGCACATACTCCTTATAAAAGCTCAGCATCCACTCTCTTAAACACAGCCACTCTTCCTCTTGAAAGACTCCAACTTTATACTGCAACACCAAGTGTTTGTTTTCAACGCAATTCAAGACTCAAATCTTTTTCTTCTTTCCCATTAACTTCTCTTTGGAACCTCATTATTCTTGCTCACACCAATGGAGGTACCAGAATTCTTCGTCGGAGGTTACTATGGCCCCGGAACCGGCGACTACGTGCCTGGAAAGAGAGTCCATGACCAGAAAAATGGTGAACACTTCAGGGTTGATGACCTCTTGGACTTTCCGAGCGAAGAGGACGTGGTAATGAGCGATGGGTTCCTTGATAATGTTTCAAAGAACTCCACCAATGGCAATGATTCTTCTACCTTCACGTCCAACGACAGCTGCAATTCCTCCAGCTCCGCCGCCGGTAATGCTGGATATCAGAGCTTCGGCGATTCTCAGTTTTCAAGCGAGCTTTGCGTGCCGGTAACTTACATGTGACATTGTTATACGTGAATCTTGCGTAATTAATTAAAGTTATTACTTGATATTTTTAAATCAAAATTTCATTTTTAATGTTGAACTTGAAACTAGCTAATACGCAACAAGGCACATTCCTTGAGGAGGTCAACTAGTCCCCCATGTCAGAATTGTAAATGGGAAGTGTTTGGTGTTGTATATGGGGACTAAATTTGGAATTTCTTTTAATTTTGCAGTATGATGATTTGGCCGAGCTTGAATGGCTCTCAAATTTTGTGGACGACTCATTCTCAACTGATCAAACTCTGCATTCTAACCTCCATCTATTATCCGCCACACCCGAAGACTCCTCATCGGAAACCCACCCCTGCAACCGGAACAACCAAATTTTCCACTCGGAAACCCCATTACCCGCTAAGGCCAGATCCAAACGATCCCGGGTTGCTCCAGGTGATTGGTCCACAAGACTCCTCCACCTCTCACCCAGAGCAAAAACAAGTTCAGGAAAGCAAGAGAATCCCAATTCTGAAGTGCATTCGGGTTCCGATACTCCGGTACGTAAATGTCTACATTGTGCAGCCGAGAAGACCCCACAATGGAGAACCGGGCCAATGGGCCCAAAAACTCTGTGTAACGCTTGTGGGGTAAGGTACAAGTCGGGTCGGTTAGTGCCTGAATACCGACCCGCAGCTAGTCCAACGTTTGTGTCCACAAAGCATTCAAATTCACATAGGAAGGTTTTGGAGCTTCGGAGGCAGAGGGAAATGCAGGACCGATTTCCAAGTCAAACTTCACTTTTTGACGTATCGAATGGTGGAGATGATTTCTTGACCCATCATCACAGTGGCCCCAATTTTATACATATGATGTAATGCACAATAGGGGGTTCTTTTATCAATTTTGTATCTTCCAAAGTTTGAAGTGGAGGGAAGACAAAGTTGTGTACTGATTTTTGTTTTAGTCAAAACTGGGAAAGAGTTATATTAATTGTTGAGTTGTATTTTTCAATACAATAGGAAAAATTTAAGTAGATCTTTTATCCATACAGTAGAGAGTACAGACCAAGTTAAAGAAAAAGAAATACCCTTGCAGATTCAATAAAAATGAAACATATGGGCCACAAAAAGTGTGATGTGCCCGTACCTAATATACATCTGCACGTGAAGAGTTGGTTGGAGAATTCATTATTTTGCCAGATTTCGTTGAGTAAAAGACATGTAGTGGATAGCGTTTATCCAGGAAATGGACTCTCTTGTCATAGGAAATTTAAGACTTAATTAGCCTTTGTTTTGCACTTCATTACTCTCAAAATGCAGAAACTTCCCTTGATTATTTCTTTAAGTAACTACGCACTCATTTCAATAAGAAGGAACAAAAACTACTGGGCATGGGTTTCAGTGATGAATAATCAAATGGGAACATTTGAATAAGCTAAACATCGTCTTCTGTACGTACCGTCCGCCTAGAAGCAAGGTCCAAAATAATACTCCCTCCGATTCATAATAAGAGTCGTTTTAGAGGAATGTACGTTTATTAAGAAAGTTAATGAAATATCTTATATACCCTTATTAATTACTTGTTAAAGTGCTTTGAAAATATAATCTGTGTAATCTGCGTAATTAAGATGTGAGAGAAATTAAAGGGTAATTTTGGAAGTAAAATTATAAATATGCATAAAAAATCGCAAACGACACTTATTTTGAATAATTAAAATTCTTCTAAAAAGACTCATATTATGAGTCAGAGGGAGTATTACGAAATCAAGATAATGATAGGATCGAGAAAGAAAGGGAAAGAAGGCCAATAAACAAAAATCTTCAAGGCAAGGGAATTCAGCAATTGCTTAGCTTGCAAAGTGGCGCCCAGGATCATGTGGATGGTGGTGCATATAAAAGAAAAATGCATTAAGAATTTGATGTTATATTGGGGGTGATATGTTATTGTCTACTTGATCTCAGACACTTGCTCCCCCATAGGGTCCTACACACCTAAATTAATGTATTAATGTTATGAATCTCCCTGGGATGAAACTAGAAATCTTCATGCAAGTGTATTAGTTGCTCAATTTGAAATTAACAAGCATCGCCGTGACAAATATCACGCTATGTTTTAATTTGCTACTACTTTAAATACCACTTTTGTCTACGTTTTAATTTTCTACAATTTTTTAAATATCACTTTTGACTATGTTTTAAAATCATAGTTAAGAGTAAGTTTTTAGCTACAAAATTTAAAAATCCTCACTTATTGAAGCAGAATCTTAAAATATATCACCTTTGGCTATGTTTTAATTATAAATTTTTAGTTAAAAATAAAATTTTGCATATGAAATTAGAAAATTGTAGCCAAAAATAATTTTTTATTATTGAAGCAGAATCTACAAAAATATCACTTTTGATTAAGTTTTAATTTGCTATGATTCAAAATTTCTAACTAAAGAAAGCTTCTGGTTACAAAATCATACCTAAAAGTAGATTTTTAGTAACGAAATTTAAAAATCATTACTTATTAAAGCAAAATCTCCAAAAACATTTATTTCACAGGTTTTTTAGACTATTAGCGACGTTTTTTATTTCTATCAATTTTGTTTTTGTAACTAATAATTTTCTGGGACATTTTTTTAATTGTGAACAACTTTTCGTATGAAAAAGTTTTAGGCAACGAAAGGCAGATTGCTCTTCTTGTTTTGCTTCTTCTGTCTTCGTGTGTCTTTTACTTCAACATATTCTTCTTCTTATTCTGTCTTCGTGTATCTCCTGCTTCAATTTCTGTTTGTCCTTGCTGTTGTCTGCGTGTTACTCCTCTTCTATGTTCATGTAAGCGTGTCTAATATTGCTTTGCTTTTACTCTGCTTTCCTTCATATGGAAAGTGTGGGGTTTGACTAATTGATCACAAATGTGGCATTATTTAGAATAACAACAAATTCCAGAAAACTCTCTGGCTTGATTCCAACGATTATCTTTGTAACAACGAATTCCAAAAGGCATTCCCTTGAAATTTCTGATGAATTTTGGGTATCTCAGTTCATATCCTAAGTTCCAACTAGGCTATATTGGAAAACAACAAAATGCTATTTTAGAAGTACTGAATACCTTTAGAATGTATTACTCGATACAAATGTAACAGTATTGATTATCTGAAATCAGGAAGCAACAGTACAATTCTTTCAAAAGAAATTCATCCAACTTGGTAGTTGGAATCACAAAAAAAAAAAACTAATGGCAAGAAGAAACAATCAATTAAGTAAATTTGTTTAATATATTGCACGAAAAAATAATGCCTAAAATAAATGTATTATGTATGTTTAATCTCTTTTCAACTTGAAAAATGACATAGCTTATTGTATTGTGCTCAAAAGAATTATGTATTGGATATTTTATATAAAAATGTTGATGAAAAACATAATTAATATGCATTATGGCATATCTGGAATTTTTTTTCTTAACTTACTCTTTTATATGCAACCTTGTTCTGGGAAGATTGATTATTATTCTAAGAAGATTGCTTGTCTTGAGAAGTTTACAAAGTAGCTCATCAATTGATTAATAGGTGCCTAATCGATACATGCAAGTGCAGTTTGTATTTTTGTATTTCTTGGTGTTTTTATGCTGTAATTTAGGAAATGATTTTGATTATTTTGTATTCAATAAGTTAAAAGTTAATTCAGAATCATCTTTGGTAGGTTAGTATCTAAGATTTGGAAAGAGAGGAATATTAGTTTGGGCAATTTCATGCATTTCATGTCAAACACTAGTTTGAAGTCACAAACTCTTAGGCATTCTAATTTTTATTCAACTCCTCGACATCACTCCAAGTATTTGATTTTAGCACTTAAGTTAAACAATAAACTCTTACGCATTCAACCACATATTTCATTTCTATTACTTTATCATCCTTTTAAAACTTTAACATCCTTTTAAAACCATATAAGACAACTTTAGACCATATAATAGGGAATAACATTTTCTTCAAACATTACCTTATATAATTTAGTTTCATTTGGATTAAATATTTTGCAAATGCATCCACACAATCTTTTTTAGTTTATGCATTCTAAAGTGCCAAAAAATATATTTGATATGGCTTATCCTATGATTATGTTGACCATAATGTCTTGTCCTATTCTATACCTTACTTTATCTATAACATTCCTACCTTTAATCAAAATTTCATTCATATTTCAATCAACCTCTAATCATTCATATTCCAATAATTATATAGCTAGATGGGAAAATTTTGATGACTCGTCAAAAATGGTATAGCAAATACTTAGAAAAAGCCAAAACTTTCATGAAATTTGAAAAAGATCAAATGGGTTTATAATGTGAAATTCGTGATCCATGCATAGGTTATTTAAATGTCAATAATTCAAAGTCAAGATGTTGTCTATAATCACTTACTAATTCGATGCATAAATGAATTCTATACTTAATATATTTATCATGGCAAACATTCTAAAGAAAGTAATGCTAAAAGTCTTGATGTAGTTGATGATGGTGATAGTGATCTTGGTGTAGATGATAGTGATAATAATGACGATGTAGATGATGGACTTAGAGAAATGTTAAAAGGATGTGGGGAATTATATGGAGACTTTAGATGATAACACTTTGCCTAATACATTAGGTAGAATTACACAACATAATTTTAAGAAGTTATTGAAAGTAGCATGAGAAGAATTGTATCCAAGGTGCTCTAATTTTTCCCAACTAACCTTTTTTGTGGAGTTGTTGCACTTGAAGGTATATAATAAGTAGAGTAACAAATCTTTTGACATGTAAATTGAGCTACTTAATGACGCATTATCGATTGGTCACAAATTGCCTAAGTCTTACTATGAAGAAAAAAAATATTGTTAAGGGACCTTAGATTAGGATATATATCAATACATACTTGTAAGTATGATTATGTTATCATTTGGAAGGAGTTTAAAGATCTTGAAGAATCTCTTATTTGTGGTTTATCAAGGTGGTAAGTGGATGGTAAAAAATGGAAAAAGATACCTCACAAAATCTTAAGATATTTTCCTATTAAACCATGATTATAAAGGCTTTTTATGTCAACAAAAGCTGGCACAAATATGAGGTGGCATAAAAAGAAACACATTGATGATAACATTAAATGTCATCTAGCAGGCTCAAAGGCATAGAAAGACTTTTATGGAAATAATCCATGGTTTGTAGAGAATTGTTGTTATTTTTAACTTGGGTTAGCAATGAAGAGCCGAATCATAATGCAATTAATAATGAAGATTTTGAAGATCTTGATTATAATGATTGAAGGTACCATGAAATTGCTCTTTCTATTGTTTTATAATAATGTTGGAAAGATTTATGTTGTTGATGTGATTAATGTTAATGATTAAATGCATCTTAATTATTATGATTGAATGTATCATGAAAGTGCCATTTTTATTATCTTATTGTAATAATGGTATCATTTATGTATTTTTTTCTAGTGGATATCGAACATAATGACAACTAGTAAAAACAAAGGAAAAAAGGTAGCAGCTATCAAAACTGTAGAATAGAGGGATATACAACTTCAACCAAATTAATTGATTGGTGCTAAAAATTCAATTCCTAATCAACAATAACGTTTTATCTCAAATAACAATGAAATTAGTCATGCAAGTTTAAAATTTCTATACCTTCAAGTGACTATATGTATCTTCTTCTTATCATATTCTTTTTTTTTTGTCATAGGAAATAGAGCTTCTTGTAGTATGTTGCCACAATAAATCAACAATTATATTATGCCTTCATGTCATACACAACAACTTCATTATGTATCAAACAACAACGAAGCTACTAATGCATGTTTGTTAATCTTTAACAACTTTAACTAGACTTATGCTCAAATATATATTTAATGCTCAAATATATATTTATATATTCTAATCTTTCTTTTATCATTATTCACTTGTTGTTAGCTTCCAATGTTAATATTAGAAAAAAGAGGTAGAGGTAAAACTAGACGTTATGAATTGCAACGAATGAATATTGCAATGAATTGTAAGTCATCAATATAGATTGATACTCAGCAAGGTCGACCAGTAGACAAGGTCCAATTTGCGAAATTTTCAAGTGAGTTGAGGTTTATTGTGAGAACAAAATTACCTTGTCTGAAACATGGTATGGACTTGAAGGAAGACAACTTACTTGAAAATGCTTTAGAAAAAGTTGCGATACTTATACAAAATCTTTAACTTTATGCATTAGTGTCTTATTGATTTTAAAATTAGTTACAATATTACTTACTGTTCACAGATAAAATTGAATATTGGGGATATTGAGAATCCAAATGTTTCAAATTGTTTTGCGTCATTATGGAAAAAAAGGACAAGGGATCATCATTTTAAGTTGCATAAGTATTATAAATCCTTTCCTTCTGATGCAGAGGCATGAAGCCATGTTCCTGAACAAATTTATAAAGAAAATTGGAATAATTTGATTGATTATTGGGCTAATATGAAAATTCAACTTTATTTTCTTTGTCTTCATATATGGTTGCATTAATCTTATTAGATGATTTAATGACTCAGTTATAGTTTTTTCTTGATTTTGGAAAATTGTAAGAAGGCAAGGGTCAATAGATCAAAAATTAAAAGACTTCATAATCAAGAGTCAAAGTCATTTGTAGTTGTCCGAAATGAATATGTAAGTTCTATGTTTACAAGTTATACTTAAATCAATAAACACTAATTATTATATGTGCCTTGGGCTTTTTGTTTCATAAAATTGAGTGAGAAGGAATTACATGGACAACAGTGTGAAAGGATGACACTATATAAAATCACTTACTATAAGAAAGGTAAAGGATTAGTATCAAAAGAAGCAAAAAAAAAAAAAAAACTATGTAAGTATAAAAGTTTGTTTAATATTTTTGTTCATATATTAAAATATATAGTAGTAAGTACTAACACTTGGATTGATTTTTTTTAATTTTAGAATAAGATGCAAGAGTTATTAGAGAAGCCTATTTATAAGGAGAATTAGCTCAATGTAGATGACATTTATGATACAGTACTTAGTACTCATTTTGGCTAAGTGAAAGCCCTTGATTGTGACCCTAAGCCAAATGTTTCAACATCAACATATAAAATAATCACTGAATACCTTCAAGAAGAAAACAACAAGCTTAAGGCTGCATTATAAGTAGAAGTAATCAGGCGACAAGAAACTGAAGCAAAATTAGCAAAAAATGATATATTATTCAAAAATTACTTAGCCTGGATTACGATAGAAATGAAGAGGAAAGTAAAAGGTAGTAATTTGATCTCCTATACTTTTTCTATCACTTCTTCTATGTACTATAATTTTATTTTAATACGTTTTCTTGAATTACAAAATTGATGAAGATGCAACTGTCGACTGATTATATTATGAATGGTAAATTTATGTGGTGTTTGCTTTAATAAAAATCAAATACTTATTGTATCAATGCTCTCACAATATTTTTAGTTGATTTCAACTAAGCTCTTTGGATGATTACAAGTTCATGGACATGGACAATACTAGGTAGTCATTCGAGTTATACTCAAATATTTTTGTAATCTAAGCATGACATATTATAATTTGTAAACTGATCTTTTTATTTATTATTTTGTTTATAAGAATTGTTCAAGTTGTCATTTATATCTTGTATAGGAACAAATGATTATCTTTTAATATTATATTCTTTTTGTTCATATAATTCAATGATATTATATAATTTTACTTTATATATACAATGCTCAATTTTTTGAATTAATAATATTTTATACGATTTAATTTAGTAATAGTAAGCAAATAATTCACAATAAAAAAACATCGATACGTTATATACAAAACATATTGTTCAATATCATAGATTAAAAAGTAACAAATAATAAATTGCGACATTATTCAAAATGTAGCAACTAACATTTGGCTACGGAATATGAAATGTAACAAATAACATTTGACTACTTTTATGGAAAATATAGCAAATAACAATTAGATACATTATGAAAATCGTAGAAAATAACATCTTGCTACGTTATAAAACATGTAAGTAATAATATATGGCTACGTTATAAAAAACATAGCAAATACTATATAGTAAAAAGATAAAAATGTAGCCAAAAACCATTAACTATGTTTTATTTTCTTTGTCGACAAATTTTTTTTTCCCACCAACATTCAATTTTTAGCTATGTTTTGGTAATGTTTTAGCTACAATTTTTAAAAATGTTGCCTATAGTTTTTAGTTATAGAAAATTGGAGATGATTTGTGTGATGAAATTGAAACGTCACAAATAACTATAGGAGACCTTTTTTTTTTTGAACATTTAGCTACGTTTTTTTTGGGTAGCTAATATTCTACTTTGTTGTCGTGTATATATTTGAGCTAGTGCTCTAACCATCTTGGTGCCTTCAATGTCATCATGGGGGGCATGAGTTAGCTCTTGGGTTTGAAGTCTAGGTAATTTAGTCTCATACATAGTAATGACATTGTAATGGTGGCTGCATACTCACATGGGTTTCATAGGAGAATATGTGCCTTAAATTAATGAGTAGACTGCAAAACAATCGGAAACATAATGAAGAATTGTTGAAATTAGCAATTGAATTAATTGTTTGATTAATATATATGACACCCTTACTTTAATTTCTTTCTCCATGATGTGACAAGGCTAGAATTTGGCAAGTCGTGTACTAAGAAATTTAATAGAGCATGATTAATGACTCTTGCCTTAAATGAAGTGTAACTAAAACCATTTTTTACCATCATAAATTCTGGTTCTCAAACAAGAAAGAAATGGAAAAAGAGGTAGTCAAATTGATGCTCGTTTAGATTAGATAAAGCAACGAAAACAAAAGGTTTTGGCACCACACAGAAGAATGTACAATGTATGAACATGAGCATTTGTCAGTATGTCTTGTGTTTGTGGCGAGTTCATGCATGAAAGCATTAATAAATGTGGTATTACGCAAGATTAGATGGGCATGTGAGGAGAAAAGGTAGGCACATGCAATTTCATGACGTACATAACTGGTTCTCTGAACCTTTTTTTGGATCATATCTTGAAAATTTGGTCTAGGGATCTTACCATGTTACTGGCTAAGATGTTGATGGCCTTCTTGTCTCCTTACCAACACCCCCACTACCCAATACTTATTTCAAGGTGATTTTGGGCATTTTTCTGCTATTATTAATTCAAACTAGAACCTAGAAGGTTAAAAGTGGAACAAACATCTCTTGGTAGAAAAGGGTGGGAGAGATTTATGTCCTTAATTAATTTCGTGTTATTTGGTTGGTGAAGTACACGTAATAGGTAACTATTTGGTGATTGTTTGGTAATGCCCTTTGCCTGTTTTAATCCAGTGATTGGGTTTAGGTCATTTCGGTCACCCATCATTGAAGTTAAGAAGTTCACTTCTGTGGAAAACTTTTAGGGTTTCTAAATTAAGGCCGTTAGGGATCATACACATGTTGAGGACTGTCATTATTAGCTGGTAATGCTAGTTATAGGTTGCTTGGCAGCTTCTTGGAAAATGGTGGGTGATATTTTTCTATCGCTTGGATGGTTTGCTCCAACATGTGAAAATGGATTGAAACTAAAGACAAGTCCTACAAATTAGTGTTAGAAGTGAGCAATGATCCATTTTGTGTAGGCAAGACTCAGAAATTTGTCGAAAAAACATAGTTGAGAGGATGCTCGAAATGTAATTTGTATTATGTTCACTTATAACACGTATTATTAATTAGTTTATTATATTGTTTTTAGCATTGCCAATAGAAACAATAACATAAACAAGATCTATAAGTTATAAAAACAAATTAAAACACAGCCAAGATGAAACGTTCTTGGACTTTCCCATCGACTCTAAGTTACGGTCCTGTATACATTATCGTTAAAGGATGAAAGGCTCAATTATAGTAATTAAATAATATAATTGTAAACTGTAAAGGCATGCGCATCAATCTTGTTAATAAGGTTGCTCATCAAATGAGCTCTAATGAGCCCGAAAAGTAAGGACTATTCCTCTATTAATTAGGCAATGTGGGGATATAACAAAGTAGTTGAGGAGTTGAAATTCAATGGTGATGGGCAGTAGGGAAATTTTGCAGAAGGGATAGGGTTATGAAGCAGAAGCAAATACAAGCTTGTGAAGGGCTTAAACTCTCATGAAGTCATGATATCTGTCATCTCATCTGTGGCCTTCCCTTCCAGGTGATTCGGGAAAATAAAAATAGTTCAAAAAGCATTTCGAATTTTGATCATGACAAGTGGGCAGAGACGCCATACACAACAAAAGTGCAAAGATTAAAGAACACTGCTCCACATTTCGTTAAGCACAAAAGCAAATGCACTAGTTGAATATTAAAAGTGAAACGAACATGGGGAGGGTCGGTGCTTAGGTCATAAACTTAGTTATTTAAATACAAAATTAATGCTTTTTATTAAGGATAAGGCTATACACAATTCCCACCTATGAAACTGCAGCTTTGACCTACGTGAAATGAAAGAAATGTTATACGTAGAGGCTTTTTGATATCGATAGCATATACGTTCATGCTGTTCTAGTCTATCACTTACAGACCATATTATGCTTCAGAAACTTGAAAAGAAAATTCGATTGGGAATAGGAGTTCCTTGATTTTTAATTTACCGTGTTTGGAAATTTCTTTTGAGAACAATAGTAAATGGTCATGCATATTGATGTATAACTTTGTTGGAAAACGAAATAAACAAATAAAAATATATTGATAATAAAACAAGTTTATACTCTATATGAGCTGCAGCTCTATCTCACTTTCTTTTCTCAGTTTTTCTCATAAATGCATTACACATACAAGCGCCTTTTAATAGCCACGAAAGTCGGTTTACTCACCGACTTTGACAGCTCA
Organism: Erythroxylum mucronatum; assembly: GCA_027563825.1. Classification (NCBI taxonomy): domain Eukaryota; kingdom Viridiplantae; phylum Streptophyta; class Magnoliopsida; order Malpighiales; family Erythroxylaceae; genus Erythroxylum; species Erythroxylum mucronatum. The sequence goes on along the minus strand of JAOSBP010000001.1, from coordinate 9,192,171 downwards.
AAACAATTACAAAATAGCTACAATTTTAACAGCTAACAAACAGCTAAGAGCCGTCTGTTTTCAATAGAAGAATAAAGAAGTGTCCATTAGGTTTGACCTCTAACGCTCCCCTTAAACCCGACTTTGCATGCCAGTCTTTTTTTTTTGAGTTTGTAAAATACATCAGTTTTCAAAGGCTTTGTAAAAATAAACATAAGTTGATCTTTAGTTCTGTAATGAATAAGTATTATAGTTTTGTCTTTCACTTGCTTTCGAATAAAATGATATTTTGTATCTATATATTCGCTTCGGCTATGTGACACTGGATTTTTTGCAAGTAATATGATAGATTTATTGTCAATGTATATTGTAATTGGACCTTCTTGTGTGTGATATAACTCGCTCAAAATATTCTTGAACCATATTGCTTGACATGTTACTCGGCTTCACACGTTAAAAGAACAACTATTTGTTGCTTTTATAATATTGACCACGAAAAATATTGCTGATCTAATATGAAATGCATATCCAGATGTGCTCTTTCGATCATCTAAGTCTCCACTATAGTCACTATTTGAATAGCCAATCAACTTAAATCTTGAGAATGTGTATAAAATAGACCATGATTTATTGTACCTTTAACATATCTTAAAATTCTTTTTACTACAATGAAGTGATCTTGCTTTGGGTTCTCCATATATCTACTGACAATCCAACTATGTATATATAATATCTAGGAGTGTGAAAGTCAAGTATCTCATACTTCAAAGTAGACTCTTGAATAGTGTTGGGTTTGCCTACTCTCTATTTGAATATATTCTCAATATTACACCTACTTCTGTTGGCGTAGCCATTGACTTGTAATCCTTTATTCTAAACTTGTTCAAGATTTGTTTCGTACACTTCTTCTGCGACGTAAATATTCTGTCTCCCATTTGTTTTATCTCGATTCCAAGAAAGTATGACATTTTACCAATCTCTATCATTTCGAATTCTTTAGTCATTGCTTTCTTAAAATCGCTGAACATACTCAGATTATTTTCCGTGAATATCATATCATCCACATCTAAACACATAATCATGATGTCACCATCTTGATTTTTCTTTGTGTATAAGGCATACTCATGTGGGCTTTTTGCAAAACCTTTCTTTTGGAAATACTTATCTATTATCATGTTCCAAATACATTGAGTTTGCTTTAATCTATAAAATGCTTTTTTTCAAAAGATAGACTTTGTCTTCCTATCCTTTTTTAATATATCTTGGTGGTTATTTAATGTAGACTTCTTCAAGACAGCTGATTTAATGTCCATATGATAAATCTTCCATTTATTTTGTATTGTCAGCGTTGTGATAAGTCTAATGGTATAAATTCTTGTAACTGGAGCAAACACTTATTCATAGTCAACTCCTTTCCTTTGCTTATATACCCTTTAGTGACTAATCTTGCCTTGTATTTTTCAAACTTTCCTTCTTGATTAGTTTTGTCTTGTACACCCACTTAACTCCTATTGCCTTATATACTTATGGAAGATTAGTTAGTTCCTATGTTTTATTTCTTCATTCATGGCCTTTTTCTACTTATTGTCTTTAATAGCCTTTTCATGTGTTTATGGATCACATTCCGCCATTAAGTAAAACAATGAATAATCAAATGTTGTTTGTACCTGTTCTGCAGCATTATAGATATCATCTAGACTCTATATTTTTATAGGTACTCCCCCTGAATCGCTATTGCTACTACTGCTATGTGATGAAGTTGATAGTGATGATTCAAGAGTTATTAAAGTAAAGCTCCGTGGAAGAGTTTGTTCATCTCCTTGTTCGCTAGTGTGTTAAAGTCATCATCATTATCATCATTGAAAAATAGTCCTTGAACTTTCTTATCCTCTTTATTCCATTTCCAATAATTTGCTTCATCGAATTCGACATCTCGTGAGACGATCAACTTCTTGTTCAAAGGGTTTTATAATAGATACACCTTACTCCTCTTTTCATAACTAATAAATATGCAAATTTCACCTTTATCATCTAACTTTTTTCTTTTTTGATAAGGAATATAAGCATATGCAATGCACCCAAAAATCCTTAAATGTCCAACTGTTGGCTTGCTACCACTCTATACTTCATTTGGTGTTTTCAATTTTACACTTTTTGTTAGTCGCCGATTTAGCAAACAAACGGCACATAGAATGACTTCAGTTTAAAAAGTTCTCGGTAAGTGCTTTCCTTTCACCGCGCTTCTCACCATATTAAGAATTGTGCAATTCTTTCTTTTTGTGATGCCATTTTGTTGTGGTGTATATGAAGTTGTCAACTAATGAATGATTCCATGCTTTTTGCAAAATGTTTCAAAAAAAATTTACGTGTACTCACCTCCTTTATATGATTTAAGTATCTTTAAATATTGCCCACTTTGTTTTTCTACCATTTCTATAAACTTCTTAAATTTATCAAAGACTTCTTATTTTCTTTAAGAACATACACCAAACTTTTCCTACTGAAATCATCAATAAAGGTAATATAATACCTATTTCCACCAAGTGATGGTATATTAAATGGTCTAGCTATATCTCACTGAACAATCTTTAACCATCTTCTATTTCTAACTTCAAAACTTTGCCTATGTTGTTTCCCTTTAATGCATGCTTCATATAATTGATCCCGTTGATTAATTTCTGGAAGTCCATTTATTATCTTTGCTTTTGATAACAATTTTATCCCAGTAAAACCAAGATGACCAAACCTTAAATGTCATAGCCATGATTCATCATTTGTTTGGCCTCTTTCAAAAGATTTCCTATCACATCCTCATCCACCATGTCCTTGTTCACCACGAACACTTCTACAGGCACCTCTGTAGCTACCTCGATTTCCTCTGCCTTGTTCGCAACTGCCACTAGTTTGATTACCATCAATAGATAACTTGCTTTGCAAAGCTTTTGGATCATTCTTAACGCATAAGATTGAAGAAAGCCCATAAGCTCATCAATAAAGATTAGTGACAAATCCTTTTGATTCTTCAATGATAGGGATGACATAATCAAATTTTCTTGCTAGTGAATGTAAGAGGTTTTCCATCACTCTAACATCATCAAGAACTTCTCCATTTCTTTTCATCTCGTTTGCCACCATTTTCAGATGAGTAACATAGTCACTAATCTTTTTAGAACTCTGCATTTTTAATGTTGCAAATTCAACTTTAAGAAATTGGAGTCGTATCTTTTTAGGTTTTTTGACTCCTTCAACACAATTATGTAGAGTTTCTCATGCGTCCTTTGATGTTTTTGCCTCCAATATTTTTCAAATGTTGATTAATCAACTCCTTGAAAGATGAAAAACAAGGCCTTATCGTCCTTCTTGCTTGATTTCTTAAGTGATATCCTTTACGTGTTTGATAAAGATGCTTTAGTGGTCGTATCTTAGGCTTAGCGTAGCCCTCTTCAATAATCTCCCACAAATCTTTTGATTTGAGTAGTACCTTCATTTTGATGTTCCAGTTTCCATAATTTATCTTTGTTAATTTTGGAATTTGAGGCTGAATCATATTTACCATTTTCATGTCCTTGAAACATAGTTACGAACCTGACTTTGATACCATTAGGATCACTCCTAACATTTTATAGGCCCTAAACGAATATGTAAATTGTAAAAGTATATTTTTATTATAAAAATTTAGTATCTATACATAAGTGATTCAATTTATAAGTCTAAATACTCAACAAAATATTAAATGATCACAACATCAGCTAATAATATTTTGCAAATGTCAGTAACAATAAAATCACTAAATATAATAGTAGTAACAACAAAATATCAATAGCAGCAACAATATTAGATTGCAAAATGGCCTATTTGGCTCAACGGAATAGCTATTCTATTCCTAGCATATTCCTGTTCCATTCCTTAAACTTGTGTTTGGTTAGAAACAAACACAGAATAACTAATCATTAAGAATATGGATTCTGTAAGTTTGAGAAATAGCTAATACCAATCCCTACCTATCTATATCTATTTCAAGAAAACCTATTCTTATCCTTGGCAATTTTATCCTTCGACGTATTAATAATAAAATAGAAGAAGAAGAAGAAAATTAATAATAAAAATAAGAATACAATTAATTGATAAAATTAATAATAATAAGTAGAAAATTTATAATAATAATAATAATAGTAGTAGTAGTAGTAGTAATAATAATAATAATAATAATAATAATAATAATAATAATAATAATAATAACAATTAAACATAATAATAATAAATTTATTTAAATGGTAATAATTAATTTCAAT
>JAOSBP010000001.1:9162473-9180477 GCA_027563825.1 Erythroxylum mucronatum | reverse complement strand
GATGGTTTAGTCAAATTAGGGTTTGTCTAGGTTTCCGCTTGCGTTTTCGCTCTTCGATTTGGATCGTTGGGTCTCGGGAACGCGGTTCGACCCCCGAGGTCGGGCTTCGGGAACGGGGTCCAACATTTTTCTTTCATTTAGTTCAATTTTTTTTAATCTTTATCGATGATCCAAACCCCTTTTTTTATCAATTTAGTTTGTATTTTTGACAATTAGGCTAGCTTAGATCTTTTGTGCTAGGTTCCGATTAAGTGAGACGACCCGAGGTTGCATCCTATACTGCAATCCTTGGAATTAAATTTTTGATTCGATTTCCAAGGGAGTAATCTAAATACTCAACCGAGCAGCCAATCAGTACTACATTACATCTATTTGAAGCGATCATGGAGGAGAATTTGATAAAAGAAATTTTAAAGACTTCTGCAATGACAATGGTATAACTCACAACTTCTCATACCCAAGTACTCCTCGGTAAAATGGAGTTGTTGAGAGAAAGAATAGGACACTTATAGATATGGCTAGAACAATGTTATGTGAAAGTGACCTACCTTATGGTTACTAGGCAGAAGTCGTGTCAACCGCTTGCTATATACTCAATAAGTGTCTCATAAGACCTATTTTAAAAAAGACCCCCTATGAGCTGTGGAAAAGAAGAAAACTAAATGTTGCTTACTTTTCAAGCATTTGGCTGCAAGTGTTTCGTTCTAAACAATGGAAAAGACAATTTTGTAAAGTTTGATGTGAGATCAGACGAAGATATCTTTTTGGGCTATAGTACTACTAGTAAAGGATTCAGAGTATATAATAAAAGAACAAAGAAAATAGAAGAATTGATACATGTGTATTTGATGAAGAACTACCTTCAACAACAACAACTGACTCAAATGATGAAGAGCATCCATTGGTACCTAAAAACACATCAAAAAATCAAACTACACCTTTAATATCTTCATAATTACAAAATCAAAAAGGCTCCTCTGAAGCTAGAACAGAGCAAGCTCCTTCATCTCAACAGAAGCCTATGTAACGAAAAACACCAAAAGAAAGACGAGGTCTTGATATACGTCAATATGTTCTGGGAGATCCCTCTGAAAGTCAAAGAACAAGATCATCATTCAAGAACAACTTTGTTGCTCTCATATCACAAATAGAGCCAAAGACCATTGAAGAGGCCCTTATTAACGAAAACTGGGTTTCAGTTATAAAAGACGAACTAAATTAATTTGACAAAAACAAAGTTTGAAATATAGCAGCTCATCCTCAAAACAAGTCAATCATTGGAACTCAGTGGGAATTTTGAAACAAACTTGAAAAAATGGTAAGGTGGTAAAAAAAAACAAAGCTGGACTTGTAGCTCAAGTTTACAACTAACAGGAAGGTATTGATTTTGATGGAACTTATGCACCTATTGCTATATTGGAATTGATTAGAATTTTACTTGTCTTTCCATTCTATAGAAACTTCAAGTTATTCCAAATGGATGTTAAAAATGCATTCTTAAATGGTTACATTAATGAAGAAGTATTTATTAAGCTAACCAGGTTTTGAAGATGAAAACCATCCAGATCATGTGATAAAGTTAACCAAAGCTCTGTATGGTTTAAAGCATGCTCCTCAAGCATGGTACGTGAGATTAACTTTCTGCTTAAAAATAACTTTGAAAGAGAAAAGGTCGATAAAACCTTATTTATTAAAAAAAAGCAGAATGATTTACGCATATTACAAATATATGTTGATAACATAATATTTGGTACTACTAATCCTTCCTTATGTGAAGAATTCTCAGCATTAATGTAGGGGGAGTTTAAAATGAGCATGATGGGAGAATTATCATTCTTTCTCTGATTACAAATAAGACAAACAGAAAAGGAATCTTCATTAGCCAAGGCAAATAAACAAAGGAACTCATCAGGAAATATCATTTTGAGAATGCGAAAATGAAGGCTACTTCCATGTACACTGGAATTAAACTTGATAAAGACGAAGATGGAAAGCTACAGATGAGAAAAAGTATAGAGGAATGACTAGATCACTACTATATCTTACAAGCTCAAGACCAGGCATTATGCTTAGTATGTGTCTTTGTGCACGCTTTCAATCAAATCTAAAAGAAATCCACCTTCAAACAGTGAAAAGAATCTTTCGATATCTCCATAGAACTATGGATTTTGGTCTACGGTGTCCAAAAATTGTTTCATTTGACATAATGGGCTATTGTGATGCAGATTATACAGGTGATAAAGTTGATCAAAAAAGAATAAGTGGTCACTATCAATTTCTTAGAGGATGTCTAGTATCTTAGTCCGGTAAAAAGAAAAATTACACAATGCTTTCAACGAATGAAGAGGAATACATAGCAGCTGGCAGTTGTTGTGCTCAAATCTTATGGATGAAGCATCAACTACAGGATTTTCTCTAAAATTTTCTCATATTCCTATATTATGTGATAATACTAGTGTTATAAATCTTTCTAAAAATCATGTGCATCATTCTAAGACTAAGCATACAGAAATCAAACATCATTTTCTTAGATATCATGTTTTAGAAGGAACCATTAATCTTTTGCATGTTAATACTAAGAATCAAGTAGCTGACATTTTCACCAAGCCACTCTCTCAAGATAAATTTTGTGTGTTAAGAAAAGATCTTGGTATATGCAAACTCTCTAAAATTAATTCTACATGAATATTCTATGCCACTTGTCTTTACATTTTGTTTAGTAGGCTCCTTCTGTTATATTTCCTTAGAAACTCTCTCTTAGTTTAGTAAGCTCCTTAGAGATTAGAAGGCTCCTCTTTTTGTAAGGCTTCTCTCAGATTGACATTCTAAGTGACGTGTCCCAAAAATAGGGAGTTATTCATGGTGTCATTTTAGCTTTTTCAAAAATGTGTGCGCAGTCTGACAACTCTACGTACGCGTCTGTCATAAGATATGCAACCGATTGCACTTCCTCTTCTGGCCTGTACGTCTACTCATCGTCTCACGAGATCAACGCTCAAGAATCACTTAGTATACCCTAAGCAAACTTCTCTCGCCTTCTCATCTTTGTTGTTCTCATCTACACTATTTATTCTCTCTACACCCTAACTCTTTACATTCTTATTGCCTCTTGTTTCTCTCAAACTTCACAAAGCTCTTCTACAATGGCAAGAACAAAATCAAAAGAAAAGATTTAAAAAAATTGGATTCAACTTCTAACCATAGCGAAACACCTCATCATGAATCAACCTTTGCTTCTGATTCCTCGTCATTATCTCCCATGGTAGGTTTTCTGGACACTATTACCGAACCTATTTCTGTCTCCTCAAAGCTCCAAACTTCAGAAATACCCAATCAAGAGACCCCAGAAGATAGGAAAAGGAAGATTGTTTCTATGTTGTCTCTAGATTATCCTGATTCCTCTTTAGATGACAAAGAAGAATCAATCCAAAAACAATATGCTTCTGATTCAGAAGAAGAAGAAAAAGGAAAAGAAAAGGAAGAAGGAAAGAGAGAAGAAAGTGAAGAAGAAGAAGAGACCTTCAATAATAGGGAGTTACTAAAAAAGTGAGATTCCATATACCTATTCTCTCCCTACCGATTCCTACTCCAAAAACTTCTGCAAATCCAAAACTTGGTCACAAAGAGAAGAAAATTCCTGAAGTGCTCTGGGCAATGCATGACGATGGTTCAGATGAAGAATCTTCTCGATTGGAAAGAAGACCACTGACTAAAGGAAATGTTACAAAACAAGCTCTACAAAAAGAAAATGTTGAGGTGGAACAAAAAGAAAAAGAAGAATAAAAGAAAAGAAAAGGGAAGAAATGAGAAAAGGCAAAGAGCCTTTGACTGAAAAAAATATTGAGGATGTCATTACAAGGAATGACCTATTCCTAGAAGAGGTTTTTTTTTAAAGAAATACCTAAGGCAAAAAGAACAAAATCGAAGAAACTAACCATTCTTCAAAAGGGAGTAGCACCAGTGAAGTTATTTCAGTCAATAAAGACTGAAGCAAGATACAAAATGCAATACAAGAAGAGAAAGGTGGTAGTTGGACGCATCTTGCCTCCCCATCTATTTGATGATATAAGTATTCCCATCACTTTCTATTTTCTTGTTGTTAGTTAGGAGAATTTGTTAAGCTTGGCGGAAACTTTTTGTGATGAGCTGGTCAAATGTTTTTACACACATATGACAAAGGAAGAAATTGATGAAAAAATGGTAGTCATCTTTTGGGTACACAATTGCGAGATTATGGTTATAAAGAAAATCTTAGGAAACATTTTGAGTGTAATTCCTGAAGGTAGGACATACCTTCCTTGTTATAAGTGGGACATTGCTGACATTGATCTAGGAGAAGTAGTGAACTTCATTTTTATGGATAGTGAAAATGCCATGAAGGGAGACTCTTGGGAAATATTCAAGTACCAAACCTAGTGTAGATACTTGGACCTTATGTCAAGATGCCTTGCATCCATTTTGGCTACCTCCATTTTTCCAAAGAGTAGTTCAGTAGAGAGGTGTAGTCTCCTAGACACGTATGTGGTTTATAATTTGTTAAAGGGTAATAAGATGAATCTCCCGGCAATGATCCTCGAGTTCATAGTAGACAAGGGAAGTCACAAGAACATAACTAGGGTCTAACTTATGGAATAATGTTGACTAAGATTTTTGCATATTTTAGAGTGTCGTTTGATAACCTGAATTGGTATGAACCAACTAAGTTTCATTCTTCCATTCCTTACCAATTTGGTTACAAGATAAAGGACAAGGTGTGGGTTGAAAAGAAGCCAGAAAGAGCTACAAGTATCTTGAGTCCAACCCCACAAAAGTCTCCAAAGCACGAATGACCTGATCTTACAACAACTGAGAGACATTCGCTCAAATCAGGATCAAATGTGTGAACAAATTGACAGCCTCCAAAACCAAGTCCTGGATTTGCAAATTTTCCTTAGGAAAACTCTTCACTAACTATGTCAATTGATTTTTTTTCCTCTCATCATATTTCATTTTGTTATATTTCACTCCTCCATATACTATATTATTTTTTATAATGACAAAGGGGGAGAGTTTATATTGATATATTTTATTACATATTTCTACATATATGATGATATATTTCTCAATGCATATTTCTCAATGCTACCTCGATTATATATGTGATTGATTTCGCTATTGAATTTATGAAAATATGTGATATATCAATGATAAGTTCCTTTCTTAAGAGACATGATTCTTCTAATTATGTTGGAATATATAAGTCACATGTATCTTTCGAGATCAATATTATCTCTTTGAATTTTGAAAAATTATATCTATTATTGCTTGTCATCATCAAAAAGGGGGAGATTGTTAGCTTAAGGTTTATATTTAATGATTTTGATGATAACTATATAATATTTCAGAGTTCAAATTGGATTTATTTCCTTGTAGAGATAACTATAATTTTTAAAGAAAATAAAATCATAGGAAAATTACTTTATTTCTTGCAGGAACCCTCTTAGTAAAATTTCCTTACTAATATTCTGGAGGATCTTATCTTTTCGAACAATTAGCTTCAGAATTTTTTCTCCAACAGAGATGATATTGAAAATCCAAAGTCAACTCAGAATTAAGATTAAGCAACGGCTAGTGGAATAAATTCACTTGTGAAGCAACAAGCATATATAAACTTTTGAAACAATTGAGCAATGTCTATCTTCTTGAGAGTCATATCATTCTTATTGTTTCTTAGAAAGTGAAATCACTCTATCAAGAGAGAAATTGTTATTTGAGAACTTATTTTTTATTTTACATTTTATTTTTCTTTGAAGCTTGTTCCACACTTCGAGTGTGGAAGGTTAGAGAACCTTGAAATATATGTACTTGTGAGGTTGGAGAGACTCATTAAATTTAATACTCAGATTGTTATAGTGAAATACTCAAGTTAGATACCTGAGGATTAGACGTAGGCTTGCCGAAACAGTATAAATCAATTGCATCTTTCTTCTCTCTCTCTCTCTTTTAAATTTCCGAATTATATTGGGAGTGTGTTCTTTTTAGCAAGAGGTTGCTTCACTTTTATAAGAGGCTCCTTCTGTTTACAACTTGCAAGAGGTTCCTTTTAGTTTTAACAGAAGCCTTCTATTTTTAAATTATTTTAATAGGGATTTATCATTCATTAGGCTCCTTTCGTTTAAGTAAGGTTTTATCCTATAAAAGGCTCATATAGGGTCCTATCCCACAAAAGGCTCATATTGCCTAACAAGCTCCTGTCATTTTAAAATCTTTATCGTTTGAAAGGCTTCTATTGTTTTTATTCGTTAACTAGGATCTGCTTATTATATAAATTGAAAGAACTTGCGAAAAAAAAATTTTACACACAATTCACCCCCCTCTTGCGTATGTTTGTTTTATCGGTCGCGTCTTCCTATTAGCGATGAAGAGATGATTGCAACAAAATCTTTTAGACAATGATTTCTTTAAAACGTTGTACATAATTTTTTTGCTATCAGATTTTTGTGACCATTTATTCGATGACTTTTTCTGTCGCTAAATACTTTTTGCGACAATTATATTTCGTTGTGAAAACCCTTCTCTGATGTAGTGTCTCAGCAAGATTTTTGTTGTTTGTTCGTGTACCAAGAATATTATTAAATAGTCTGTATTGAATCCAATTATATATTATAATTTGAATGACCTCAAGTAACAGCTTGGAGCTTAGCATCAGTATTTAACAAAAGGAATCAGAAAATTACCATGACATTATAAATGATATTTTTTATTTTTTATTTTTTATTTTAAATCAAATCTTGTCGCTTATAGCTACCAACTGGAGTCCCATGTCAAGCCAGATGAATGAACAAGAAGACAGAACACTAATACAACGGATCCTTGTGCGTATGTCGTAGAAACTCCAAAAGCTCTCCCAACGGTACATTTTGAAAATGCTCGCTCTCATATATCACAATCACCACTTAGGGAGAGATAGAGATACAGTGTCCATCACTATCCATTCATTCATTATCTTCCCAAACTTTGGCATTAGTAGAGCTGCACATATAATATAATTAATTACTGTAGGTCATCCATGCACCGAATAGCAAAGCAAAGAAAAAGACCAGATCAACTTTATCTTCTTCTTCGAAATTGTATTAAACAAATCATAAACATGGTTTTGCCACAAAATACGCCTAAGGAGAGTGAGTATACACAACAGCCAAGGGTGCAAATTCTCCGTAGAACCTTCTTTTATGACTTCCCGTGTGTTGTCATTATCATAACCATAGGATCAACGGTTAATTGTCAATGTATTGAGAATGCATTACCTAAAGTTTGTAAAAATGAATATAAATACACAAATCTTCTTATTTTTTGAATTAGTCCCTAAAGGCTTCTCTTTAACTTTATTCATATCTTACTTAAAAGGAATATTTGAAGATTGTAACATAAGTTGGCATAAACATTTACCAAATGAAGCATACTTTTTTTTGTGTGGGGTCACCAATTTGATGACAATCATGCAAGCCCTCTGATGTCCAAATAAAGACAGCATAAATTATAACCCCGTGATGAGGTGCTTGTGATTCATGCGGTTGTCTAATCCCCATTTGTACAGCAAACCAGCCGAATGAGTTAACCCAACTCACTTGTAAAATCTTTAATTCTGGCCTGTGGATAAAACATCAATTACTAAGTTCTAACAATCAGTTTCCACAATTGGCCTCTTACCTTAAAAAGAAATAATCTCTTTCTTTTCTTTTTTCATTTTATCTACATCATAGGATTCTTATCCACTCAATATCTATTACCAGAAACAGTAGTGCTAAGGTCGACAAAATGAAATGTTCCTTATTAACAACTCATAGCTTACAAATTAGACCATCATGTCCCCTTCTTTTTCCCTTTAAGAGTTTAGGTAACAGAAATACAAAATCAAGATGTTGACCCTCGTACCGTAAATATCAAAAGGCTATCATTCAAACTGACGTATCTACTAAAGAAAACATTTAGTTAGCGACGATATTTGGTCTTGACTAATACATTAGTCTTTTAATGTAGTAAAAGAAGCAAAAATTAAGGAACATATTGGATTTCTGATATATTTTTCCCTTAATTACAACAATTTATTACATTCGTATATACAAAAAGAACTTTGACGTATAAGTTAATTACATTATTTTTACTTCCACAAAAAAGAACAAGACTAATGACCCCACATTTACTAAAATGCCCTCTAATAATTCAAAAGAAATAGGAAAAATAAACTGACAATTATAGTCAGCAAGAGCACCTCCAAAGTCCAAACATGTCTTCCCCTACATCCTAGAATCATTGTAAACTTCAAATTTTGCCTAATTAGTCCCAAACTGAAGCTCCAAATCCACCTGATGTCATCAAACATTCCGTTCCCAGAAACTCATCTGAGAACTCTCCACCCAACTCTAGCAACGGTGGGTATACCCATCCATCAACCGAGTCAACCAACATGAACTCGCTCCCTGATTCCGACAAGTCAAAATTCCCTTCTATGTTAGGTAACTCCACTATTGCAGTCAGCTCCTGGGACTCTCCAACCTCGGAAACAGACAAATGCGATAACGATGACGGCGATGAAGAGGACTCTGATAACGAGCTGTCCAACTCTACCATGGCGGCGGCTTTGGCAGCGGCTTTTTGAACGTCACGTGGCGTTGAAGACAAGGGTCGCGGCAAGAGTTCCACGAGTTCGGGGAAGTTGAGGATTGCGGACTCGCCTTTAATGCTCAGAGCCGCCACGTCATGTGCACGCGCCGCCATTTCAGGTGTCGTGAATGTCCCGAGCCATATACGTGATTTTTTGCGAGGCTCGCGAATTTCAGATACCCATTTGCCCCAACTTCTCATTCTCACACCTCTGTAAGCCGGGAGTTTGTTACAATCTCGAGCTGTCTTGCACGAAGTGCTACCTTCTGGGTTTCGAGTTTTAAGCTTCTTAGACTGGTTGTTGGTGCTTGAAGAGGGTGTTGAAGATGCAGAAGAAGATGAGGATGAGTTGCTGGTGCTTTCTTCACACATTGTTAAAGAGGTACGGTTATAGTAGGAATGCTTTACTCATAAAAGCCAAAACAAAATATGGTTTTGTTGCACAATATGCGAGAGAGAGAGAGGTTTAGGGGAGGTGGGGATAAGATGAAAAGGAGTAGAATAATGAGAGGGTTTTGTAGGGAAAGGTTAAAGGCTTAGAACACGCTCCTAAGAGTGACACTTAACCTACCATTATTTCCCAATGACAAAAACTTGTTCAGCGTGTGTGTGAGGGAGAGAGAGACTTGAGAAAGATTTCAAAAAGAAAATTTGTAAAATAAAAAGAAACAATATATATATATATGTATAGAAAATTTTAACTAATGTCGTTTTATGAATAATTTTAGAAACTATTAAGTTATAAACATGAAGAAATATGTTACTTGAGAGTTAAATTAAAAAATAAAAGAAATGAGACATGAGAAAAGAAGAAAGAAGAAAGAAGAAAGAAGAAAGGAGAAAGAGAAAGAGACAAGAAGACGAAGAAGAAGTGAATGGGTGGGGTAGGGTCAGAGTGGAATCGGGGACCCCGATGGAGAATGGGTGTCTCGTTGCTATTGCACCAAGCCAGAAGCCGTTTAATTAAATCATCCTCTTTTCTTCTGCTTTATCCACGTATCCTTTTCTCTCTTCCTGTGTTTGTCACTTACGGACTTTTGTTTATATATCCGTTAACTGTTTTTTCGTAATATTCCTTACGTTGTCTATTCATCACCAGTTGCTGCTAATCATTCAAGAATCGTAATATCATCTTTTTAGTGTTCTATTTTAAGTTTCAAGTCTAGCCCCATTGTACGTTCTCAGAATGGATTGCCTTCTCCAGCTGCAAATATACAAGACATCAACCCATAGAATAGAAGCCTTTTCTGTTAGCTTCCTTTTATGACTTTCCAGGTCCCTAAATAATATAATACTTCAATTCTGCCTAGTAAGTCATGAAATTAATTGACAACTGAAGTGATATAATTATTTTTAATTGTATACCAGCACACCAGAAAATTGAGGAAGAAATTGCTAGTTTTGGCTCTAAACTGTAAGTTCAGATTCTTTTTTTAATATTATAGTGTCTTATTATGTCCAATAAATCTTAATCATTTATTTATGTAGATTCTGCATAGGTTCCGCATGAGTCCCGTAAAATAAATAGCTAAGATTCTATGAGACAGAATAAGATAGAGTAATATTGAACAGAAGATCTGGATTCCTAAACTGTGACCATCGCACGGCCATTCTAGTCCCCACTTACCAAAGTCATAGGTGTCACTATCAGCCCAAGTTTGCAGACCATAGGATGGTCACACGTGTTTAACCTCTTCACGAATGGGTTGGTGATTCACTTCACAAAGAAAATTGACAATAAAATAAAACAATTTTTAAAAAAATGAACTCCAGGTTACGGGACGAGGGTTGCATTTATTTTATGAGCGACCGGATGGTGGGTGAGAAAAAGAACATGTCCTCAAAGGACTTAATCATCAGCTTTGGACCATTCTCACGGTAACTAGATTTGCCTTACCTTGTCGTTTCTAATATTTTGTCTGAAGTAATTTATGGAAAGTAGATTTTGTTTCTTACCATCTTCATTGTCTGTTAAGGCTTATGGACAGCATTTTTTATTACACGAGCCACTCCACCAAACTTGGTGAATGAACCATTGCTTTTACAAGTAATTTCGAGTCTAAGTTTTACTCGTTTTCAGTATACCAATATGCATTATAGAATCTAAAGCAGTGGAAAGTACATTGTTCAAAGATCGAGCTTTCTTTAAACATAGAAGTGGAAGCATGCATGTCACACATTTTATATTCTTATGAAATGTAACACAGGGTATAATTGGCCAGAGGAATAAATCAAATTCCAAATTACAGTTTTCATCGAGTCATACCACAATTTGATTTGTGGTACGCGAGCTACCAGAGCACTATTAGATGTGATTCATCACCATACAGCAACCGGTAAATTCAACACTCTTGACCAGACTCAGCAAACCATCATGCCTTAATTTCTTCTACAAAAGAAAAAACGAAATAACAAACTACGTGAAAAGAAACATATAATCAATTAAAAAAAGCGAAGATGGCTTTTTCTATTATTACATATTGACGTAATTCTTAGTCTAGAAATTACTGGTATGATCGTCATCTCTCTGTTCTCTAAGTGGTGCACTATGGGAGAATCGTAATGATCATAATGCTGTGGATATATCTTCCATTCACGAGAAATAGGTAGAGTACAGCACAGCTTGTTTCATATCAAGCTGTACTCCATGTGCAATACCGATACTTCCATAGTGTTCTTCTGGTGACATCGTAATGACCTTTTGTCAGTTTCCAAAAGCTTGGTCCTAATATAACAAGAAATTAAGAATGAAGTATTCATGTTCATGCATTAAAGAGGGCAAGGAAAGGAACAATGAAAGTCTTATATGTCTACAGACCATTATTATTATTTGAAGAGAGGAAAGGAACAATGAAAGTCTTATATGTCTACAGGACAATGAAAGTCTTATATGTAGACTTTCATTGTTCCTTTCCTTGCCCACTTTATTGTATGAACATGAATACTTCATATATTGGATTGAACGTGAAAAGGTAAAAAATGAATAAATGCAGAAAATACCTGATTTCGGTCTCCATAACTTCAAACGAGCTTTCTGAAGCCGAAACGAGCGTGAATCTACCGTTGCTTCACGGGAACTGCTCTCCGAGATGCGAGTAAGGTCTTTCTACGATTTTCCCAAAACATAAGCTCTCTTAATAGGTTAGAGAATCTTTATGCTTATACTTGATATATGAGTAACTGCAGGAGACCTTAACTTTTATATGTAGCTTCCATATCAAGCTTCCATATCACAGGCTCGATATAGGTCCAATCCACACTGGTCGGGATCTATTTTCATACGGACTTCTACCTATTGATTTAGATCATTTATTGAATCACTTTATTATCTTTATCTGAATCAAATTACGTAACTTAACCGATAAGTTATTAAAAAATTAAAAAATGTAATTAATAATTGTCCAACTTTATGAGAAAGGACAAAATTGTCCAACATTCTCTCCCTTGGACAAGCATTAATTGCAGTTTTGACTCTAGTTTAAAAACTTGATTAAGCCACGCTACTGAATTAGTTGACTAAGTTTAAAAACAGAACATTTGATCCAAAGATAACTAAAGTCTATCATTCCGTCTTGCAAGGCTTTTGATACCAAAAAGTATCAAATACATGAGTCATGTGTGACATAGATCCAATACAATCACGTATACCTAATACCTCACTAACATGAATGGGAAAATGGAGTGTGGCAAACTAAGAAAATACCTTTATGATCTAAATTATATCATCTTCGTTTGTAGGTCTCGATTTCTCCAACTTTATGCTAAACCGCATATGCAAAACTACATTAGAAAAATCTTGTTTTCTCTCACCGAATGCTAAACAGCATTAGAGAAAACTTGTTTCCTCTCACCAAATACTAAACTACATTAGAGAAAACCTTTATGTTCTCCAACTGAATGGTAAACTACATTAGAGACCTTTATGGGATTAAAAACTTATATCCCCTTATGTCATGTCAAACTTTATGAATATCTGTATAAAACTGTATGTGTCTTAATGACGTAGGCTCAAGGTTAATCTGTATATATGGCCAATGACCTTTAAATTCTTAAGATGACACAAATCTTAAGGCTTTCATACGTATTATGACAATATATGATAACATGTATTACTAAGGATAAACAATGATCATCTTTATCTATGAACCATCATACTATCATAATACATCAAAATTTACAAATTTACATGGAGCAAACATAACGTTCCCCTAACTAACAGTGTCTAAGGACGTCAAAATATCCATACTATATACTTGTGTCACAAACACAAGTGGGCAAAGTCCTTTAGTTAAAGGATCGACTAACATTTCCTTAGTTTTTAAATGCTCCAAACTTTAATGTAACCTTTTCGCATCAACACATTTATGGTCAAATAATTGACCTTTAAATGCTAAGACCCTGTGATATGTTTTGTTGTTATTAAACAACATAGCAAGAAGATTACTATTATACAACCGAATGGGTCTAGCCACTAAATCAACCACAGAAAACTCAGAAATCAAGTTTTTGAGCTAAACCATCTCTAAAGTAGCCCCTTAGCATACACTCTGCATACATGGTTGAGGAGGTCACTCGTGTCTACCACCTTTGGGCGAATAGATCACTTGAGCAACATCTTTCCTCCATCTAATGCCTTTATGCATATCTCAAAATTTTATGTAAGACTAACACCTTTGGGCAGAATAACCAAACATAAAATTAGAGACATCCCCCAACATGCAAGTTGTAACATCCCGTTACCCATGTTAAGGCTAGAATTGTGATTTATGAGAAAGTACTGAGAAATTAGGAAGTGCACATAATGCTTTAGTTAAATATGACATGCACTTTTTTGCACAAAAATATGATTGTAAATGCATTTATTGACATTTTCTGGGTATAATTGATTTATAATTGCGATTAAAATGTGAATTGTGAGTTATTTGCGTTAAAAATTTATTTGGAGACCATTAGTATTATTTTAGAATTTTTAGTGAATTTGAGGTACATTTGGACTAGGATAAATGCCAAGTGGTAGGATAAATTGATACATGAAAAATTTGGATGATTAAGCCTAAAATTAAGTGACATTTGGCATAGTTAAATTAGTGACAAATGGACTAGTAATTAAGTGACAAATAGATCAATTATTGTGTGACAAGTGGACCAATAATTAGGAGACATATGGACTGATTAATTGGTGACATATGGCAACATCTTGAGTGGATTAGTGGCAGCATATTGATTAGGCAAATGTAAGACATGCCTTAGGACAAATGTTGTGTTGTAAAGTTGACACCTAGCATGTTGATAGAGCAAATTCCAGCAGCAATGTTTCTGTTGTCTCTCTCACCATTCTCCACAGAATTTGCTCCAAATTTCTCCTCTGTAATTTGCCTGAACCTTAGACAAATTGTTGCACCAAAACTAGCTTTTTACCTTACACAAAATAGCCAAGAAAACTAGCTGAAAGTTACCGTCATCTTGCTATCTAAAATCAACCTATTTTCATCATATGTATGTGATGAATTTTGCTTGAATGAAGACTTGATTTAATCTGAAGTTTCAGCTGAATTGAAAGCCTAAAAAGTAGGTGACAATCTGATCTTTATGATATGTTTAGTAGTATGAGAATTATGCCTGAATTGGAATGACATATATGAGATATTAGTGAAGATGTATGCTGGAATGTTATGAACTGGAGAATTTTCATTGAATAGACTTCGATATTTTGATTATATCTTGAACTGTATATTTCTAAATATTTTGATTATTGATTCAGAATAAATTAGAGACATATTTCTACAACTTTCTTGAAGAAGTCAAATATTAATTCTATCTCTAAGCATTTCAAAATCTGGCTGGAAGTAGAGTTAGGAGTTCTGATACAGTTTAAAAACGGTCTGAACTGTTTTGGATATAACTTTCATTATACTGAACCAAATTGCATGATTCTGGTGTTATTAGAAATTGGAAACGTAGTGGAACAATTGTCTAGAAGAAGAAAGTGTTAATGAAATACACCATTTTCTTGTCATAATGATCATGCAAAGTTATCCCAAAAGGGGCTGCTAGGATGAAAATGTTGAGGTGTGTTAGAATTTGATAACTGGAATATTTTTACTGAACATGCTTCAGTATTTTGGCTATATTATGATATGTAGATTTCCAAATAAAATGATTCTTAATTTAAATTGAACTAGAGACATTTAGATACAAATGTTAAGAGAAATTGAATTTGAATTCTGTCCTTAAGGGTCTTGAAATTTAGCTTGAAAGTAAGTATTGGCTTAGGTAGTAGCACTACCAGGGACAAGAATCAGTTCCTGCTGTTATTGAATAAACTGTATTAATATAGGCCGAATAAGAAAAAGGTGTCTTCACAAAAGTTATAGCTTATTCTCTTAGCTTTCGATTGGTATAAAGTTTGTAATTTTTTGATATTGTAATTGAGAGGTATGAGGTATACAACTTGAATGCATGATCATACATTAGCCAAAATTTCAAATGTACATAGTCTGTGGTATTTTGAGTATAACTTATAAAATAATGAATCAAATTATACAATTTTGGTATCATTAGAAACTTAAGACATTGGAGAACAACTTTTCAGAAAGAAGTGTTGCCTAATTTTGTCATTTACCTTATCAGAATAATTACGTAAAGTTGACCCGAAAGTATATTATGAGAAAAAAATATTAAATGATCAATTGGGTTATGAAATTAGTTTCATATTGTTTTATTATAGTCCAAACCCTAAGTACAAATTATATTAATGAGGGTTTTGCTATCTAAATGATATGGTGACAAAATCTCGATAAGATACTCGGAATTGTTATTGAACATGCATTGTGCATATTGTCTATACATTGATGTGCATACAGAAAGGCTTATACATTTGTGCAAAATTGTGATATATGTAAATGTGTTTTGTATGATATAAAGGTGCATATTGGACTCCAGTCAGATATTGCTAGACCATCCAGCCAATAGCATATTGGAGCGTACTGTGAGTAACCTAAGGTGGTCTCACCTTGATTTGTTTTGTTTATTACTGTATTGAATTTGATATCGATGCATGTGTACTGAATTCTAGAAAATAATTGTTCGAGGCGTTCGATGCATGTGAATATCATTAGAAGTGCTACTTGTATGTGAATGAGAATGCCTAATTGAATTTGATATGTACTGATTGTGTTCTGAATTCTGGACATGAATTGTCCGAGGAGTTTAATATTTGGGTATGTATTGGAAGTGTTATGATTGTTGCTAAACTCTGTATGATATTTGAATTATCAACGAAAGTTGAATGTCGGACTTAGGTCTGATGACTATGAGATTCTAATTATACATCATTTGTGATTGTTATACATAGTAAATTTTTTAATTTATGCATTTCATAAAATACATGCTCAGATAAAGGCGTTGTGACTAGGGTAGCCAGTTTGATAGAGCTTTGCTCCGTGATTTCTATCTGCACGTAAAGCTTTGCTCCGTGATATATGTTTCTGACTAAGCCCAATGGGCCAATATTTGTATCCGTATGTGAAAAGTACTCGGTCACAACAATAATAATGAATGTGAAGTCTCATATGCATTTGTATTGTATGTGTGTGAATATATATATATATATATATAGATAGATAGATAGATATATATATATGTTCTGATTTGCAATGATATCATGATTTGTCATGGTAATGTGTGTATTTAGATTATATAAGATCTGAATGATTATATGTGAATTATGTGATCCTATGTGATTGACCTAGGTGAAATCATCAATGATGGTTCACTCATTGAATTCGCAAAACTCATAAAAATTACAACGTGGCTTTTCAGGTACGAGATAGGAGACTTAGCTCCTTAGATTGGACTAAAGGAACCTTTTGGATTAAGTTATGGCTCAGAGGTCTGTCAGCTGACATAAGAAGAGTTGTAGCTTATGTTTTGTAGTCTTCCTAGAACTTATATAAGGTTTTGTAAATATTTGTTAATGGATACAGTATAAGCTTTTGTTCAATGAATACAGTGTAAGTTTTTGACAATGAATGCAAGGAATAGTTTTAATTTGATGACTTTTAAATTATGTTAGATGATGCCATGTTAAGTTGGATTTACGTTTTCTCTAACATGCCATTATCATAGGATATGTACTTGAATGTCCTTGGGTGGTTGGGTATATACTCTATGGTAGTGGGATGTTATAGTTTCTAATGTGGTGAGCAGGGTCACTGGAAAAGAAACTGTGCAGTCTACCTTGAGTCCCTCAAAAGCAAACAAGGTATGAGTTTCCTAAGTTTGTTAGGAACCAGAAATGTGGCAGATTCATCTGATTCTTGGATATTAGATTCAGGAGCTACTAACCATATTTACAATTCTTTGCAGGGGTTCCAGTAAAGGAAAAGACTATATAAAGGCCAGTTTCAAGTCAAGATAGCATATGGATCCTATGTTTCAGCAGAATCAGTGGGAGTAGTTATCTTAGACTTTCCTAGTGGTCATAGGTTATATTTGGAGGATGTTTATTACATGCCAATGATTGTAAGGAACATGATTTCTGTTTTTTGTCTAATAAAATCTGGTTATTCCTTATATTTTGAAAATGTTGTTTCAATATATAACAATAAGGATTTTATTTATGATGCGATAATTAAACAGGGGTTATTCTTTATAGAACCTACGATAGGCTCACTAAACACCATAGAATTGATAAAACCAAGACAATCCAATGTCTCTATCATTAATTCAACTCTATCATTAATTCAAAATATCTGTGGCACTTAAGAATGGGTTATATCAATCAGAAAAGACTTGACAAGTTAGTAAAGGATGAGATCCTTACGGGCTTAGATAATGATCCATTACCAATCTGTGAATCTTGTATTGAAGAAAAAATGACTAAGGTCTCATTTCCTTCCAAAGGAAACAGATATGAATCCACGTTGGACTTGGTACATACTGATGTGTGTGGGCCCATGAACGTATAAGCTAAAGGAGGTTATGAATCCTTTATAACCTTTATAGTTGATTACTCTAGACATGGCTATTTGTATTTAATGCATAAAAAGAATGAATCCTTTGAAAAGTTCAAAGAATTCAAAGCTGAAGCTGAGAATTAGCTAGGCAAGCCATTAAAATAACTTCGATCGGATCGAGGTAGTGAGTACTTATCTGGAGAGTTTCAACAATATTTAATTGACAATGGAATTGTTTCCAATTTGTTAGCTCCTCGAACACCTCACCAAAATGGTGTAGTTGAGAGGAGAAATAGGACTCTATTAGAAATGGTAAGATCAATGATATCCTATGCTAGCCTTCCAGAATCGTTCTGGGGATATGCCATACAAACGACAACATATCTTCTTAACTTTGCTCCATC
>JAOSBP010000001.1:9127776-9141165 GCA_027563825.1 Erythroxylum mucronatum | reverse complement strand
TCTAGTCCATCTACACACTAGAATAACTTCTCAAGTAATGAATTTGATGAAATCATAATTTCCGAGGGAAGAAAGGACAAAAGAAACATTTAATAAAGAACGTACACGTTAGTCATACTCATATGTGCTTGATTAATTAATCAAGCTACAGCTCAGAAAGTTCAACAAGCTAAAAACTTTCTAAAATAATGTTAGAAATAAGTTAAGAAGTTCAAATTTTAAACTGCAAAAAATTGCAATTATTTATTCAAAAGTTATACCACAAAGATATTGGCTTTACATCTTTTTCCAATAGTGGTTGTAACAAGGCATAACCAAAACATGAATGATCCTTATTGCAAGGAGCTAATTTATCATCATATGAGTTTGTTCACCTAATGTACATTCTTTTGATATAGAAAATGCGGCTTCGGCTTCTTTCCCAATTGAACGCCTCCAAAGAAGGTCAAAATCAGTTGCCTAAACCTTGCATGGTTGTTGGATTGTGCATTGCTTCAAATAAACACCCTAAACTGTTCCTTCTTTTGTGACAGAGCCACACACACACACGCGCAATAATTTTTGTTGGATATATAAATTACTTGCCTGGATGGAATAAGCTCATATGGGTCAACTAGTTCAAGTCACGTACTGCTTCAGATATGTATAGAAGCGTAATGATACATTAGGACATATATGGAAGTACCCTTCACGTTCTTGATCTATAAAAATGAATGTGTCTGTGAGTTTTGGAGATATCCATACAAGTAAATTTAAAATGCTATCTTGGGATGATTTGGGTAGATCCTCCAAACTTTGGTCTACTAGTAAGGACTAGAAAGGTGAGGATGGGCAACGACTAAGGAGTGGTTTTGTTGAATGACGGGGGACTACACAAGCATACACTTATTCTCACCAACTTCATTTTCCTCCTCCTCCCTAAAATATGGCCCATTTTCTTTACATGTACGGTGTTAATAAAAAATAGTATTCACGATTTAGTTATTAAAGAAGGGAAAAACGGGAACAGACACGTAATACCCGGTTTCTGCATGTGTGATACATATATATTAACGACCCAGGACACGCTCGAAACCCACACCTCCAAAAATCTCAAACTCAACCAAGGCAAAGCTCAAAGTTGCAGGCTTTAATACTCTTAACTTCAGCTCTCTTGCGTTTCCTGAAAATGGGGTCATCGGAAAGTGTCGGACTTGACGACTCCTATCGCCCTCTGCCTTTGGTGTACCTCGTTTTACTCTCAATTTGGTTGATCTCGGCTTGTTCCTGGACCTTCAACACCTATAAAAACCGCCACTTTCAGGTTATATTATGTATCTAAATGCTTGAGGAATTGATGGATGTTGATTCACTTTTTTGGGTTCCGGATTTTTGGCTGATCTCATTTTCTGGGTTGATTGTTATGTACATTTTGCGTATAACGCTAGGAAGAGATGTTAACTTTTGAATTGTTTCTTTTCTTACTAATTAGCACGGTGTCTCTGATCACTTGGTGATTGATAGGAAGGGGGAGTTTGATTTTGAGGGAAAGTGAAAGAAATATGAATGGTTTAAGTTATTTTTTGTGGGTTTCGGCAATGGTTATCCCTGTAATCTTTTCTTTCTTAATTCTGCTGAGAAAAGCTGTCATAAAAAAAGAAACTTTTTCAATTTTGTGAAGATAAATTATACAGATATTTTATTGGAAGAGTAAATCTGTGGAAATTGATACTTCAAGACTCTTGATATCTTCTACTTCATTTGTTGTCCCTAAAACGAAAGTTATTATTTTTCACGTTTCTTCGTTACTAATTTGATCTTTCATGTTTATTTTGATCTTGGCCTTTCTATGACGTTTGTTCATACTTATTATGCCATTGACTTGTTTTTCAAATTTCTTAATGTAGTTTTACCTTATTCCATAACATATTTTCTGGAAGCAATTATACATTTGTTTTTTATTGTGTTTATGATTACACTAGAGCAGACGAACAATTTGCAGTGGACACTGGCATCTGTGCCTTTGATTAAAGCTTTGCAACTCACATTGTCATTCCTCTTCTGGTATGATCCATGTACTTTGTTCTTGAATTATGAAGGAAGGGAAGAGACAGAGATAGTAAACATTACAATTATAATGAATATGGCATCTTTGTGATGCTACTTTTCTTATGTCATCGATTCACTCATGATTCATAACATGTATAAGAAGTACCAATCTACATCTATCATCCACGGAGTGAATTTATCAGACATTAGTGCATGTACTCAGTTTGACACACTGTAAGACCACTAGAAAGAGTAGTCAATGCAAATAAGCGTCTGCCAACATCATCTGCATTAGCTAATTTGTTATAATTTCTCTATCGGCCATTTTGCTGGTAGAAGTCTTTGAGGAGCAGAGATATGTTTAGGAGTAAAGTATTTCCATACCTATCTTAAATGGCTAAATGATATCAAGTTTTATTATGGCATGTTTGGTATTGTTGTCACATTTGAGAGCCGATGTAGTGTTTTATTGCTTCATATAACAAACTGCTTTCTTTTTTTCGTCACTGTGATTGATGACGTAAACCATTTTAAGTGCCATCTCATCATCTGTGTCTTTGAATCTGTTTATCTATTTCTACTATTTTATCTCATCTGATCAAGCCTTCTCTAATAGTTTGAAACATTGCTGTTGCAGGTATTCATGCTTTTATCGCCAGATTTGCTCTCTTTGGATGTCATTTGGGGTATATGTTACTGGAGTGCTGTTTCAAACAGCATCATTTGTGTCCTTCATCCTTATCTCCCATGGTTACTGCATCATGTGTGAGCGCCTTTCAGTTACTGAGCGTCGTACTACAGCTGCCATTGGCAGTATCTTTTACTTGACTCTCGTGGGTTACAAGGCTTCTGTACCATATTTCTCTGTGAGTTTAAAGATAATTGATTGGATTTTCTGTTAATTAGGCAGGGACAGCTACTCTTTCCCAATTTTAACGAATCACCATTCGCTTCACTCATTTGTCAAGTTTTCTCATGCAGGTACTTCTGTTGCTGAATTATTTGATTTCATTCTGTCTGATTTTCCACCAGATATCTCAGAATCTGCAAGTGTTACGTGAACAATTAACTTTTATAGAGGATGAGGATGTGCAAATGATGCATGATGCTGTGTTAACAAAGTACACTATGTTCAAGTATGGACTCTATTATATTCAAGATTTTTAATTTATCATGTTTTGGTAGAGTTTTGTCACTATTACTGATGAATTGGAAGTTGACACGAATATGATGTTAACTTTGAATTCTTTGTTTCTTTCATTGTGTAGGAAATTTCAGGGTGCAATGCAAATTGTAGCCATGGCAGAAGCTGTGGTATCTATTACTTTTCATGCATACTTTGGATGAGAAATATGTGCATAATAAATGAAACAGTTAGGCTTGAGACAGCAAAGCTATTGGTTTTCAGATATACATCAATGTGGATAACTTTGCTGACAATTACTGGTTACGCCTATTAATCAGAGAATGGGCACAGTTCTGCATCTTTGTGTATATAGGGTATGAATGAATTCCTTATGAAGTACATATGTACTTTTTTAAATTGTTCTAATAGCCGAATGTAAGTTAAATAACAAGATAATCTTTGTATTTGAATATGTTTCTCTTTAACAGGTGGACATTCAGGTCACAAGATTTGGCACCCTGGTTTTCTATGATGCCAACTGTGAAATATGAACGAGAGGTCATAGTGCCTCCTATCTACAGCATTGTAAGCTATTATTGCATATCATAAAATGTCATATTTGACATTTTCTATGAAATATTTCCTTTTATAGTTGTATCCTTGAGCTACTGACTGCCAGACTAGTTTGCATGTTCCATTGCAAGTCATTGATGATCAGTTATAGCAACCCTTAGAGTGGCGGTTTTCGCTCTTTCTATCACACCGGAGATTGATAAGATGTTGACTTCTTACCTGTCATTCTCAAATTTCTTGCTAGACATTGCTTATTCTATAACTTATTGAAAGTCCTACTTGGTAGAACGAGGTCCGAACCAGGGCCTACACCATGTCATAAAAAGGGGCAATTTAGCTTTCAGACAAGAGTGATAGAACATCTTCTTTCTTTCTAAAGAAATCAATTCATCTGCTACAGGAAATGGATGCTGCAACTTTCAAAGGTTTTAATTGTCGACAGTGGCAAATTGGAGTGGTAAGTCAACACTCTGACCGACATCAATTAACTGTTATCTCCCATAAATTGCTCCATGCAAGCTCAATTCCCTTAGTTGAATAGTGGTCATCTGTACTCGACGTGGGCTTATCTACTGAACTATTTGATTGTGCAGTCTACGTCTCCATTCTGTAAGAATAGCTCAAGTGATTCAATTGTCGTCGTAATTCAGCATCCACGTCCATGTAGGCTAACATCTCCAAGCTGACAACGTGTATAGCTTATCCCTGATTTCAACACTGATTAATCTTATGCAAAGTCACAAGTACAAAAGACGACAATATAGCTGTGAGGCAAGGCAGAAATTATGAGTTAGAAAGAAGTCCGGCAACAAATTTGAAACTAACTTCAACATATACAGGTTTTCATCATTCCATAGTAAGTTTCAAGTCTCGGGTGATAGTTTAGTCACCTTGAGTTACTACTTGAGTAACAGATTCGTGTCTCAGCATGTGGTCAAGTGATCAGAATGTATATTCTTCATCCTATTTGGTGTCTTACAGATGCTTCTTTACAATCATACGAAGCTTGTTTTTCCTCTTGTACCTTTATTTACATTCTTTGTGCAATGTGAAAATGAAAGTTGGAAACTGGATTAGTCCTCCATGTTTCGTGATGACATTACTTTGCAAGTTCGTGTGGGATCTTTTCATCTTATGGTTTGAAGGTGTATATGTATAGTGCATCAGTTTTCTAGTGTAATCAGAATATCAAGCATAAGTACCAACTTTTCTTTTTATTACAATATTTGGGATAAGATGATATATAAAATAATAAAAAAAAGAAGTTGCAAGGAACCAAACTTCTTGTTTAGTTTGCGTTGGAACGCGTCTCTTCTATGATGTTATCCAGAAAGCCCATAGTTCACTTGTTCCACTAGTTAGTTTACATTTACTGTATTATTAATTCAATCGAAACAAGTGGGTACCTCGACGGCGGTTTTGTTGTCTTCATGAAACGTTATTCAAGATATACCTGCATCTCTTCTGATATTTGTACGGGGAGATTTAGTGTTATCAGGAGCAGAGATTGGAGCCCTTTTTCAAAGCTAATGCGTCTAACATTTGCACACAAATGGGATTAGTGAAGATGTGAGGTTTTGTAGTGAATGAAATTGCAAGTCCCATCTTGAATGATGCACTCAAGACCAGTCCCAGGACCAACAAAGTGAAGAGCTGATCAATATCTTGGAATTTATAAACCAGAATCAGCAAATATGGACAGTAAAGATTGGACCTTTTAATTGTGACAAACAATGCTTCCAAGGCCTTACAATTCCTAAAAGTCGCTGGGTGGTCCTAGGTAAATTCAAAGCCTCCGCGACATTGACATACCACGGAGATAGCGAAAAATCCCATGTTTCAACATATCAATACACAGAGACCAGACCAGACCAGAGCCATTGCCTCTACGACATGTCAGAACATTGTTTTCTGGTAAGAGACAAGGTGGTGTAAGGCAGGAAACGTCATAAATCTCCACATTCTCAACGGTTCAAATGCTTTGGCTGGCGGGAGATACACCCGAGGAAACAACTAAGAGCCTAAGGCATTATCCTGCATAACTACAAAAACCTCCTCTTACTCATCTCCCAAGGCGATGTTTTCCTATAAAACTTGTTTAATGTCTTCACATTTTGTTTCCCTTTCTCTTCTCTCTTCTTTCATGGCTTCCCATTTGTTCTTGCAGCTCCACAAGTCACTCTACTTCTCGTAAGCGCTCTGCTTCCTCTGTCACGCTTACTCACGGACACATACACACACGTCGGTGTCCATTTGTATGTCATAGGACTCATTGGATTTGTTGTTCTGTTGTTATACATTTGGGATCTGTTTTCATAGGGCTCACTGGAAAGCTTACTCCTGCAATTCATTTGAAGAGTGCATCTCTTATGGAGTTTCTCTTGTTGAATGTTATTTGTATTTGATCCAGAACTTAAATCACGATCTGTGAATGTTCATTTATTCTTTCCGAGTCTCTTCTTACTAAACTGCTAAGATAGTTAAATGTCGCCAAAATTAAAGATCTTTGGCAAACATTTTCTATTATCCTTCACTATCTGTACAGAGATCATTTTTGCCCTTATATGATTAGGGTGTATCATCATTTCTTATCCTGCTTGCTCACAGAATTGAACTTCTGAAGATTAGAAAACTAAGGGTCCTTAGTTACTATTTGCTTCTCATATTCACATATTTCCTGTAATTTGGGTCCTAGAACGTTTCAACCTTGATTTATAAACGTTTTGACGTCACAGAAAGTGTTTTGGATCAGAAAGCAAAAGAAGGGCCAAGGCTGATGCACCCATCTTATCAAAAGTAACTGGCATAGAAATTGGAAATTCTGTGTGTTCAAAGAATAGTGTTGCACTTGGACATTTGTTGCCACATGACAGTTCTTCATATCGAGTTTCTTTAAGAGCATTATCACCAGCAGCATCTTCCGAGCAAACTGGCAGTCAAGATGGGACAGTTGTCAGTAGAACCCATAATGAGGAGATGGAGTTTAATCGTATCCATTGTCTTGTATGGGTATTGCATGAAGCTGCTTCTAGCTTTTCCCTTTCAATAAAGGCTCTTGAATTGCCAGGAAGTGGTACGGAGCTTGTAATGGCATGGAATGGGAAGGATGTTCACGAATGGCACAAGAGAATTGCATATCAGGTATCAAGATTGCGAAAACATTACAAGTGCATGATCCCCATAATAAGAAAAACTTTAGAGATTTTTCTTATGACTTAGATTATTGTGTTATTGTTGGTTTTCTCTTTTCATTATTGGATGTGGTGCATCATTCACATGTTTCTGCTCAGAAGTTCTTTACCATGAACAATTTTCAAGTCAACTGTACAAATTTAAAGATGTGCAACAATGTTTTTGAATTTGTAGAGAACGTTCAAAATGGAAACAAGAGTAATTAGTTCCAATTGCTATTCAGGTGGCTGTTATTGCCATGTTGAGGACTGCAATTGAAGTTGAGATCCTGCTTTCTCATGACCGTCAGAACAACCTGTCTCCAGCTAGAAAAATGTACGTGATTGCTTTGATAAGCCGATTTCACATCAGTAGTCATAGTTCTACATTAAGAATTTAAAGCACCTGCCATTCAAGTGGTTGGGCATCATTTTACAGAAATCAGTAAATGATGCTTAACTTGTCTTTGTCTTTGACATGAAGTATCATTTCACAACCACTTACTTTAGTGAAAATATTGATGATCAGCATATCAGCTATCCACTCCTTTTTCTCCACCATTTTGTACAGCTTAACTCCAAGAGTAGATTTGCTGCGTGAGTCAATTGAAAGCCAGTTGAAGCTGAAGCACCCAGAATTGGTACAATGGTTTAGAGTTGTGGAGTTGCCTCGTGTAGAAGGTTTTTTCACTCCCTTGCTGAGCAAGTGGTCTATTGAGTATGCTGGAAGGTTGGTTTGAACATTTCTCTGCTTGAAGCTTAATCCTGTTGTGACAGTTCTTGAGCCTTTAACACAGCCTGATGGCATGCATATTCAGTGGTGTTGCAGGAATTGTCATAGCAATAAGCTGCTGTGCTGCTGCTGGGAAACTGGGTTCTCAAAGAATATCATGTGCCTCATTGGCCCTTTCATGTGAAGATATCCACATAGCTCTCATGGATCTATCGTACAATCTTGTAGCTGTGGACAAACTGCACCAATTGGCAAGTGAAGCAGGATTTGAACTGAACTTCCTATATCATTTTGGTGCAAAGGTTCTTCCTTGTGAAAAGATTGAAGAATTAGAGTTTTGGATTGGGTTGGCTCAGCAAAAACTCTCAGCAGCTTTCCGTAGAGAAATAGAGATTACAAGCTCAAAAGCCTTTCAACAGAAGGTCAATTCTTGTTTGTTTCTATTCCCTTTCTGTTCGAGAAAACCAATTTACAGTAGATGCATTATACGTACATTAAAAATGTATGCACTTAATAAATTTCCTGAATCAACAAATTCAGTATTTAGTATGTGAAACCTCTGGTTGTTTTTACTGAGTGAGGGATTAATCAGTGGAATTTTACCACTTAAACATCTGAAAGTTGGGCCATTGTGCCAAATATTTACAGGATGAGGCAGATAGCATAGCTACCCTTGGACTTTTTGCATATCTAGGAAGAAAAACCAGATTATTCTTGTCAAGGATGAATATTAAGGATCTTGATGAACCGGTTTGGGACTTCCTAAGGTAACTTGAAAATTTTACTGGTTTCATAAATTCTTGTTCTCAACCTGCAAATTTGTGCGAGATCAAAATATCATGCCTGCAGTTACCTGGAGTGTGGTAGCATTTTCATATACCCTGAGCTTGCTTCTGTATCAGCGTACCAATCTTTCATGGAGGCAAGTTCATATAATGGCTTCACTGGAAATGCAAACAATCAAAGCATCTAATGTACAAGCTTACTTTGCAGATAGTAATCAATGAAATTGGATGGCTTGATTTTTATGCTTCATATTCTTCTCTGAGCAATCAAGAAAGAAAAAGATCCAAGCAACATGCAATCCAGGCAGAGAAAGAGATGATACTGTCTAAAGTATTAACTGTCTGTTATGATGTTTTCTCTGGCTTTGCTCACTTTAGCCGTTCAACCCAACAGACTTTAGATGCAGAATTGTTAAGATTCCTGCTGTGCAGGTTAGCAGACCACATTTCAATTTTCGTAAGTTGTTTTGGTCGAACTTGAAACATCTTTATGTTCTACAATCGACTAATGAGTTTTAAATGATGATTCTTTCAACAGCCAGAGTCTGTTGACTACATGTATGGACGAATACTTTTCAGTTTATGATTGTAGATCAAGGTAAGTTTCTTATTAAATGAAACGCAGCTATATGAGACATTCAGCTATGAGCTACCTTACTGATGTTTACAATAATTATCCTTCTGTTGCACTTTAAATGCATGAACCACACAGGATTGCAGAAACAGGTGTCTTTGACCAAGCGTTATCTGTAGGAACTAATTGTAGCGACAAGTTGTTTGTGGCACTGGAAGCTCAAAAAAGACCAAATGAGTTGGCTTTACAGGAACGCCTAAAAACTAAAACTCAATGGGGCTCTGAGCTAAGAAAGGTTTGACCACTAGATCTAGCAACTTTCATGGTCCTTATAATGTGCTGTGAACATGGACGACTAAAATCAACCACTATCACGACAATATGGTGCAATCGTTGAGTGAGTGGTGATAAAGTTCCTAGAAGACAAAAATGGTGCTATGAAACTTGTAGTATCAAACTCTTGGAACTTTAGAGTTGTGAGATAAAAACAGAAATGAAGTATAAGCCAAATATGAAAAACAGAAATGAGAGCAGCTCATAAATAGATTTGGAACAATGGATGGTTAAGTTCCAAAGTTTTGTTGACACATTTTGAGTCTAAACTTTGAACTTCAGTGCAATGATGCTATTGTCAAACAAGATATGGCAATATTCGCTGCTTTTAATCTTTTCTTATGAATGCATTTAAGAAGTGAAACAGCATGCTATGGCAAGAAAAATGCAAGGAAAGAAAAGTACACTTTTTGTGGGCCACAATGATGAATAGTGAATTCATTATAGGTACCATTAGTGAGGAATATATTCATGAATATATTCCATAATGATGGAGGTCCCGAGTTGTTCTTGGACTGTAGACAAGACTATTCTTTACCTTCCAACATTAATGTTGCATCTGAAATACAAGAGCAAATGCCATGGACCTTTATCCATCACCGGGGAATATGATTCATTCTTAAGAGTGAGAATCATGTAGCATCTTGCCTTAAGGTTTATTTGTGCAGATGCTGAGATGAACACATATTTTGCTTCTGTTTCCACTAAGATGCATGTGTTATTATTTTTCGTTTTTGTCCATGTTTACCTCAGGACAGCAGCTCTGCTGAGACAGAAACAATAGATTTAGCAGAGGCCTTATCTACCAGCACCAGATCAAATTTTCTTCCTGAGAGTTTAATTAGGAAATATGGCCTCAAAATTGTATCAACAAGCGCTGTAAGTTGAACAAACACATTTCTTGACAGTGACAGAGCTATGTGACAATTTTTATTTGTTAAAGTTCTAACACTTAAAGGTGGATTTTTCTCAAAGGATCTATGGATGGGAACTCAATTGCTCATTGTAGATATCATGGATGCTGTGGAGCTACTCTTAAGGCCATTGCGTGGCAATAAAACCTCAGCCAGGGAAAGGACTAAGTTGAAGAGACTACTAACCGACATTGCTACCCTTATTCCAGTTACTATTGTGATGATACTCCCTGTAAGGACTTACTAACCTTGTCATTTTTGTCTTTGGGTTACGTAATCCAGGACTTAAGATGGTTGAAGACAACAAACTCGTTAACCACCATATACAAGACTTCGATTAAAAACAAATGAGCCTAAAGAACAGTTATTTTATTTTATTTTTTCCTCGTACAATGATATTTAAGGATTTGACATTTAGTTAACGGTTATAGACTCACAGTTAATGGAGGAGCCTCTGCAAGTTTCTAGTGAGCTTCAGTTTTTACGTGGACGCATAATCTAATAATCATGCACTTGCTTGCACGTGTTATGAATAAATTGTTGTCTATGAATGTGCTAATGTAAAGGAATAAGCATCAGGACTTCGAATCAAACAACTGACTCAAATTCTCTGTTCAAACAATTGGTGGAATAGCTGATTAAATCTCTTCCATCTCTGCCATTAGTTGTCTGCTGTGGGCCATGCAGCCATTCTAGCAGCTATCCAGAAACATGCTCCGTTCTTGGTATGCTTCTTCCTACTGTAAGACTCATTTATCAATATACCTAATGTTTATTATTTCACATTTTCATCTGTTATGATTAGATCCCTTCTCCATACTCGTCGGAGCGGTTGGATGTTGTAAAACAACTTAAGAGAACACAGAAGACGGAAGCTTGGTCCAGAAACGCTCTCTAGAATGCCATAGCCAATTTATTCCTTCGTTACGATACATGTAATGCCGATCATTTGTGGAACAGCACTAGTAGCTTGTAAACAATAAATGGGGGCTAATATCTTTGCTGTTGTGACTTGAGCAGCTTACCGTGTATATAGTGACAATTGATTTGAAAAGAAAAGGAATTAGGTACAACACATCCTTTTCCCTACGCTAAGCAACCTAAATGTTGCTAAACTTATTAGCAAGGATGTTTATAACCTTGTTCATTGTACAAATCTTTGATCCTTCAAGATCAATCAATGGAATCACAGCCTGCTGATACATGAGCGTGCAAACATGCGGCACAGGAAAACATATAAACGTTTTTTGAACTATTACACCTCTAAACCTTAATGAAGATTGCGGCAATACACTTGAATCAGGAAGCTTTATTGTGGACCAGTTATAGATTCAAAAGAATAAATTTGACATCTCAAGTTTTGAGTATCTTGGCCTCGAAGGGTGGAAAGAACTTGTTCAAAACATCTTCAGTAAAGGAATATTGTCCTACAAATATGAACCTTTTTTATCAAGATTGAACGTGTTGTGAAGTTACTACAACAATCATATAAACTAGCCTGAAAGCAGGATTTGATTTTGTCTAATACTTAACCTCTTCATGTGACAGTCGTGAAAAATAATCTAGGAGGTGTATCAAAATGTCTTCATTAGGGATTTTAACCACATCGCCAGCATAGTGTACAGAAGAGACATTATCAATTATCAAGCCCTATTTTATTTGTCAGGATCCTCTGTCCCTTACCCTGTCCCATTAAATCTCAATCATCTATTTATGTGGGACTCACACAAATAAATGAGTGAGATTCAATGAGCAGGGTAGGGGACAGAGAATCCGTCCCCCTATTTTATGGTCCTTACAAGGTGGTTGGAAAGATGGACTATCAATTGGAAAATACATTCAACAGTTCATGTTTTCTCCATCTCCCACTTCTATGGCTTCCTTTGTGGTGCTATGGTTTCTGGCTATTGCTTCCTCCACCAAGTCATCCTCAAAAGTTGCCTACGAGACAATCAATAGGTCAATCACAGCCATATTGGCCTCTTTTCCGCTGGTCACTATCATCAAGAATGAGTTTATATTAGATGCTGAGCCAAATGAACAGTGATCGAGTATGATAGTTGCCTCATATATAGGTGTAGTTGCTCCACGAGATGCTTCCACCAGTTCTAGGCAGGGCCTAGTGTCACCTGAGTACACAATGTTCCACCCAGGTATCACTTTCCCTACACTGTTGGTTCTCTCAGATGCTTTCAAGGCAATGCCAAATGCCTGAGGGCAGTGAGCAACAGGAAGGCTGATTAGAGTCTCCAAGCCGGCTTGGGCAGGCACTTTCTTGGGAAGTGGAAAAGTCACGCTGTGTCAATCGAACTGCCTGGTATCTTGAAATAACTCTGTATTCGACTTCCTCCTGTTAACAAAGTTGATTCAATATTTAGTATAGGTTTGTTGGAATCATCCATAGAATTTGGATTTCCTGGAGATGAGCAATCCTCATTTGATTCTGATTCATCACTGTCCTTGAATGCATGCCATGAGGCTTCAGTAGTGCTCCTACAATCAGTTAATAATGAACGTAGATCTTAGAGTCTTTGATATGCATCTAGAAATCTCTTGAGCTCCGTAGGTCCTATAACAAGAAATGGGTTCGTGGATAGTGCCCTTTAACAAGTCACTCCCAAAAGCAAGTATCCTGGCTAATCCTGTATGGTGATCAGCATGAATATGGGAAATCCAAACGCATCTTAGGTTTCTCACAACCTCCACCCCATAACTGTTGCTATTTGACATCAATTATTGAGAAACCGGGTCGAGATCTGATCCGACTGCAGCGGAATAATCACGAAATTTTTTTATAATTTTTGGTTTCCCGAAAACCAAGATCTATTCAATTCTATAAAGTGATTAACACGAATCATAATAAAGCGGAATTTAATTTGTACCTTATTCTGAAGCTTGATCTTTGTCTTATCGTATCCTTCGAACCGTTTCCGAAACCGATCCGTCTCAACCACCATAGCCGCACAAATATCTGGCCTCTAACGATATCCACAGAATGAGTTGAGTGAATTCTAAGAGAGGGTTAAGCATGAAGTGCTAGCTACATAGAGCTTAAGCCTATTTATAATAAGCTAAGGACGTTTTAGTAATTTAATTAAAATTAAATATTAATTTCAATTAAACTTTAATTAGAATTACAAATAATTCTAATTA
>JAOSBP010000001.1:9061365-9078355 GCA_027563825.1 Erythroxylum mucronatum | reverse complement strand
TCATACCTGAATTATGGCTGAATTATACCTTATATATGCCGTGTATGCTAGGTTTACGTAGGTTATTGTGTTTGCATGGGAGTCTGACATCCGATGGACCGAATGGGCTGCGGTCGTTGGGCTGTCAACATTCACGGGCCCAGGGTTGGGCCGGTTAAGGCCGGTCCAGCCAACCCAACCAAATCTGATTTAAAATCATAAACCGGAGATGAAGAGTTGCAGTGCTTAAATAAATTGGAACTTTAAAAGTTGAAATATCGAAACTCTAAAAGCATTAATTATTTTATTTTCTTATCAATCATTTAAGATGTTGATTACGGTGTTATTAATTTTGCAGGAGTAACTTTATGGGAGTATTAATAAGGGTATATATGACATTTCATTAATTTTCTTAATAAATATGTATTTTTCTAAAACGACTTTTATTATAAAACAGAGGGAGTATATAACAACAGGAAAAAGATGACAGATGACAGATAATAGATGTAAACATGGTCGCTTGATGCAAAACTTGGCACTGTTCTAGTCTGGCCCTTTTTGTCACCTCTATTCATCAAGAAGAGCCAGTAAAAACTTGAAAGAAACTTCCTTTGTCACCGTATTCCAATAAAGAGTTCTTACTCTTGCAACTTGGAACTTGTCACCATCGTAAGCCAACAAACATGAGTTTCTCTTTTTCATGCAAGATTAATGATTAAGGAAGAAGGAAGTGGGAGAAACCTTCCTTTATCACTGAAAGTCGCTCCCACGTTCATGAGCTTAAGGTCAAATCTTAGCGAAAGCTCCCACTTCCCTGGGGAGGGAAGAGGTCTTGCTTAAGACTACACTCAATGGTGAAATAGTAATGCTTACTCTTCTGCAGAAGGAAAGCTTCAAAACTTTTTCTTTTCTATTTTTTGATGTCAGAAAGAAAATGGAACTTAACGAGTTAGATTCATATTTCTAGATGTTTAGGATAGGAATGGCATAATTTTGACAGTAAGACAACTTCGAATAAGACCTGCAGGAACGACAAAACAAGGACCAAAAGAACATTTAACTCATTATCAACAATGTCCTTGGTATACGATTATAGATTAAATAACTATAATAAAGAAAACTAGTGAATGTGACCTGCTATCATACAAAGTGTCTGAAAAGTATTAAAACGAATAGACAAAGAGGCAATTTACTAGAGAGATTGATTGAATTATACAATCAATGCATTTTTGTTTTCCTTTGAAGGGACAAACTAATGAAGACCACCAGCAGAATGGAATTGTCATCTAGCTAAGCACAAAATTTGCAGGCTGGAATATTCTTAAGCTTTGTATTTCTTCTCTTTCACGTTTGCTATATATGATGTTAGTTTTTTTATTAAGAAAGTCCCTTCTAATTAGTACGTGCTGTCCTTGTTATACATTTTCTAAAACTGAACCAGTGGTGGTATATCATGAATCATCAATGATGTTATCTTTGCTTACTGTTCCCTTGCCTCTATGTATTTATACCACATACCTTGACCTTCAAACCTGAAAATCAACTTGGAACAAAGAAGAAAAATTTATGAACGTGTAAATCAATGGCTCCAATAGCTGTAGGTGACACAATTCCTGATGGCAGTCTTGCATATGTTGATGACAGTAACGGTGTCCAAACCGTATCAGTGCACTCTCTTGCAGCCGGTAAAAAGGTTATCCTAGTGGCAGTTCCTGGTGCTTTTACCCCTGGTTGCAGGTTCAAACTAATTTTCTTATCTTTTGCTTCCTCTATATTGATATGTGGACCAAGCCATCCTAGCAAAATGAGAAAAACCAACAAATTTCCAGATTCTTCTTCTTTTCCTCATCAGATTCATGTAATTTTAAGGTGTAAACATATAATCAGCACTTTGTAGCTTGCGTTTCTAAATTCAACGAATTTTTATTTGCTGTTCTACATCCAGTTCTGGTTGTACACTTTTTATGAATAAAAGGTAAGCAGACAAACAGAGAAAGCTGCATATCCGTGGACTCTTTCTTGAAAAATTTTCTAGCATGATTCTTTCAACATCAGAAGCTCTGTTCATTAGGACCCCTTCTAATGATGTTCTTTTCAAGTCATGATTATAACGTCCCAATCAGAACAGCATCACTCGTGGTACTTTCTTGGTGAAAACATTTCCCTAATTGCAGTTAATGCATACATGTCGACTCCAATTTTCAATACGTATATTTTACAGTTGTGACTGGACGTTAGGGCATGCAGTTTTCACTTTTAAATTCCTCAATCAAAAAAAATAGTTTGAAGTGTCCGTAGGAATACTTGAAAACTCTTAAAAACTATTCGGTTCTAAAACATAATGCTTTTGGCAGCTTGAAGCACGTACCTGGATTCATTGAGAAGGCAGATGAGCTTAAGTCAAAAGGGATTGAAGAAATTTTGCTGCTAAGTGGTAAAAGATTAAAGCTTTTGATACACTGTTCCTCCTTGTTGATTAAAAGATGGAATTTTGTTCCCTTATTCGTTTTTTCTCACCGTTTTCGTGAGATCTCTGTTGCAGTAAATGACCCTTATGTGATGAAGGGTTGGGAAAAGACATACCCTGAAAACAAGCATATCAAGTTCTTGTCTGACATGGCTGCAGCCTACACACTTGCTCTGGGACTTGAATTTGATCTTTCTGATAAAGGACTCGGGTTTCGTGCCCGAAGATTTGCCCTTATGATCGATGATCTCAAGGTGAAGATTGCTAATATTGAATCCACAGGGGAGATTAGTGTCTCTACTGCTGAAGAACTTCTCAAGGCTCTTTGATTATCTTAAAACTTCTGGATCTGTGTCTCCAGAAACTCTTGGTTTGTGCATGTAAAAGCATAACCAATAGCTATTACGCCTTGCATTAATGTTGCAAGGACTGTTTTACGAATGGAGCAAACAATAATTTCCTTTCACATCTTTATTTAATGCTAATTTTAAACGAGTAAAATGTTGTATGTGCTTGTAAAATAAGAAGTTGAAAAGTCTTGATCTGTTGAAAGATTGTATTACGTGTATAAGCATTTAAGATGTTATCCTATCCAAATTCTGTAAAGTGGCAGATGCATGAGCTAATGATTTCTGAATTTATTTGTGCTTGTCAAATATGAACAGGAAGAGTAAGCATAACAGCCTGAAAACAGAGTAAACCCTTCCACTAAATAAACTCGATGTAAGATATGGCGGACAATTAGAGGCACATATTTTTTTAACAGCTCTTTTTCATCCGTCTGTTTCAGTCTCTATTGGTAAAAACAAGTATAAGATCAAAGTCTGCTTTTATTGTGAGAGGCCATCCATTGCCTACCAAGAGCAATAACTTGTCCACCATCTTTCTTCCTAACCTCTATCAGTACTGATGTTATTGTTTCCTTCTCCCCCACAACCTTTGCCTCTATTTCTACTTCTTCCTGACAATATATATATATATATATACACACACACACCAAAATTCAGCACACATTAGAAAAAAAAATGAAAGCTTATAAAAGGGAATGGTAAATTGCTGGTCTCTTCTATCTTGACGATAACTTGAACAGATGTTAAGAAAATGCAGAGTTAGAAAGGGTATCCTTATGTACGATATGAATGGAGGCATTTTAGGAATATGGTGCAAAGCATGAAATCTGATACATCTCAACATTATAAATGCTTAGCTTTTTTCTTTTCTGTGCCTTTCCTTAATTAATTCTTTTGGCTGGAGATCATGGATGAGAAGCATTTCCTCACAAACTTTAATACAAATTGAACCAAATTTCCTCAAATGCTCTTGGCTGTATCCTATCTTCTAAAGCATTGTTTTTCTTTAACAACCAACTTATTTTCCTGAATCAAATTTCTGAAACAAAGCCCATGAAAATAGCAGATTTTTGAACATCAGTTGGAACCTGATGAAGTGGACACCGTTTGTTACAATCAAAAGTTTCTCTGAGGACTCATAGCATATCATATCAACAAAAACGGATTAAGGATAGGATAAGACAAGTAAGAAAACAAACCTGAAGCTTAGCAGCGGAGAAAATTGAAATGTTGAAGTCAACGGAAACTCTAACCTCGCCGGCCAAGGAATAAACAGCTGCCGCCCCCACGTCGTCGATCAAAGTAGCCATGGCTCCTACATACCAATTCCCATCGGCATCCTGTGTACATGTACAAACATAATGTTAATCCCACTAGCTATATCATCTACATGATGATGTTAGTTTATGTTGTCTTATTAACTCATCAATAAACTGAAGAGCTAAGTCGAGGGAACAATGAGATGGCGATGTACTTAACTGATATATTATCTGAAACGATGAAATTGCAGCGTATAAAACCCTTTTGGGACTCCACCACTTGTAGCCCTTGTGTGCTTAAGGCTTCTAATTCATGACTGCTTGTTGACAAACTCCGAAGCCAATTATTAGACCTCTCCACCTTTGGGTCTCCCATCAAAAATTGTGTGTGTTGTTCTAATCTTTTCTTTAGTTATTAGTATAGAGAGAAGAATCTGATAAGATTTGTTTAATTCTTAATGGACTATCTAATCTGTTTTACCCAAATTACCTTTTAATTTTGTTTCAAATAGTGGACTGGTTTTCATGTCTTTTTCTGCATCAGCGGGTGAAAAGAGAAGGGCTTTTGTTTGAACTTTGAATCTTGTTTAATAAGACAAACGATTTCAGGAACTGATCTTACAGGTCAAAACGAAGAAAAGAACATATTTTTACAACTACGCTCAGTGAATTCTGATGCAACCTGACGAAAACGAGAACTTGTCATGAAGGAGTCAACGAATATAAAAATAAGTTGAACCTTGGGAGTTTCACACTTCTTAGTTGTTTTCTGATAACAAAAAGTAGTCTTTTTCCTAGGTATCATCACTTGATAATACTTGGGAAAATAAGACTCCAGAGGAGAAAGGTCTTGTCTTGAATATGAAGCAGTACAGTTCTATTCTGAGTTTTGACACGAACACAATCCATGCTCTAAAACAAGCTAAGAAAAAGAAAAAGAAGTAATTCAAATGGTATACGGCATCTACAACGAAAAATTCAATTGTTTGCTTAATTTCAGTAGGTATAAGCATAACTACACGATTCTATGCATGCGGTACAAATATTAAAAAGATAAGTTCGATCACCAACAAAGTCAAGTGAGAAGGAACAAAGCGATGAAATGATTACCTACAACATGAAGAAAATCAAATTATGTTTGTTTCTCATCTTGGTTCTAATACTAG
Source organism: Erythroxylum mucronatum (assembly GCA_027563825.1). Taxonomy (NCBI): domain Eukaryota; kingdom Viridiplantae; phylum Streptophyta; class Magnoliopsida; order Malpighiales; family Erythroxylaceae; genus Erythroxylum; species Erythroxylum mucronatum. Next base: position 9,073,134 of record JAOSBP010000001.1, on the reverse strand, counting down.
GCAAGCATTAGAAAGAAGTAGATTAAGTGACTGTTTGGATGGACTTTTGGAAGGTTAATAAGCACTTTTTTTCACCACTTTTTTAAAAAGCAGTTCTTTAATAGATATGGTTTTTTTTGCAACCAAAATACAATTTTTTAAGAAGCTCAAATTTGGAGCATCTAAAAAAAACTTCTCAAATGACTTTTTCAGGTAGATTTTTCAGAGCAATTAATGAGCTTATTTTTTAGTCCATTTTGTCTTTATATTTTACACATAATTCTCACAATACCCACAAACTTATTTTCACATTTATCTTACAAACTCATCTTCTCTATATATTTATATGTTTTAATATTTATTTTTGATATTAGTTTTAATTATGTATTAGTTTTAATTATATATTTTAATATTTACTTTTGTATTCAGTTTGCAATTTCTATCGAGTGCTTAGAACAAAATCTAGTCACGGTACTATTGGAGAGCACAGTGAGTTGATGTGACAAATAAATATGAGTCTAGCAATTAAACTCACGAGTTGTAACAGATAAAGACAAAAAAGTTGGAGAATACACTTAGTCAGACCGTCCCATATTTTACACTAGATCTCTATCAATTGACTTCAAATTGCTATGATTTTTGGTGGAGAGGTAGAGCAATGTGTTACGAGTCCAATGGTTCAAGTCTCATGTCATTAGGAGGTCGGACGAAGGAGATATAGCCAAAACATTGAAAGATGTTTGTTAGCCTCCAACCTTAGAAGTCGCGATCGTGGTTGGCTGTTGATTTTGCAAAGTCGCAATCGTCTATGATTGTCTGCACTCGTGATCATCTGCGATTTTCCCAATTGCACACCCTCTCTTCAAATCTCCATAACTTTCAATCCAAAACTTCAAAAATTTCAAACTTTATTTCAATAAAATGCTAAAAGAAAGATCTACAACTATTTTCCAACTCTAAATTCATCCTTTTGGTCATCTCTGAAAACACTCACATATTTACATATATGCATACGTTCTCAGTGAATAGAAATAGAGCCTTCATTTCTGTTTTCTTCAAAATATTTTTGCACCTAGTTATACATATTTTCCACTACACTCATTTAGTTCCATCAACTCTTCCATTTCATCTTAACTCGTCTCTATATCACAATTTTATCTTTTAACATATTAATCATCGAATATGCAAACACAACACATATGACATACCTAAAATTTCCTCACTCACTTTTCAGTAAATAAGTATATCATTATTTCCTAACCCTTTAATAATGAGCTAACGTGATGCATTCTTCATCTTATATAGAAATAAAGAACTATAACAAGCTTACTTGTTTAAAGCTCTAACATCTTCAAAATCTCCAAAAGCCCTAACTCTCATGCACCCACATGCACCGTTGTAGAGGTTAACAGTTTCGGTTTTTCTTAAGGCAAAAGAAAGAAAACTGAAGTTGGAAGTAGGAAAAAGTAGAAGAAAACAAAATTTAACTCTGATGGAGATTTGATGAAAAACTCTGTGTAAATGAAGAAATGTGAAGAAAACAAAGCTATAAAGAAGATAAAGACAAAAGTACTGTACTTGATCTTTCAAAGCTAAGAAAAACGTGACTTTAGATTTGGATGTCCAATTTCTATAGTCCTTAGCTAGTTTCCCAACTAGTTCTTATTGAACTAGTCTCATAAGCCCCATCTTTCTATTCCAATTGTCTCTAAATCTGCAAAGTCATTTTCTCACAAATTCTAAAGTCATCTATAAATTCCTCCAATACCATTTAACCAATTTCTATATCCTTCCATCAATTTTGGCATTTTTCCTAGTCCAGTAATACTCAATATTTTTGGAAATTTCCCCCAAATATCACCAAAATTTCTAAATCAATACATACATTCTCCACATCAATTTTTAATACAATTAATTCACAATTCTCAATAAGAATCACATGACACATATATAAATCAATTATACCCAGCAATTGTCAATGAATGCATGTACAGTCATTTTAAGGTGTGCAAAAATTTAGATTCACATACATGTATGCCAACAATATGCATGAGCATGAAAAATGCATTTTCTTAATCTTTCACTATTCTCACATGTACCGTATGTTTGGGTTCTAACTCTTAATATAAGAACGGGATGTTACATTTCTCCCCTCCTTAATAAATTTTATCCTCGAAATTCTTATCTGTTTGAATAGGAAGGTAGGGGTATTGTTTCCTCAATTACTCCTCCATTTCCCATTTATCTTCATCACTTGAATAATTTCTTCTAATTGACCATAATCAATGTAAGTATCCTTCCTCTAATTATTTCTTCAGGTATCACATTATCTTAACAGTTTCCTCAATATAATTCAGGTTACTTGAAATTTTCTACTTCGCAAGCCGACAATACATCTTTGTAAGATCATATTATTATCTCTTAGCATATTCACATATCACATAATATTAATTGAGGCACCTTTATTGATAATAAAACTAATCAATAACTTCATGTGGACCAATACCATTCGAGCTTAGTTTATCCTTTTCCTAATCTGAGCACACCTTATAGTCAATCTAAGTACACCTTGGCAAGGTGATACTCTCAAAAACGTTTCATCTTTCATTTGATATTTCAGAGCTCTTTAGTGTTACTACACTTAACTCTTATATCCATCTCACTATAATCCATAACCTTGATGTTGATCCACATAACTCTTTTATCTTTCTTGAATCACCTAATTTTTATTACAGATCCGTTTCACTTATCAACAATATCTTGAATCAATTCTAGCCTTCAACTTTTTTTAGGCCCTCTTCATTCAATGTAAGGGCGAATGACTCTTTTTGTCGTATTATGCCTTATACAATATTCTAACAATATCACTATGATAATTATTATTATGCTTAAAGTCATTTAAAACTATACATTGATCTTATGTTCCTACGAACTCCAAAATATAAGTTTTATGCATATCTCCAACAGTTAAGACTGTTACCAACTTATACATGTAATCACTTACTTCTACATCCTTAGCTGTCAAATGTTATTTCGGTATATTCCTAAGGATGTCTATTATAGGTTGTTATTTGTGCTTCTCTAACAATCTCTTTGCTCAATTATCTCTATCTGGTACACATACTTCTTATTTCAATCACGAAATATTGTTTTTCCAATTCAAACCCAAAAATTTAGATTCATTTTCAATTCCTCTATAAGATTCACAATCCTAAATCCCTAGATTTTGGGCTTTGTTAATTCTTTCATGTGAAACTAATATTAAATTTCAATAGCTAATAGTACTTTGAATTGCCCAAAATTTAACTCGACATTCTATGCTCTTTATTGCACTAAGTTTGGTAACCTCAATATCTGAATTTGTACTATTCTGTTATAGAATTGTCTGTTCAATGTATCATATTACACATTATCTTTACCAGTATAGTACTCATTTGTACATTTCTTTCAAACTCAGTAATTACATCAATCTTTATTGATCTGTATATTCATATATATAAATATATCCAAAATGTTTCTGTACCTATACTACCTCCAAGCCTTCAAAGCAATTACTATTGCAGCAGGTTCTAATTCATATATCAAATAATCAACTCATAAGGCTTAATTGTCTCTATATATAGAAACTCGCTTTATTTTGATGCATTAGATCGCATCTTAATCTCTGGTGTGAAACATCATTGTATACTACATAATCTCCAACTCCCAATGATATTATTATCATTAGTGTTATAATTCCTAAAAATTCTCTTTACATTCAATAGTCCATACGATTTACACATTTTTTCCTCGGACATTTTTATCAAAGGCTAAAATCATTAAAAGCTCCTCAACAACTTCTGATAGTGTCTAATATATAACTAGCTTTAAAGAACTCCAAATCTCTTATAATTTCCTTGGAATTTCTCACTTCATTCTTACCTCAACTCTCTTTGGGTCTCTGTAATTTTCAATATCATAATACTGTCGGAGGCATTTGTTAATTCAAACAAATATTGTCAAAACTCCATATGCCTTTGATTAGTTTTCATAATTCCTTAAGTCACTAGTTCTTCGAATAGGTAATATTATCTCATGGTATTTTCTATTTCCTAATTGACTTATCTTTCTCGAATAATTTTCACCATTCTTTAGATTTCTTCAGATTTAACATTGAATTATTCTAATGTCTGCTCATTCATACCAGTTTCTTCACACATTTCAATTTATTTGCAAACTTAACTTCCTGTGTTGGTAACACATTCATCAGATATAATTTGTATCTCCCAGACATATTTACACAGAATGTGACGCAAACCTAAGTTCTCCTTATCTTAACAATAGTGTTACCTCAAATTCCAAAAAAAATCCACTCATGCAGTCAAATACTTTACATCAAACAAAATGCATACACTCTCAGTAGCATTTTCTACCTCTTACGGCTGAGTCTCTGCTAGGGATATGACTCCAATATTCACTTTTAGGACATAAATTATTCATTTTTGATTTGTTCCTTCATTGATCATTCTTAAATTGAATCATCTGGTTTACTAAACCTATCTCAGTGAAATTCTTCTTTGAAAAAAGATTTCTTTCTACTGTCCTCGATACTGTTCATGAAATCCTTATCAATCAACTATTTTCTATGATTACTTATCAGTCATTCTTAGTACCTTTAGAAGATCAATTTATGCCATAACTTATATGATCAAAACATCCTTTATAATAAGGCTCAGTGAGGCATTAAGCAATTTCATTTACTCTAATACCTTGGTATATATCATCAAAATCATTACATCTTATCTAGAGATGTGTTCATGATAATTCACTAATTAATAGCATCCATTAATGATACCTGGATTCCAATTGATTCTAGACAACATTTCTAGTTTCATGCCTGCCACGATCAGGGTAGAGCTTTTGAGATCGTGACAGAACCAAATAATCTCAGACATGATCATGGGAACTATAGCAGGTTCATGTCCTGTTTCTATTTCCTCGAATTCATTAAATATAATAACGTCATTAACTGTTGGACCCTAAACTTTCTTAGAAGTTAGAACTATTAAATGAGAAATTTTTGGTGATTAGTCAAGAGTAAAGAAAAAAATAAAAAAAAATTTGAATTAGAAATGATGGATAAAATTAAAGTAGTGAAGGAGAAATGTGGATAGATTCATGTTTTTCTTTGGTTTTTTTGGTGTATAAGATATTATGAAATGGGAAGAATTTGGGTGATAGAGGTAAAATGAAAGCAAAAATGAAGTTGAATATTTGTAGTAAGTTGATGAAGAATATGTATATATGTGTATGTTCTGTTATTATTGTTCATGATTAATCATGGACTATAATTTTTTTTTATGGATGATATTGAGTTTAAATGGAGTTGAGGATGAGGAGTAAATGAAGTAGAAAAGGTGATCTTAGCATAAGATGTGTTAGGGTAAAAATCTGGAAACAAAATTTGAAGATGATCTGGAAAATGTAGCAGTAGCATTTTTAGTAAGTATGCTTCAGTATTTTAGCCATACCTTTTTCTCAAGTTATCCAAACGAGATGATTCTTGATTTGCATTAAACCAGAGACATATGACTACATTTCTTATGAAGACACTGAATTTAAATTCTATCTTTCTGAGTCTCAAAACTTGTCATGAAGTTGAGAACTAGGTACAGTATAATGGTAGATGAATGTATATGTTGTGTTATATTTTGAGTGTTTATGATCAAGCAGGGAATATGAAATGTGTATGGATAATTTTTAATTTGAAATGTGAATTATTTAAGGATGAGGTTAAGTTGGAATTAGGTATAAGTGAAGAAGTTATTAACTTGAGATGAATTGTTGATATATATATATATATATATGTGTGTGTGTGTGTGTGTGTGAGAGAGAGAGAGAGAGAGAGAGAGAGATGTTATGGAAAAGAAAGATAGGAATTATGAATGATGAGATGTAGTTGAATGGGATTAGTCAGATGAGTTGAGATTTGAGAGTTTAATGAAGTCAATTTGGTAGTTCAATGGTATGCTCAAGACATCCCAAGTTTTACAGTGCAAATTTCAAGTCTTCCATAGGGGAAAATTTTGTGTTTTGACTTCAGGAGAAAAACTATATTGATCTAGGCTGAATTAGACAAAGTTGTCTTGTAAAAAGTTGTAGCTAATCTTTCTAGCTTTCCAACAGTATATAGTATGAAATTTTTGGACATCTAAGTCGAAAGTTATGATCTTTATAATTAGAGATGCTCTGGAGAGTGTGGTTAGTGATTTAAAACTTTTGGTGATGTGAGGAAGGCCCTATAGAAACCTTCCTTCTTATGCCCTGTAGACCGCAACATCTTCTAATGGAACATCTTTTACTGAAACATCTTTTGGTGCACTATAGACTGAAACATCTTCTGGTGCACTGTAGACTGAAACCTTCCTTCTGGTGCACTGTAGACTGAAACCTTCCCTTTGGTGCACTATAGACTGAAACATATTTTGGTGCACTGCAGACTGAATATCTTCTGGTGCATTGTAGACTAAAACATCTTCTATGCACTGTAGACTGAATCATCTTACATCGTCTGGTCCAATGTTGACCCTCTAGTTGAAAAAATCTATCTTCAAGGTCTTTATAAAAGATGTAGATCCAGAAGTCCTCTTTCAAACCGTCTAAGAATGACCTTGATCCGACATCTATAGAGGAAGTTATGCTAAATGTTCCAAATTAGGTCCTATACTGAAACCTTCCTTCTTATGCACAGTAGACTGATTTTCTACCCTATTGTCTGGACCAATTTTGACCCTGAAGATGATAGAATCTATCTTCAAGGTCTTCATCACAGATGTAGATCTAGAAGCTTTCTTTCAAATCGTCCAATAATTGCCTCGATCGATCATCTAAAAAGAAATTTATGCCAATTGTTCCAAAATAGCTCCTAGACTAAAACCTTCTTTCTTATCCACTGTAGACTGAATCATCTACCCTATTGTCTGGTCAAATTTTGACCCTCAAGATGATAGAATTTGTCTTCAAGGTCTTCATGAAAGATGTAAATATAGAAGTCCTCTTTCAAATAGTTTAAGAATAATCTTAATCCCACATCTCTAGTGGAAGTTACGCTAATTGTCCCAAGATAGGTACAATATGATTGAGGGAAAAAATCATGTTTGATTCTTTCAGCCATAACCTTTTTATCCAACCTCCAAATGACGTGATTCTTTGACCAATAGTTTCTTAACACATTTTTATATCTCACCATAGAATTTGATAGCATTTGGTTAGGATTCGAAAAAGATTGATTGAATCAATGTAAGGGTATCAGATGGAAGAGTATGAATTGGATATTTTACTAAACATACTTCAGTATTTTGATGATGTCTTGATTGGTAGAGCTCCCGGTGAGATGATTCTTGTTTCAAAATGAACTAGTGACGTGGGGCTACAAATTGCATGAAGAAATCTAAATTTAATTCAGTCTCTAATTAAGACTTTCAATTTCTTGGCATAATTTAAGTATAGTGTACTGTTTTAATATAAGAACAGTCTAAAAATGTTTGGGCCTAACTTTCATATTTCTAAACTAAATTGAATGATTTTGGTGTCATTAGAAGCTTAAGACAATGGGGAACATTTTTCTAGAAGAAAGTATTATCAAATTACGTCATCTTCCTTGTCAAAATATTCAAGGTTATTTTTGGTAAGACACTTAAGCATAAAAGACGTAAAGCATAAATTGAAGGGAAAATTAGACATTCTCAATCATTAAGGGCATAATTGGAAGAAGAAGTATTGTCTTGCATTTTAAGAAGAGAGAAGAACGAAAATTGAAGAAAAAAAGAGAGAGTGTCATGAAGAAGAGAGAGAAATATGAAAAGAAGAAAAGGAGAGAAAGAAGAGAAAACAAGCTAGGGTTTAATTTTTCTTAGTCTTCAAGAGAGATTTTGGAGCTGTTCAAGAAAGGGAAAAGGTAGAGGAAGAGTAGAGCTTCCCGTTTGGCTAAAGATCCCTTCATTTGGTGAAGAATGAAGGTAAGATTATTTGGAATCTTTTGGATTTTTGGAAGGATTTTAGCTCATGAAGTTTAGAAAATGCTTGTGTTTAACTATTCTAAAATCAATTTTAGTGATTTTGCATTGTGGGATCTTCAATTGGATTTCTATTGAATGAGACTTAGTTTGTTTTAAGAGCAAAGGGAAAGACAATGTTGACTTGGATTTTTGCAATCAAATTAGGTGGGTAATATGTTTATAATTATTGTGTAATATGAGCTAATTGTCTTATGTGTGAATATGTGCTAAATTGTGAATTGTTGTGATGTGGAAAATACATTATGATGTGTTTCATGTTATGCCTTGAAATATGTCATGGCATTTTTGTATAAATGAAAAGAAAGGAAAGAGCATGCAATGTATGAAAGTATGATGAAATGATTTGAGCATTTGATAAAATGATTTTGAGCATGATTATGTGCTTCTGTTTGGGCGAAAGTGGAACCATTTTGTTCGTCACGTGCACGTTAACAAGAGTCTTCTCCTGGTTGCCCGCTTGTGGCATACAAGCTCCGAAAATAAACTCATTCTATTCATGGTGTAAACTTCAATTTCTCCATTTTGTTTCTATGGAACCCTCGAGCCATTTTTTTTACATTTGCATTTTTGATTTGTTGAGCATGATACATAATTTAGTGTTAAGTTTTGATGGATGAATCTTTATGATATGTTTTACATGGTGACATTAAATGATAGAATTGCTAGATGAAATGGGATATACATGCATACTTTGATATGTGTGTGTGTATGTGTGTGTGTGTGTGTGTTTGAATTGTATGGCTTGTTGCCAATGGCTATAAATATATAAGCCACTAAGCTTCGCAGCTCACCCCATTACCTTCCACTCCATAGGTGAAGAAAAAGCAGATCAGTATTGATCCTTGCAAACTTTGGCAAACACCAAGAATAGAGACTTTTCTAACTAAGTTAGTTCAAAAAATTTTGGTGTTTAGAATCATATTAAGCATAAGCATTCAATTGCATCATGTGTATTTTGAATTTTGTATTAAGCCAACAGTGTGGCTTTTGATATGTAAATAAAGTTTTTCAAACTCTTTTCCTTTACTAATGAAAAGATAAATTGAAGTAGTTTCGGTTGTGTATATTCATAATTGACTTCTTTGTTAAAATGGTTGAGATGAAGAAATCTGTTTGCTCATATTTTATGGATGCCAATGTTGGGCTCCGGAATCACGTTCCAAAATTGTTGGTATCAGAGCTCACGTTTTGATGACTCCGAATGTTGGGCTCCGGAAGCGGGGTCCAACATTGTTTGGTATCAAAGCTTAGGTTTTTCCTAGGCTTAGAATGTATAGTGTTATAAATTGGTAGGCTATGTGATTAATTGTTGTATTGTGAATTGATGTGTTGCATTAAGTGACATGCATATCATGCATACATGTAGGAAATAAGATTAAAATGAAAGTAAGCTAAAAGATAGTATCTTATCGAAGAAGTAAAATGCCACCTCGTAAAAGAACACGAGAAGTTTTGCAAGGATCTGCTGCACCTGATTCGTCACCATTAGAGAAGGGTATTGATGAGTATAGAATCCTAGTAATTGCAACCGTAGGAGTCACACGTATGTACTTCCGTTAAGAGTTTGGATTATTACAAATGATGAGAAGAATGGTGTTTTGTTAGAGTGTAAAGTTTGTGGATATTTAGAAATAAGAAATATGGCGTACTCCGATATGTTTGACATAGATTCAGTATTTGTGGTTATGTCAGTGAGGATGGTAACGAAATTTTATTATGGATATGTACTTGAATTCATAGGGATGTGAAAAGATTTTCATGAATTGACCGAGAAAGAAATAGAGACATAGGTAGAAATGACAAGATTTAAGGTGTACAAGTAAAGAGGAATTGAAAGGTTAAACTTGAAATTTAAAATGATTGTTTAATTGGTGCTATAAGAGTTATGATCCGCTATAAGATGGTGCTAGTAAATTTGATATAAGAATTTTAAGATGGCTATGCGTTTATGCTTCTAAATTGATTAAGAACGTACGTATGGAAAGTGAAACAAATGATAGTGATATATGTAGAAATTCTCAAGGTTAACCAGTTATTATGAGTACATATATGATAATGTGGTTACATTGGTGAATAATGTAATTGAGTACATACAAGATATATATTTGTATATAGTATAGGAGATAATCTATGAATGGTTATGCTTAGGACATCCCAAGTTTGTAAAGTGCAAATTTCAAGTCTTCCATAGGGGCAAAATTCGTGTTCTAACTTTAGGAGAAAACTTGTATTGATCTAGGCTAAATTAGACAAAGTTGTCTTCTAGGAAGTTGTAGCTTATCTTTCTAGCTTTCCAATGGTGTATAGTATGAAATTTTTGGAAATTTGAGTCAAAATTTATGATCTTTATAAGTGGAGATGTTTTGGAGAATGTAGTTAGTGATTTAGAACTTGTAGGGATGTGAGGAAGACCCGGTAGAAATACCCATCTTCTGGTATACTTTAGACTGAAACATCTTCTGGTGCACTCTAGATTGAGACATCTTTTGGTGCATTGTAGACTAAAACATCTTCTGTTGCACTGTAGACTGAAACATCTTCTAGTGCCTTGTAGACTGAAACATCTTCTAGTGTGCTGTAGACTGAAACATCTTCTGTTACGCTGTAGACTGAAACATCTTCTGGTGCACTGTAGGCTGAACATCTTCTGGTGCACTGTAGACTGAACATCTTCTGGTGCATTGTAGACTGAAATATCTTCTAGTGCACTATATACTGAACATCTTCTGGCCTGCTATAGACTGAAACATCTTCTGGTGCATTGTAGACTGAAACGTCTTCTGGTGCACTGTAGACTAAAACATCTTCTGGTGCACCGTAGACTGAATCATTTTACATCGTCTAGTCCAATTTTGACCCTATAGATGACAGATTCTATATTCAAGGTCTTTTTAAAAGTTGTAGATCTATGATTCCTCTTTCAAACCATCTAAGAATGACCTTGATCTAATATCTCTATAGAAAGTTATGTCAATTTTCCCAAATCGTCTGACCTTTCATCTGTGATTGTCTTACCTTATATTCTGGTCCAATTTTGACACTCTATATGATAGAATCTATCTTTAAGGTCTTCTTGACAGTTATAGATCTATAGGTTCTATTTCAAACCATCTAAGAATGACCTTGATCCGAAATAAATAGTGAAAGTTATGCCATTTTTCCCAAATCATCTGACCTTTCATCTGGGATCATCTTACCCTACTGTCTAGTCCAAGTTTGACCCTCTAGATGATAGAATCTATCATCATTGTCTGAATGAAAGTTGTTGTAGCGCCCCCTTACTATAGGGTACCCACCGGGATGCCCGTAGGTCATTCCGGTACATATCCTACGATAAGAGACTACTACTGACAACCACTACTAAACTCCCCATGGCATCATAATAATAAAGCAGTAATACGAAATTAACAACTTTTTAAAACCAAACTGTATTTCATTGCATTTACTCCAAACTCAGTAATTTACAAACTGTCAGTATTTGCAGTCTGTACATTTCCCAAAACACTGTACATGAAGTACTATACAATAAAACACAAAAACAGGTCTAACTATCAGTCTCCAAAAGAAAGCCCAGCTGACCGACCTTTGAGCCATAGCCTCTCTCGCCAATCCACAGTATACGGCTCTACGGTCCTGAGGGAGCTATCAGTCTATCAATCCTGAAAAATAGATTGCAATTTTGGATGAGTTTGCGAACTCAGTGAGGAACCATCATCGATGGTTCGCCCAATTC
>JAOSBP010000001.1:9049606-9060300 GCA_027563825.1 Erythroxylum mucronatum | reverse complement strand
GTGGGAACGATATCCGCTTATCGCTACTACATTAATTTGTTTTAACGGAAGTGATTTCTTTTATATTTGGTTGCAGGTGACAGCATCACCATTCGGCCAGAGGACATTGAAAAAAACGGCGTTTCGCACCCACGAAGGGCATTACGAATTCCTTGTCATGTCGTTCAGGCTCACAAGTGCCCCGTCTACATTCCAAGTAACAATGAATCGTATCTTTAAACCTTATCTTCGTCAATTCGTACTCATATTTTTGGACGATATTCTTCTTTATAGTAAATCACAGGGTGAACACTTGCAACACCTCCGAATTGTATTCGAAACATTACGTGATAATGACATGGTTGCTAAAAAGAGTAAATGTATTTTTGGGCAAACTCAAATTGAGTACTTGGGACACGTAGTGTTGGAGGAAGGATTGAAGGTTGATCCCTCTAAAATCTCTGCTATCTAAGATTGGCCTACTCTAGTTAATGTTAAAGGCGTGCAGGGTTTCCTAGGTCTTGCAGGTTATTACAAACGATTTATTCACAATTTTGCCAAAATTGCAGACCCTCTCTCTGATTTATTGAAGAAAGACGGATTTGCTTGGCCACAAGAAGCATAGGCAGCTTTTGAACGATTGAAGGAGGCATTGAGTAGTGCACCGCTGTTAGCATTACCAGATTTTTCTGCTTCTTTTATGATAGAAACAGACGCATCTGGCACAGGTATAGGGGCTGTACTGGTTCAGAGGGGCTAATCGATCGCTTTTTACAGCCAAAAATTATCTCCGAGAATGCAAGGAGCTCCTGCGTATCATAGGGAAATGTTTGCAATCACACAAGCTGTGGGCAAATGGCGACAGTACTTATTAAGCAGGAGATTCTCAATTGTTATGGATCAAAAGGCACTCAAAAATCTCACTGCGCAAACCATTTAGACACCGAAGCAGTAGTATTGGCTGTACAAACTCGTTGGGTATGATTTCGAAATAATGTACCATCCAGGGAAGTTGAATTCTGTGGAAGACACCTTATCACGAGCTCTAACAGGTTGTTTCCTTGCCTTACAAGTTTAAAAATTCTGTCGGTTGGAAGAATTTTGGTCTTTAAATGCTTTAAATCCCGAATTGATAGAACTACAAGCCAAGGTGGCTGCTAAGGATCCTCAATACCGTGACTATTTTGTTCATGAAGGCTTGCTCTTTTATCGAAATCGATTGGTGGTAACAAATTTGCCAGATTTATGCCACTCAATACTCACTGATTTTCATTATTCAGTGGTGGGAGGCCACGCGGGAATTACTCAAACCCTTCATCGAGTAGTAGCAAATTTCGATTGGTCTTCTTTGCGCAAGGAAGTGCAGCAGTTTGTACGAGAATGTATTGTTTGCCAAACTATGAAATCATCTCAGTTGTCACCTACGGGTCTTCTACAACCAATACCATTGCCAACTCAAGTGTTTGAAGAAATTAGTATGGATTTTATTACGAGATTGCCGCCTTCTTATGGTAAAACAATCATATTTGTTGTAGTTGATCGTTTATCCAAATTTACTCATTTCTTTGCATTGCCTAGTAATTTCACTAGTGTTAAGCTGGCTTATGTGTTCTTGAATGGGATAATTAAGTTGCATGGAATTCCTACAAAAATCATTAGCAATCGTGATCCGTTGTTTTTTTTTGGAATGAATTGACCAAGCTACAGGGGACTTCCAGAGCTCTAAGTTCAGCCTGTCATCCTGAAACGGATGGGCAAATTGAGGCCGTTAACGAAGTTTTAGAGATGTACTTGAGGTGCTTTGTAGCCAAGACTCCACACACTTGGGTTAAGCTACTACCGTGGGCTGAGCATTAGTATAATATCGCCCATCATAGCTCAGCGGGGATGACACCTTTCCGAGCATTATATGATCGTGATCCTCCAACTTTGATCCACTATGTTCCCGGAATAGCCAAGCTCTTAGCCTTGGACCATGACTTATCTCAATGTGATTTGATTCTTCAACAACTTAAGGCTAATTTGTTCAAGGCACAAACAAGAATGAAGAACCAAGCTGACAAAAATAGAAGAGACATTTCATATGAGGTTGGGGACTGGTTATTTGTTAAACTTTTGCCTTATCACCAAATGTCACTCCGTCTTCATCAGAATCAAAAACTCAGTCAGAGATACTTCGGCCCTTTCAGAGTTTTCAAGCGAATTGGGTCAGTTGCATACAAGTTGGATCTGCCTGAGTCATCCTGCATTCATCCTGTGTTTCACGTTTCGGTGTTGAAGAAATGTGTTGGAAATCCAGCAAGCCAGAGCATTCCATTGCCGATTATTGAACCTGAATTAGTCCCTGCTCGAACTCCGTCTCACATCTTGGCTACACGAGAGATTTTGAAAGCTGGAGTTATGGAACCTCAAGTACTTGTGCAATGGGAAGGAATGGGAATTGCAGAGGCAACTTGGGTGCCAACTGCTGATTTTCGAGCTACTTATTCATCATGGAACCTTAAGGGTAAGGTTCGTTTTGCAGATGGGAGCAATGTCACGATCCAAGAATCATCCGATGTGGCAAATGCAAGTGAATCAGCAATTGCATCAAATTTCGTAGGAAGGCCGTTGCGTGAAAGAAAGGAGCCCATGGTCCTTAAAGGATTATGTGTGGGGCTAACTGCAATTCGTTTGCAATTTTTGTTAGCACTATTTTATAAATAATCATAGGGTTGTACTGTAAAGGCCTTGAATATTCTCAGACTTAGCTATAGGCATTCCTCTCCTCTCACCTGAGTACTAGCGTACCGGATTTCTTCTGTCTCAGAGTTCCTCTGTTTATGACAATTCCTCTATACTAGTACTATTGTACCGTTGCTGACACAATCTATCAAATATCATATTTCCTGGTTATTTCTGAGCTATTATTTGCTTGTTCTATACATAAAATCACAAAAATAATTTTTTTGTAAAAATTAAAAAAAAAGTCTGATAGACTGAATACGATGACTTTTTCTTTCACAATTTTTTCAAGTCAGGATTTATTTCTTTAGTCTGTAATTTTTTGTGCTTGAAGAATAACAATTTAGTTGTCAACACATGAAGAATACAGAAATTATCATTAACAAACAATCATCACATTTTGTGCTGTACAACAACTTAAAATTAAATGACCAAAATTTTGATGAATTCATCTCAAGGTATACAAATACCACATTAATAACTTCTGCAACTAGTTGCATCCTCCAGCGATGCCCACTGTTTGAATCTGGCAAAGAAAAGATGCGTGAGAGGAAAGAAAAAGTCACACATCAACTTTAAGGGAATTGCTGGAGAAGAAAAACACCTTATTCACCAGCAAGTTCACTTGCTCTCTGTACATTTCTTTCAAGTCCACGATATCAGCCCGAAGTTCCTCCAACTAAAAAAGTTTGCCGGAAAGTCTAATGTCAGGGCATACCATGATGCATGGTAGGATTTTACGTTTTACATGGACTTCATATGAATTCCAAGCTTAATTAATATATTTGTTGGCCTAACCAATGGATACCAAGATGGTTAAGTATATATACCTCCTCGTCCCGCTCACCCATTAGCTCAAGTGCAGCAGCGTGCCTCCGCCTCAGGGCTTCTAGCTCTGCTCTTATGCCAGGCAACAAAGCAGACTCTGTCCTCAACTTTTCACACTACACATTCATCAAGTTAAAAGAGCATATAAGAATGACAACATATGTGGTAAACTTTGTCCCATGCAAAAGTAGAATAGAGGAACTAACCTGTGCAGTCATTTTAACCAACTCCTCTGCAAGAGAGTCACGAATGGACTCCATAGACGCCTGAAACAAAAAAGAAGAAAATGTAAAACATGTAAAGTAAACATGAACAAATTTGCAAGTAATGGCATTACCAAACGAGACATGTATGATGCAAGTTCACCCTCTTTCTGACGAAGTGCAGCTTCAAAAGCACTGGGTGTCAGGCCTCTCTTGTAGTACGAGGTCATGGCTGCATCTCCTGGATTCCTCCTCTCCGACAAACTGTCAGTAGATGCATCTAAAGATGCTTGGAGAAAATAGCTCTCCTCCATGCTGGCTAGGCTACTTGCACTTGAGAGCTTACGGCTCAAGGTACCTACAAAAGCACCAAAATAGAAACAAAAACACAGATAAGCCAATTTCAAAACGTCAAGGTGGTATGTGTTAGCAAAGTAAAAGACAATACCATTCTCAAAAGAAGAATTGCTCCGTGATATAGGAGTTTGATCTGCTGCAGCTGTAGAATTTGCATGAGCTTTCCTTTCCGATTCCAATCGAGCAGTTTTTTCTCTTTCAATTTCCTATAGCAAATGAGGAGCTAATTTCAAGAATTCTAGTCCACTAAGAACTACAAAATAAACAGGAAGATAGTTCTACCAGAAATCTTGTCATACGTCTCAACCAAAGGTATGATGCAACTCCCCCATGAACAGTTTATTAGAGTGCTGGATGTCAACTAAACTGATGAACTTAAGCAGTGATTCTACAACTATCATCCCTATGGAACCATTCCTTCTCACTATGGGATCTATCCCATATACCCCATCTTTAACAAAGATGGGATGATGTGATCACACGAGGAAGATGACTACTATAAGAAAAAAGCAGTTTCCATAGAAAACATTCATCTGGTATTTTGGGTAAGGACAAGGAAGTAAAAACAATTTAAATCAAAGTGATGCAACATAATAATGATGGACACCACAGATAAGGAACACAAATTTGAGAACAGAACCTGCTGTAGAAGTTCCCTGTTCACAAGTGACTCTTGTAACTCTTCCTTGTGCTTTCTTTTGAGTTCCTTAATTTCTTCTTCGAGTCGGCTTGCACGACCTTCTTGCGTGTCAGCTTCCTCCTTAACTGCAAGGTACTCCTGCCTAAGTTCAGCTGCTCTCTGTCTTTCTTTTTCAAGGGACTTACTTAACTGTGTCTGCTCTGCTCTAAGACATGAAATCTGAAAACATATGATTGATTTCAGCTCATAACCATCATACAGGTACGTTCATAATAAAAGATTACACCCAAGAAGAAGAACCTGCACTTCCAGAACATTAATTCGAGATAAAGTTTGCGACAAGCGTTCATTAACAGATCGCTCTCTTTCCTCAGCAGCAGCAGCTTTGGCCTCTTCTTCCTGTAGATGCAGCAATACTTTACAAATAAATCACTTTCACAATTCATTTTAACATATTAACTACTAAGAAACAACATTGTTAGAACCTGTAGTCGAGAGTTCAAAGACCTTTCGACAGCAGTCCAAGCTTCAGTCCTTCTGGCCATTGTTTCCTATTACCAGTGACGAAGAAATTATCAACTAAACAGTGCATAATTGCGGGCAAAAGGTCCATTATGAAATTATTAACCTGTAAAAATGTCTAAACCCACCTGCATTGCTTCAATCTGCCTTATAAGAGGCCTAGTAGAATCAGGAACTTGACTGACCAATTCCTCACACCGCCGTTCGCTGGCCTAATTAAAAAGAAAACCAGGGAATAACAACTAGAATGAAAAACAAAAGGCACAAAGTTAAGATATAAAATCTACTAAATCAGAATCCCATGAAGTCAACAGACTTGGTAACGCTTTTGAAGATCCTCAATGTCCCTCTGAAGTGTATCTTCTCTAAAGACAGCCTGTGACATTTTAAATAGAAAGATGAAAATCATTACTCAAGTGACGGTCAAATTAGCAATTTCATGATATTAAGCAATGACCTGCTGCTCTGTTCTAGTCAAAGTTTTTCGTAATTCCTCAAGTGCCTGAACTAGCATATTCTCCCGTTCCTCAGCCTCTCTTAGACGACTCTCTAATTCAGTCCTGGCTTCGCTGTTTGCACGTGCCTCAGCCAATGCTTCAGCCTCCTTGGCTGCGGCCAATGCATTTGTATAGTATTCTTTCTGAGTGACCAGTTCCGCTTGGTGCTTTTCTATGGTTTCTTGCAGCAACTTCTCTGTAGCCATCTTGTCCTTCCTGATGCTCTCCACTTTATTCTCTTCAACCTGGGAAGGAAGTTCATATATGGATGGAACAGGCATTGTTACCAGAAATCATTCAGTGATGATACACAGAAGCTTACATTCTACCAAAATAAGTAAGCATGGGCATGTGACATACTACAAACATTTTGCACTTTATGGACAATGGAACTTTTCTTTCACACGTAAGTGATGCAGGTCAATATTCCAATTATGCCCCAGTAAAAAGCACTTCACAATAGTTAAAAGGGTCTCACACTCAAGCCTGATAGATAGGTATATGGGCAAAGGATATCAAAGATGGATCAACATTCGCACTTCCAGTTATAAAGACTAATGTGTGTGCATGTGCATGCAAATATCCACAAAAATGAAACCAAAAGCATGCATCAGCCCATACCAAACTCAGGCTCAACTTAATTCTGAAAGGTTAAATTATAACTGCACACTAACCACAACTAGCTTCCAAATTAAATTACCTGAAGTTTGGTTGCCAAACCATTCTTCTCTTCTTCAAGATCTCTTATCTAAGCTTTCACAGAAAATTGAAAGCACACCAAATGTTTCTGGATCAGATATGCAAAAGAAAAGGAACTGGATATAAAAGCTCATAGAATCACCCAATTCAGCTACCTGGGCTCTTAACTTCCTCATTGTAGCTTCCTGAGCAGCCTGCTTCTTTGAGAGCTCTTCACCTGGAATTATGGATGAATATCTTCAAATACGAAACTCATATACAAAGAACTTTTTCACTTTGCAAAGTAAATATGAACCCTAGAACTTAGCAAAGCACAGACATTTAACATTCTTAATGTGATAGAGATAAAGAAATTTTTTGAAAAGCTTTTCCCAATCTCTCAAAAAGTACATACAATAATACTACGAAGCCAGACTTCAGTGGAAGCAAAATTGTAAACTTCTACAACTATGTGGCAAGAGCTTAATCTTAACTAGCTGTTGATCCACATTCAAGTATGACATCTAGAAGGTAAATCTAAAGAGATTTTAGTATAGAAAAATGGCCACATAGTTTTACCTTCAGCCATAACCTGGTTGATAATTTCATCTTTTTCCTTTAGAAGAGCAGCTGCATCAATCTTTTTACTCTGCTCTCTCCGAAGGGTGTCCCTTTCCTTCGTAAGGGCATAAACCTATAACCAACAAACTAAGAATAATTAAATCTTGTGGTAGCAAAGTAACAACAGTTGTCACCAATTATCAAAATTATAAGCCATCTTAATTGTTTGTTCTACATCAATATTAGGGAAAGCCTTACTTCAATTGGATCTGCAACTTAAATCATTCTTATCATATTGTCCTCTGAAGTCACTTGTTTGTCGAAATTTCAGTAGATACACACGTTATATCTATGCATGTGATAAACGATTATTTCCTTATTAGATTAAACGTTTTATAAATATATATATATATTTATTATAACAAAATGCCTTTTTCCTGTGCTTTTATATTAGGTTTACAAAAAATGTTCCAAAATCAAGGAAAGCCCTTCCCATAACGTAAGGTGTGCTTCCAAGTATGTTGCAGGACATAATTACACATTCCTTGGTTACATCCTAATCTACAAATTAGGCTCACATATTCCAAATCTTGACAAGTACACTGGATGAGTTATTCCAGAGCGGATAACCTAATATTCTCCTTTATATGAAGAAAAATAAAGGCAAATGCTTGTTAAGACATTTTAAGAAACTCAAAAATTTTCAAGAAAAAAAATGAAAAAGAGAAAGTCATGGCACACCTTTCTTTCAAGAGTTGCAACTCGCTGATGGTATTCCTCTCTCAAATATTCAATTTCAGCATCATTTGATTTTCTCTGTTCCATAAAATCCATTAGATAAAGCTCGAGCCATGGAGAACAAAACAAATGGAGAAATTATTCAAACCTTTAATCACAGTAGGCATATAACAAAATTTACTATTACTAAAATAAGAGAGGAGAAGGAATTGATGCACAGAAGGTGACAAGCAGAACTTGTGGGTCACATGACCTTGGTGGAATTGAACTAGTTTATCCAAGCAGCATCATGACCACGGATGTCAGGAAAAAAAGACTTTAAAAAAATAATGTTCTCATTGTAAGAACAGATAAGATATTCAAAGGATACAACTACCTTATTAAACTCCACATTAAATATATTCTACAAAGCTTAAATTTTTCAGATGATTGAGCACCTAAGGGGTACATCTTCCCTAAGTGCAATGATATACCTTGTTTTATATCTTAATTGATAGATAGTAGTACAATAGAGTATCTTATGATTAAAAAGAACATATGTACCAGAGGATATTGATCACAATAATTGCAATACAATGTGACTGGCAAATCCAATTCAATAAAAGTAGGCAAAAACAACAGGAAAAGAGAAAGAATGGAGTAACTAAAAACTTTTAGTTAACACATATATAAAGACATAAATTTTAACTCAAAATAACTGGAGGCAAGAATGAAAAAGACAAAACGGACCTTCAAGTCTTCAATCACAGTTTTCAGATGCTCGTTTTCATTCATCATCTTTGCAATCTCATCAGCTTTTGCCTGGAAAAGTATCAAAATGAGTTTATTTTGAATTAAGAAATATAAACTAAATGAGGAAAAATCACAAACAAGATGTTAATGTGTTTTCCAAATAGCTTTTACATCCTGTGTAAAATACCTGAGCTTGTCTTGCGGCACCTTGCAATGCAGTTTCCATCATTTTCATCTCCTTCCTCACCTTCTCCAGTTCACACACATAATCTACATCAACAGCTTCAGTAGACCGTGAACCTAGGCGGTGCCCTTCAGTACCAGCCCAAGCATCATTTATTTGCTTGTCGTTTCCAACTGCCTTAATATTTGCATCATTTTCTCCAGAAACTGATCCAGAAACAATGCATACAGCTTCATCTGAGGGAGTTGCAGTAGACAAAGGAGAATCATGATCCAACTGAATCTCTTCTTTTGCAGTGCCAGGTTGGGAAACAGAGGCATCTATTTCAGCTTCAGCTCGGTTATCACTTGATGCCTCAGAATGCATACTGCTTGATGCCTCAAGATGGGAATCATTCGATGCCTCTGCTTGGTCATTGCCAGACACTTTAGTTTGAACTGGAGAACTCTCCTCTACATTATTTTGTGATTGTGCCTTCAACTCATTTGTGCTCCCACGCACATCAACTTCATGATGAGAGGTCTGATGCACAGTGCTTGCATGCTCTGCTTGATGTAGGCCAATAGCTTTGCTTTCCACCAAATCTAAATGTTCAACAATAACATCTTCTGATATTCCTTTCTCCTGCTGAAAATCAACCGAATCTAGCGTCCTCACGCCATGCGCACTGGGTTCAGGAGATTTAATAGGTGATCGCTTCATTTCAGATTCAGTTTCAACATTATCAGGCTCTGCTATCCTACCCTCTTTTTTCTCCACAGTCTCTGAATGCTCATCATCCTTTTGCTCCTTCAGACCATTACCCTCTTCTTCAACAGCAGCAGCTTTCTCCTCAACTGCAGCTTGTTCGGAGACAGAGTTCCGAGATTCTTTTCCTTCATCCATAGATGATCTCTGAGGAGACCCACCTTTCCCTGAAGCTTCAACAATTCGATCCTCACCTTTTTGGCTCATAAAGGACATAACAGGCCATAACCCCGAAGCTACAACCAAATGTAAAGTAACATCATCAATACGAACAACCTAAAAAACGTAACCGTACAACTATCTAGTTCTTTTATTGCTATATGAATTCCAAGTATCAGAATTAGGTATCTAACTAGTCCAAAAATTTAAAAACAATGCACTTCTAAACTGTGATTAACAACTACCTTCCGTGGAGGTGGTGGTAGTTGTTGAACTGGACTCGGACTTCTCATCGAAGCCAAGAGCTGTATCGAAATTCTTCTCGATGTTCTTCACGCTCTCGCTGAGCTTGTTCACCGCTCCAGCTAGATCCGGGAAATTCCCAAGAGAGACTTTCCCGCTGAACCACGCCATTGATGAGCTAACTCACAAGAACTCCAACTGGAAGCAAACACTTTCATCAAACAAAAAGAGACCCAATTCGAGAAAACCACAAACTGTGGTGGATCGGAATCAAGATTTAATCTTTTTAATTCGATTCTAACAATATCATCAAGAAAATGGCGAACGTATACAGGAATTAAGATTTGAAATCATGGATCTTTCTTGTTAAGCTGATGCTGTTACAAAAATATGGTTGGGGGTCGAAACCAGAAACGACATGCGTGGAAGTGGACAGACGATCTCTGGGGTGACTCGTAGATGCTGTGGGTTGTCTTTATTTCTTTATTTTTTAATTTCTTTTTTCTGAATAAAAATAAAGTTATCTAAATTAGAATTTATTTGGGTTAAAACATGCACAGTTGTCATGAAACTATTTTAGTAACCCTAAAGCATTGCAAATTGTAGGATGCCCAGAATATAGTTTTGTCATTTTCTTATATAAACAATCAACTTTTTTGTTTTTTTTTCATTAACCCTCATCGCATTGTACTCTTTGTTAGGCATTTATTCAAGTTTCTTGTTATAGTTGATAATTATTTTTGACGTTGTAAATTTATTTCTACATTTCGCAGTGTATACTAATAATATATTTAAAATTTATGAACCTTCACAATTCATTAAAACAAACTTTTTTTCACCTTATCACCATTAACGTAACTATTATTTATAGCATTGAGGTTAACAGTTCTATAAATTATAAT
>JAOSBP010000001.1:9006141-9039796 GCA_027563825.1 Erythroxylum mucronatum | reverse complement strand
TTTATACGTTCTATTATGAAATTAACTTTATATCAATTAATCAAATTATATATACATATAAACAAATAATATAACGTGATACAAATAAATCAATTCTATATATAATATAACATTGTTATAAAAATAATGGAACTAAAAAACATAATCAGTTCTTACCGACGGAAAATTCCTTCGGAATTGTTATAATCTTTTACCGACGGTATAGATTCCGTCGGAATTATTCACGACACTTTACCGACAGAATAAATAACCGTCGGAAAATTAGCGGAAATTTCCTTCCCCTCTTCGACGGAAATCACTCCGTTGCTAATTTTCACCGACGGTACGTTTCCGTCGTTATATATTCCGACGTCGGAAAATCTCCGACAGATTTTTTCGATCGGTGATTTTACCGACCGCAATTTTAGCGACCGATTTAGTTGTCGCCTATTTCCGTCGGCGATTTATTGTACCAACGAAATTTCCTCATTTACAGACGGAATTTTTCGTCAGCAAATGTTAATTTTCTTGTAGTGAAAAACAGTCTCTTTTTAAAATACAAAAAGAAGATTGCATACAATTGATATCCCTCCTCCAACTCTCGTAAAGAGGAGAGTCTTGTGTCTTATAGTATTATTGTTATTATTATTGTAGTTGATAACGATATTCTCTCTTTGCAACTTTTTGTCCTTTATTTGCAACATTTTAATTTCTTCGTCAGTATAAGTTTCAACTTTACCACACCCTATCAGAACCGCTAAGTTATCTTTAAATATTGTTCAGAATTCTCTCCTGTTTTGGACCCCAAACTTGCTTCACAAGTTAATTAAAAGATAAAACTTGGGTCTTGCTTGTAAGATTGCAAGCTTGCTCCTCCGAGACAAAAGTTTGATGTTATTGGAATAGAAAGGGAAAGGGCAGATGAAGTGGGGGGAGAAATCCAAAAGGAAATCGAATTTTTTCTAACTATAAATCTATGTTCGTTAGACATCATGTGATTGCTTCACATTATCTACCATTCCTAACTAACAATGCATATATATCTGAAAGTTGAAAGGAGAAAATTAGTTTGTTTGGACTGAATTGCATACAAACTTAATCATAACCTACATAGCACCAAAGCTTTAATTATATGAGGTGATGGATAATTAATAATGGCACCCACAAATTGTTCTCTCTCTACGGTCAAGGTTATTGATGAACTATGCAAAACAACAAATAAAGGTCAAATGTTTGAATGATTAGAATGGCCGTATCATAGCCAAAATGAGAGTCGGAAGATTAATTCGGAGCACGAGAATACCTGCAGTGTTCTACCTTTTGTTCTTTTTCGTTTTTCTGTTCATGAAGTTAGAATAGAAAGTGAACAAAAGTATTGATATTAATGCTGCCACTGCTCTGTCCTGGTATCGAAATTAACAAGGGAAAAGACTTTTTATGCATCCCAATTGTGAATTGCCATAAATAATTGACAAGCTGGCTCGTCCCTTCAACCTATTAATTTTTATTGGGTCCACAAGTGTCTTAGGTGGTCAATTAGTAAATCTAGACTTTAGCAAAGTCAAGTAACTTTGTTGGGTAATAGTCAGATAAAAAGGGTTTAAGTAACTTTGTTGGGTAATAGCCAGATAAAAAGGGTTTGACTTTTTATTGAAGTTTGACCAACTGTCGTCAATAGCTTGCTTCCACGTTTCCCCTTGCAAGATGAACAGTCCACTCTCAAATAGGTTGATAAGATTATTACTTTTGGGATTGGCTATACTGCTCTTCCCTCCCTTCCGTTGAGATGTTTTCATATTTTCGGTGAAGATATTGCTGAAATTTTATTTCGTCGTTTCGTTGCCTAGTTTGTGTTTGTGTGTTTCTCCTTTGTAATAAAAATAAATAAATGTAATTTGGGTAATAAATCGTTTTTTACGTCTAGAATAAAATAGAGCACGTACTACTGCCATGTGTACTGATCTAGCGTTGGTATCGGGGATTTAAACATTGGTGAAGCTTGGAGCCAAATCCATTAATTGCATTCACTTCCATCAACCCTTTAAATGATAAAAAGACACCAACAGACATTATAATAAGAACAGTAATAAAGAACTGAACTCAAGCCTTACACAGATTACTATGCAAGTTGTACCCTCTTCATTGACTATTAGTCTTTTTGACTTTACCTACCAGACAGCTACCTGTTTATTGGAATATGGCTCAAGTGCTCAACTATTGCAGCCGACTTGCTTTTAATAACATTCGAACGATCCCTTTCAGCTACCGGCGGTAAATCACTCTTCATATTTAGCTATCTAACTGGAAAAGAATATGTGTCTCATAGAGCACAAAGAAAGGAAAAACGAATACAAAGTAATGAATTTTGAAAAGGATGGAAAAGATTAAATTGCAACAATAATTTGAAAGATTGAAAAGAATAACTTGTTTATTTGGAGATTTGAAAAAACAAACTACAATAAGGGATATGTGTCTTTTGAATATAAAATTGATCAATGGCATGGCATCATAACGTGAGAATCATTATAACATGCAACTTTCATGATCAATTACATTGACAGAATTAGGACCATTAGTTGTTGATTACAGTAAGAGAGAATAGTAGTTTTGAAAGTTTCTTTAACACTAAAACAATGGATGCTTTACCTCTGATCCAGTAGTTTGCTTAAGGAACATGAAATAAAAGACTGGTGACTGGTGAGTCCTATATCAAGAGGAAAATGAGATGATGTTGCTAGAAACTTAAAGCAGGGTTAGACCCTGAGAAGGACAGGAAAGAATATAGTAATACACAAGTTCTTTAATCATCATATTATTGTAGCTAATTAATCCAACTCTTGAACTGATACTCCTCTCAGAGCAGAGACAAGTTCTCTGTAGCCTGTAGGTCTCCCGCCACAAAACTTGCATCTGCACCAAAAGTGATGGTTGTAAGTCTGGGACCCATGAAGTGAACTTTCTATTTTGAAATATTTGCTTTTTTAATATATTTTCTACTTTAATAACATATCTAGTGTTGTCATTGAACTTTTCTTCTAATGGAAAGAGAATTCTGAGCATGATGAGTGTGCTCCCATGTTGTCATCTAATCAACATCAATCTATAAAATTAAAATATAACAAAATAAATATTCTAATACTAAAATCCTACAACTAATGTTCTTTCCTCTTTACAAACATAAAAAATATATGCAACTAAATAATAGACTCACTTACCTAAATAATTAATTTATTCAAGTGATAACAAACTCATTTCTAGCACCTTAATTAGTTTTTGCTCAGTTCAATTCAGGGGTAGTTAGTTTGCACGAGAAAATGGTAATAAGAATGGGAATAAATATAGTGAGCAATATGAATGGATATTATCATTATAATTATAATAGTTGGTTAAGAGGAAGGAATGATTACTATTACCATTGATAATGGTTGGTTTATAAAAAGAATTGAGAAATAAAATTTTATTATATTTTAATTAAATAATTAATTATATTTTAATTAATTATAATGTAATTAATTAATTAATAATTAATTAGTATTAAAAATATTTTTTAAAAAAGAGTTACTACTAAGGAATGGGTTTCATTGCTCTACTAAATAGAAGGTACAGAGGATTCTCTAAAACTGAGATATCAAACTATTGCTCTTATAACGATAATCAACTACTCACTTTTCATTCTTTACTCGTTAACTTTTTCCCAAACCCATCAACCAAGCAAGCAAATCACGCAAGTTGTATATATGGGTTTAGAATAATGTGGCTGTTCATCTTCATTCCGTGTATCTTTATGGAAGGAGGGCCCAAATAATTGTGTTTATTTACACATATTACATGATGCAAATTAGAATAGTGCTTTGATTGATGAGAATGTTCTAAACTTCATTTTTAAGGTTAGCCAAAGAAGATCATTCCATATCGTAATGTTATGTGCAGAAACGTTGCCTTACTAATTGAACTGCCATTCACCATACTTTTCATAAAGTGGGGATTTTAATTGTTCTTAAGTTAAAATTAGCTACATTCACCTAAACCATAAAAGTATTGAGTTACTAATCATTGAATCTTTAGTTTTTTTTGAAAAAAATTTCTACCTCTTAATCGAAAAGAATATAAAATGGATTAGTTGTAATTAGAGATCTCAAATTATACCTAATGAATGAGAAAAATAGCCCTAGTTTATTAGAGAAGGAAAACCCCAATAGCCCTCAAATAAAACATACTAATAACATTTGGACTTCAAAAAGATGGCGTGGGAATATGACAACGGATAGCAGCATCACATGTGCAGACAGGAAGAGTCCACACTCCATGCCATTTGAGACTGCCCGAGAGTGCAAGCCTTCTGGACTAAATTTCTTACAGAGGTGGTCAGTTTGAACTTCTTTCATCAGGACGAAGAGATATGGGTGAAATCCAATCTCATGAAACAGACACGGTGGCTACAAAGGGGATGGGTTACTATTTTTGGCGTGACATGTTAGATGCTTTAGAATTGGTGTAATAAAAGTCTTTTTGAAGCCGAATTTGTTTGGCCGGAAGACGGTATGCGTGCAGTTATGGAGTTTGTAGAGTGGATAGTCAGGGCGAGGGTAGTGGAAAGTTATGTTTCTTCAACTCAGG
Source organism: Erythroxylum mucronatum (assembly GCA_027563825.1). Classification (NCBI taxonomy): domain Eukaryota; kingdom Viridiplantae; phylum Streptophyta; class Magnoliopsida; order Malpighiales; family Erythroxylaceae; genus Erythroxylum; species Erythroxylum mucronatum. The sequence continues at coordinate 9,035,200 of JAOSBP010000001.1, read as the reverse complement.
GTCTACCGGTGAGTAGTTCAATGGAGTGGACCAAGCTACCGGAAGACTGGGTAAAAATCAATACCGATAGAGCGGTCAAGCAAGCATCGTCTATAGCTACGGCTGGGGATCTAATCCGAGACTAGCACGGACAATGATGTGGAGGTTTTCTTCATCACATTGAAAGAAGCTTGCCAATTAAGGCAAAACTTTAGGGAGCCCACTCGGACTTCACTTTGGCTTGGTCATTAGGGTACCACCGCGTTATCATCCAAGTGGACTCCTTAGAAGTCATTAACCTTCTGTCCTCATCCAATATAGTGTTTGACGTGAATAATTTTTTGTTGACAAGTACCTGAAGGTTACTCCAAAGAGAGTGAGAGGTGCATATACAACATGTGCATCGAGAAGGGAACCAATGCACAGATATCTTGGCAACCCTCGCAGTCCTAGCCAACCCAGGACTACATTTTCTTTAGGAGCCTTCGTTGTCAGCTCTGGAACTTATTCACAAGGACAAGTAACACTACAAGAAAAATAGAGATTTGCAACGAAAATTACTGACAGAATGTGTACAAATTTCGTTAGTAAACTTATTTAGCGACGGAATTTACTAACGAAAAAAAGCGTCGAAAATATGGCTGTCGGTAATTTTACTGACGGAAATTTTGCATACCATCAATAACTTTACCGACGGTTATTTCGTTCGGTCGAAAAATTTCTGTCAGAAAATTACCAACGAAATTTTTTCCGTAGGTAATTAATTTTTTCCGTCGGTAATTACCTACGGAATATTTTTCTGTCGATAAATTTGCTAGAAATTATTTTTTAAAATTTTCCTGTAAAGTGTTCAGTTTACAGGAAAATTTCTTGTCCAAGACATTCATCGAGACAAAGGAAGTTTGGCTAGTGTTTATGGACCCATTTAAGCTTTGTCTCGGTAATAAACTGTGTCTCGTGGTTAGCTCCATGAACTTGGTCAGAGAAATTGTTCGAGTCCAAGACAAAATCTTTGCGAACCACAACCCACCTGGCACTGCTAGAATCATAAATTTATCACTACCATTTATAACTTAAAGTTGTTTTTCCAATCACAAAATACCCAAATAAATGAAAGTAATTAAATACCTAAATTAACTTTCATCCAATATACAAAAAAACACATGACAGTAGTTGCAAAAATACCTCCAACAAAGGACACGATGACAATGGCCGGAGAAGATAACTCCGACGAGTAGAAAAGGAGTACACAACGAAGAAACCGGAGAGAAGAAAATCGAAAAGGAGACGCAGGAAGTAAGAAGCAGGAAGTAGGAAGAAGGAAGAAGAAAACATAGAGGGGGAGATGTCGGGTGAGTTGATATTTAAAAAGAATTTACCGACAGAATTATCGACGGAAATTTTCATAGGTAAACTCAAATTTTTTTTAACCCGCCAATAATTCCCGCCTTTATACCGACGGAACGAATATGTCCGTCGCTAATTCCATTAACCTACTGAATTTACCGACGGAAATTTTCGTAGGTAAACTCAAAACTTTTTTAACCCGTCAATAATTCCCGCCTTTGTACCGACCGAACGAATATGTCTGTCGCTAATTCCATTAACCTACTGAATTTTCCGACGGAAATTTCCGTCGATAAGCTCAAAATTGTTTTAACCCACTAATAATTCCCTCCTTTATACCGACGGAACGAATATGTCCGTCGCTAATTCCATTAACCTATTGAATTTACCGACGGCATTTTCTATCGGTAAACTCAAATTCTCCAAATTTAGCGATGGTATATAGTTCGTCGCTAATTTTCGTTGCAAATTTTGCCGGGACGAATTTCCTCTAAATTGAGCGACGGTATATTTTTGTCTGTCAGTAATTGTTCGTCGCTAATGTCTGCCGCAATTGTTCCCGCGACGAATTTCCTCCAATTTTAGCGACAAGTATTAATATCGTCGCTAAATTAATCAATTTTAGCGACGGAAAACATATTTCCGTCGCTAATTTTCAACGGTATATTTTTTGTTGTCGCTAATTTTCAACGGTATATTTTTCGTCGCTAAATTTTCGTTGCTAATCCACATTTTTCTTGTAGTGTAAGGAACCGCAGAGCAATGCGCTAGTTAGATTGTTATAGTTTTGACCTTTTCCTTTGTAATCCAAAAAAAAAAGGCATGGGAATCGAAGGTTGCTGAACTGAGTTGGAGAGTGAAAGCAGCTTGAGCCACAAAGCTGAGGTCCAGAGTCCACGTACGAGAAGAAGAAGCCGGTGGATTCAACTGCTTAAATGTTAGTTGGATTTTCACGATTCAGTTTAGAATATCTAACATTCAACCCCTACCAGCCACTCCCTCTCTTTTATTCTATGGTAAAAAGAAAAATAAAAAGAAACGCCTGTCTTTAATGTTCATTTTGTTTTATATCCTTAAATCAACAAGGCCCCACTTAAATCTCTCTCTCTCTCTCTCTAAACCCAACCAGCGTTGGCTTGCGCCTTAAAGCAACCATTTCATCTCCCACAAGGAGAAACCAGCTCCTTTCTGCACTGCCATGGGCGTGGACATGACTAATCCACTAACTTCTCGCACCAAAGACTTCTTTCCTTCTCCTACCGTCTCCCTCAGTCTCGTAAACTTTCCCAACGTCTCTCTTAATCAAATTTTTTATCTTCATATCTATATGTCACCTCTATTCTTATAGTTCGCTGTGTTTTTCTTTTCTTTTTTTTTTGTTTTCTGTATGCGAGTACATAAAGCTTCAAACTTTGTGCTTCTTTTGGCTACCATCTTCAAAATCCAACTATTTTTTCTCAAACGGGTTCTTTATGCATGTAAACAATGCCATTCGGTATGTTTTTGCTATTTAATATATTAATATTCCGAGACTTCATCATGGTGCCTGTTAAGTTTGGTTTTTGTTTTCTTATTGCTGAAGGCTGGAATATTCCTTGGTGCGAATGCAACACCAGCAACGGCGGCTTCGAGTGAGGACGTCGAGCGGGGGAATGAGGGGAGTGGCGGAGGGGTGGGTGGAGGAAGAAGAGAAGAGACTGTGGAGATTAGCAGCGAGAACTCGGGGCACATGAGATCAAGATCAGACGATGATTTTGAAGGCGGAGGAGATCCTGATGATGATGATGGTGATGACAAGAACAAAAAGAAAAAAAGAAAGAAATATCACAGACACACTGCTGAGCAAATCAAAGAAATGGAAGCGTAAGTATTCATGGTTTACAAAACATACTTATATTTACTAGTATACATTTATATACGAGTACGTGTAGACAAAAAGATGCACTTGGGTGCAATGGCATGTGGGTTTAATCCATTGTATGATTTATGTTCGAGTAACTAATGAGACAAACAAGTTTTAGTTGGGCTTAGAACTTTAGGTGCAAATGCGATATTCAGTTAGGTGTATATTGGCTAAGCATGTGCATAGTTATCTACTATCTAGTTGGTAACTTGGATAAAAGTTTTTTTTTTTTTTTTGTGGTTCGCAAAGGCAATGACTCCATTAAAACTACCTTAATTGCATTCGTAAATGTGCTCGAGTTGTGGAGTACTCTATCAATCCTGGTCGGCATACAAGCTGATACGTTAATAAGAAACTAGATTATACACTTAAGTCGGAATTCTATGGTAAGGCTTCTTTCTCCTCTTTCCTTCACACGACGATGGCTATCAATGCAAAAATATACACATAAGGGGATTTCTTTTCTAGTTCAATGATGGAACGCATAATCTAAGAGAAGTACTTAAATATTGAGTGGATTCACCCATTTCTCAGGCTATTTAAAGAGTCCCCACATCCGGATGAGAAGCAAAGGCAACTATTGAGCAAACAGCTTGGCCTAGCTCCCAGACAAGTCAAGTTTTGGTTCCAGAATAGGCGTACGCAGATCAAGGTAAATACTTGCAATCTTTTTTCTATTTTGTTTTGAAGGGGGCATAGATGTGTAAAGGGTGCTAGTCTAGCACTGTGATGGTATATACCGATAAAAGTTCTGTGAAATATATATGATGGTTGTTGATTCCAGGCTATACAAGAACGCCATGAAAATTCTCTGCTCAAAGGAGAAATTGACAAACTGAGGGAGGAAAGCAAGTCCTTGCGGGAGACCATTAATAGAGCCTGCTGCCCTAACTGTGGTGGTTCCACCACTAGCAGAGGCTCTAGCTTGACCGCAGAGGAGCGACAACTGCATATCGAAAACGCCAAACTCAAGGCCGAGGTTAGAATGACAAACTTTCTCCAGCATTTTTCTTAAATGCCAATCAATCGTACACTTAATGATGATGCTTGTTTAGGTACAAAAACTTCGGGCAGCTCTTGAAAAGCAACCTCCAGGAGCAACAACCTCGTGCTCGGCAAGAAATGATCAAGAGAACAGAAGTTCTCTGGATTTTTACACTGGAATTTTTGGACTTGAAAAGTCAAGAATTATGGAGATTGTGAATCAAGCAACGGAAGAGCTCAAAAAAATGGCCACTGCTAACGACCCCCTATGGATTAGAAGTGTTGAGACTGGCCGTGAGATACTTAACTATGACGAGTACATTAAAGAGTTTGGTGCTGAAAATTCAAGCAGTGGCAGTACTCCAAAGAGGTCTATTGAAGCATCGAGAGAGACTGGAGCTGCTTTTGTGGATCTGCCTCGTCTAATCCAAAGTTTCATGGACGTGGTGAGAACTAATCCGACTCATAATAGCGATACTCTTGGAAACATTAACATAATCTTTACAATTTCTTCTTTCTTGAAGATTCAATGGAAGGAACTATTTCCATGCTTAATCTCAAAGGCAGACACTGTTCATGTCATCTGCAATGGGGAAGGACCCAACAGAAATGGTGCAGCGCAATTGGTGAGTCAGTACTAACGTGACCTCTCCAGCATCTAACTCTAGCAAATTCTATCAACAAAGGCACAAAGACCTTTGAAAATGTTAGTGACTTACAAGGCAGCTTGAAACGAAAATTTAGGACTAGAGAATCGTCCTTAAGTCCTCGTGATGACTACAATTTCCTTTTCGGTTATTACTGGACATTTGCTTTCAGCAGAAAAGCATATGGCATGCATACATACTTGCATATAACGCTTTAAGGAAACAGAAAACGTAAAGACTCCTCCATGAAATTATAGTGCATAGTGGTGATGGTCCACCCATCTTTTGAGAAAGGAATATTTACGTAGGACCTTAAAAATTTGAAGGATACGTACCTTTCCATTATATCCAGCATAGCAGCCTCAGCTGTAAGTCAAGCTCTTTCACACTTTTTGACCCCAATTATATTAGATATATAAGTTAATTAGCCTCAAGAAAGAATGGCCTGTGAGTAAACTAAGTAAACGTTTTATGCAACTAATCAGGACTTGATAGTTTGTATCAGATAAGACATATTCTGAAACCACGATTTCTAATGCATGAAAGTGTCACCCCCATAACTGAAATTATTGAAGTTCTGTGTGAAGGAAAAAAAAGTTAATTAATCTAAGAATATCTTAGACTTTGAAAACAGCCTCTCTTTTTTTATTAATTGAGGATAATATTAAACCTTTATAAATTCTACACATCTCAAGCATTAAGTTACCAGTTTCAAATTTTACATTTCCCGTAAGAGAATTAGTTCGTGCGTCAGAAATGCCACATTCTAATGGATTTGTAATTTGTCTTAGAACGGCACAAATTCTTATAACTGACATTTTCTTCTTTTTTGGATAATTAACCATCTGTGTTGATTGAAGATGTTTGCAGAGATGCAAATGATGACACCCCTGGTGTCCACCAGAGAAGTGTATTTTGTCCGATACTGCAAGCAACTTACTGCAGAGCAATGGGCAATTGTTGACGTTTCTGTAGACAAAGTGGAAGATAACATTGACGCTTCACTTGCAAAATGCACAAAGCGCCCTTCTGGCTGTATTATCGAGGACAAGTCAAACGGCCATTGCAAGGTAATAAACATACTACTGTGGTTAAGTCAAAGTGAACATGGTTTTGAATTTTGATGTTGAAAGATTAGGGAAACAAGTCACCAATAAAACCTTACGTTAAAACTGCATGTCAGAATCAAGTTTATGACTAATATGTATTTTTAGGTGATCTGGGTGGAGCACTTGGAATGCCAGAAAAGCACAGTCCATACGATGTATCGTCCTGTTGTCAATAGTGGTCTAGCCTTCGGTGCAAGGCATTGGGTTGCAACATTTCAGCTCCAATGTGAACGGCTGGTTTTCTTCATGGCTACCAATGTTCCCACAAAAGATTCAAGTGGTAAGCCAGGTTTCTGATAGAGTTTGAACAACCCTAACTAAGACTATGAAATCCAGCCTACTTACATATCCTACATGTCCGTTATATTATGTTATGTTACGCAAGGACGCTAAGATATTCAGTTTTAACACCAGCTAAGAATTATGTTAAGCTTTTAATACTGTTGTTACCTATATAAGAAAGTTCATTAATCGTTAACCTTGTGCTACAAAATAGGAGTTTCAACACTAGCTGGGAGGAAAAGCGTTATGAAGTTGGCACAGAGAATGACTTCGGGCTTTTGCCGTGCAATTGCGGGATCAAGCTACCACACCTGGAACAAGATACCGAGCAAAACAGGAGAGGACATAAGGGTTTCCTCTAGAAAGAACTTAAACGAACCTGGTGAACCTCTTGGAGTGATCTTGTGTGCAGTTTCTTCAGTATGGCTGCCTGTAACCACTCATACGCTGTTTGATTTCTTGAGAGATGAAGCTCGCAAAAATGAGGTATGGTTGCTTACAGTTATCAAATAAACTTTCCCCATAAGACCACAAGAACGGTTTAAAATGTAAAGGCATGATCTTTATCATGAATTTCAGTGGGATATCATGTCAAATGGAGCTGCTGTGCAATCAATTGCCAACTTAGCCAAAGGAAAAGATAGAGGCAATGCAGTAACTATTCAAGTTAGTTTATTTCCTAAATTCAAGGATATCGAAGTTTGTAAAAGCATCATTTAGTAAAATCTTTTAATAACGACGAACCTTTCATCACAGACAATGAGATCAAAAGAGAACAGTGTGTGGGTACTCCAAGACAGCTGCACTAATGCTTACGAGTCCATGGTGGTCTATGCTCCGGTGGACATTACAGGAATGAAGTCTGCGATTACAGGATGTGACTCAAGCAACATAGCCGTACTACCTTCAGGATTTTCAATTCTTCCAGACGGACTCGAATCAAGACCACTACTTATCACTTCCAGACAAGAGGAGAAGGGCACAGAAGGTGGATCCTTGCTAACAATAGCATTTCAAGTCCTTACTAACACCTCTCCTACAGCCAAATTGAGTATGGAATTTGTGGAGTCTGTTAGCACACTGATATCATGTACATTGCAAAATATTAAGACAAGCTTGCAATGTGATGATAATTGATTACTTTCTGTTAGTTTTGGCTAGACATAAATCAATTGTAGAACTGTTAGTTTTCTAGTTGGCTTTTCAGTTTCTTTTTCTGTTCTTGCTTACAGATTTTAGATATTATATAGCAGCGCCACCTTCCTATGTAGGTTTGCTTTGTTTGTAATTCGACAGAGCTTGCTATTAAGGTGTATCTGCGGGAGAATGTGAGGCTGATATATCTTACTATTGTCAAGGGTGGATCAATAGAATTAACTTATTGTACAGAATCTTCATAGTCATGTCAATTTGTAGTTTTTCAATTGCTATTTCATCAAATTTGATCATACAAGACAGAATACTAGAATGGTTATGCTAAGAGACCGTTCAAAATTACACAAATGTTTCCTGTCGACACGCTATCTGCTGTTTGCAGACTAAAGAGGTGATATCATAATTTCAAATAAGCCAAGAAAATTTTGAGTAGGATGTCAATTTTAACTTGTCCGTCCAGTCCTATTTTAATCCGGTTGATTAAAAAATAACGTGGTTTTTAACTTTTTTTAAATATAAAATAAGACGGGTTAGCCCAGCCTTAGCTCCCATTGACATTCCTAATTTTGAGTGAAATCCTTAATTATGCAACTAGTTGTACTATTTAAAGCATTTATGCTCCCCAGTTCGAACATGATATTTCTGAATTAGTTTCATGGCCTACTTAGGCTAGATCTGTTGATGATGAAGATGACACGCATACATCTGCTTTCTAATTTTATCCCCCTTTTCTTTTTGCTGTCTATGCTCCTGAAATGTAGAAATTATTAGCCATCTTTTGTCAGGTAGCTTAGCTTGGGAAAGAGATTCATGCAACATAGCAACTACAGGACATCAGAATCATACAGCTTTATGGTTTTTCATTTACACTCGGAACGAAATTATGATGCGTTTTAACTCAGGTGAGCAGGCCTAGACGTGCTGCTAATACCAGTAGTTATGCTGCGTTCTCATGGTTACTGGAAGTAAATAGTAGCATATCATATGAGTTTTGAGAATACTTGTATTGAGTTAATTATTTCTGCTGCTGACCGCCAGGAGATAAGAAATCATTTTCTGAAATTACAATCTTCTACATCTTTATTTATCCACCTCGCATACTCTTCATTAATACAGGTTTGATAATGGTACATGCGAAATGCTTATAAGTAAAATGAAAAATGAGAGGTACCAAGAAATCTTTCAGAGAACCATGGGCATGCCTAATCTGAGCATTTAATCACATAAACTAGCTGTGAAAATTAAAACCCACAAAATACCAACATGATACATAAGGCAATAACATGAATCTAAACCATCAAAACCATGGTATTGATACCAATACTGTCCAAATAGTAGCGCAACTTCACACTTGTTATACTACATTTTGGACTTCTACAGAAGTCAAAAATTCCAAAAGTCTCTAGATATTAGATTTACTCTTTCCTTAATTTTTCACACTCGATCATCAAAAGGAACCTAGACATACTATTGGAGGTCAATAGACACAATATTGAAGCCCAGGCATTGACATTTAGAAGAACTCCGATAAGCATTCCTCATATCGCAGAATTGAACCGATTTTGCATCCCAACCAAACATTAAACAAACACTGGAATCAGAATATTCAAATTAAATTTCATGGAAATTAGATTACAATGGTATCCAAGCATCAGTAAGGACTTTGGAGGCCAAAATACATTTAAAACAGCCCTCCAACTAACCCTGAAGATCTTGTTGAGACTGCGATGGAATCCCAAGCTCCTTATCCGCTCCATCACCATCTTCACCATTTTTTCCCTCCTCCTTACTCTTTACAGGCACAGGCACGGCAAGAAAAGTTTTGGTCTTGCTGATAGGTCTGCCCTTTTGGAGCTGCACAAAGTCACCAACTTTAAACTGGTTATCAGGGTCATGAGCTTGATACTTCTTCTTCTTCCTGACCCTTCTCTTGTACTTTGGGTGAGGAGCCAATCTGGTGACCTCAACAGCCACTGTCTTGTCATTAGTAGAACATACCACCTTGCCCTGCATTGACTTCATGGCCCTGATCGGTAGCAGCAAAGTTGAGGACTTTGGGAGCTGTAGAGGGAAAGGGCAATTGGGTTTCGAGAGGTGAGTGCGAGGGGTGGATCCATGGAGGAAAGGGGTGGAGAGAGTCAGTGAATTGAATGTTAATGTGAGGGATGTAGGGAGCACCATTGCTCTGATAATTTTGTGATGAGGATAAGACAAGGAGGTTTTGTTGGCTATCTTTGGAGATTGGGTTTTTCGGGTGATGGGAAGGAGTAGCCTGCAGTGGTCTTAATTACACTATACACCTACTACTTTAATTCAACCTTTTTCTCAATAATAATAATAATAATAACAAATAAAAAACTCTAGTTTTCATATTTTAAAAATATTCGTTATCTTTTTGTATTATAATTTATTTGTTGTAGTAGGATCCATTTTTATTTTTAGTTTTCAAATAAAAATAAAATTTTATTTAATTTTTAATATCAATATTTATACATTAATTAATTAAATAATTTTACTTTAATAAAATATTTATTTTTACAATATTTTAATTATTAAAAATATTTGTTAAACTAATAGAAGTTTCAATTGATATTTTGAGAATAATAAAATATAAATATTATTGTTGAGTTTGTTATCTCGATAAGAACAAGATACAGATATGAATTAACTCATGAAGATATTTCATGAAAATCATTAAGAAGAGTTGAAGTTTAGGAACAAGAGAAAATCAAGACACATCAAAATCATTCTACATTTCATAATATTAATTATAATCTTATTTAGTCACCTTATGAATACTAAAAGTCTATCATTTATAAACATTTTATCTTACTTTATTATATGAGTCGTTTTAATTATCAAGAGATCTTAAAGCTTTTGTTTTTAAAAGAAAACTTTTTTATCTTTTAAACACTTTTTTTTTAAACAAGGAAATGAAATTGATAAATAGGAAAATAGGGTGTTACCAAAGAGAGTAAAATCGTAGGAGAGTACCCTTGACAGCCTTGGAATACAAGGTATCTATTAAGAACAACAAATTAGAATAGTTAAGGTGAGGATAGCTCGGTCGCTAGAGGTTTAACGATGCCAGGATATTTGAGCTACCACTGTGAGTTAGGTTTTGCAGCAGGATGTGCTTCCTAACTTCATGGAGGATCGTGGATTTCAATGCTTTTTTGGAAGAACTTTTATTTATCAAACATCTAAGATTTCTTTCTCGCTATAAGCTATAGACACAGAGCGCTAGAGCAACATAGTGAATTAACTGGTCAGTATTTGAGCTACCACTGTGAGTCAGGTTTTGCAGCAAGATGTGCTTCCTAACTTCATGGAGGATCATGGATTTCAATGCTTCTTTGGAAGAACTTTTATTTACGAAACGTCTAAGATTTCTTTTTCGCTATAAGCTATAGACAAAGGGCTAGAACAATATAGTGAGTTAACTGGTCATCTCTTTTGGGCGCATTCTGGGTTGATTGATGTAAAATAATGTCAAGTATTGAGTTTCCGGAATTGAACCATTGGCATTTCATTGTGATATAGTCCCATAAATCTTTGTTGTACGAGCATTCAAGGAAGAGATGGATTCTTGCTTCCTCGTGTGTCAAGCAAATCAGACATGTTTTATCAACTTGTAAGAAGACCGTGCGATCAGTGGTGCTTAGTTTATTTTTAACAGCTAGCCAGAGGATGAAGGAAAGTCATGGAGTTAAAGCCTTGCACCATACTATTTTGGACCAGTTGACCTTGGGGCTCCTACATTGTAACAACTTTTTGATATCTTTGTTTGAAATGTTATGGACAAGTTTGTTTTTCCAGAAAAAGTATCGGGTTGGTCCAAGTTGGGGGGTTACCAGGTTGGAGATGTCTTAATCAAATAGGGAAATTCTATAAGTTATCTTGTACCAAGTGACTTAACCTGGTGCGTAGAGGGAGTATGTGAGTCCTCAGATGATGTAGAGAATTGATCAATTGTCTTTGGCTTGTCTAATTATCATACTAAAAGGTTATTAGTTTATCGTTGCTGATTTTGCATGTCATTTCTTGCTTTACCATGTCTTGGAGCTATAAGAGCTAATTAAGAAAATGTGAGTCCAATGGGTTTTTCTTGTTGACCCAAATACTTTTACCTTTGAGAAATTATTAGTTCAACCATTTGAGCCAAAGCGATTGTTTGTCAATCAAAATCCATTAGAACCTTTTGAGAAGTAATGCTTGATTAGTAGTTTTGATAAAGAATATGTTGAGACCACCTTCTTCCTTTAGTAAACATAAATTATACCATTTAATCTTTGCGGATCCTAGGTTGCCATTCAGATGACTCCATATGAAGTTCTTGAGAATTCTTTCAGTACATTTAATGATGCTTTGGGATAGAATATATGGGAGCTCCAATATATATGCATTGAATTAAGAACGGATTGATTGAGTTGTAATTTACCTGCATAGGATAAGGATTTGTTCACCTATGGTTGAACTAATTTCTTGATTTTTTCTATCACAGGGGGGGGGGGAATGGGATATAATTCAGATAGTTAAGACGCTTTGTAGACACTGATAGGCCAAGATACAATATGGGAGGACATTTATTTTGCATGCCTGTAGCAGCAGAAATGTGTGATTCCAAGTTGCTGGTACTTTTAGAGAGGGTGAAATGACTTTTATGTAGATTGATCTCTAACCCCGAAAATTGTTTGAAAGTTTCAACAGCCTTCCTATAGGTGAGAATGGAGTCTATACTTGCCCAATAAAATAAAAGCAAATTTTCTATGAAACAGAGATTTGTTAGTTCTATCTTGTTGCATTTGGTGTGATATCTGAATTTTGGGTTGATTCACACTTCATGCTTAATAATGGTGTTAAGTATTTCCATACATAGGATGAACAGATAGGAGGATAGGGGATCCTCCTGTCTAAGGCCAGGAGCTACTTTAAAATACTTAGTGGGACTGCCATTTATTAGTATAGATGAGGATGAAGATCAGATGCATTCTCAAATCCATGTGATGAGTTTGGTTGGAAAGCCATAAGCAGTGAGTATTTGTCATAGGAATTCCCAACTGATACTATCCAAAGCTTTGTGGAAATTGATCTTCATTATGCAATTATGAGGGTTATGCGCTCTAGAATACCCTTTAATAATTCTTGTACAATAAGGACATTATCCCCCAATGTGTTAGTCCTTTAGAAAAACACCTTGGTTGTTATTGATCAAAGGAGCAATGGCAGTCTTTAGTCGGTTGGCTAGTAACTTTGAAATAATTTTATAGATGAAGTTGATGCAAGATATAGGTCTATATTCCCAGAAGGTTGAAGGGTTAGGGCCTTTAAGAATCAAACACAAGAAGGTGCGATTGATTTCCTTTAGAAAGACATCATTGAAGAAGAATTCATGGACTTAACTCTTGATAAAGCTACCTGACAACGTGTGTCAACTGCACTACAAAATTTACCTAATTCTGTACACTAAAATTTGTAGTTGTGGTTAGTTGAGATCGAATCCGCAAGAAATGTTCAGTTAATTTCTGTAAAGAAATTAATGGGTGCAAGGAAAATATAAAAGGGGGAGTTTGGGTTTTAACCAATTTACAAAATAAAGCAAAAGTAAACTATCGAAAACAAATTATAGCAAACAATCTAAAATGATTAAAGAGTTAAATACAAGTATGGTCCGGTTCTAGGATCAATCTCGACCTAAACACGATTAAACATATCTCATCATCCTAATGTCTTCACACCTCTCTTCGGACTATTGATCTGAGACTAATAGTATGGTCTGCTAATCCCAGTTTACCTTTAAGTTATGTTTAATTAAGATACAATTTTTAATTAAACCTAGCCACCGACTAACCTAAGATACGATTTCTAGATTTAATTTGACAACCGCATTACGAAATGGAAAACCTCGCACATTTGGATTATCTAACCTAAGTTATGTTGTTCCTAATAATTCAAGACTATTAGATGCCACTAACAAACATCAAATGTAACGATTACATATTACATTTAACATCATAGCAACAGGTTCATAATAGAACAATCGCATTAACGTATTAAGATCATTCATACAAAAACCTGATTCAATCAACACAAATAACCATAACAATTTGAAAAAGAGAGTATCGACATTAATAAGATGAAATAGCTTAACCGTGACTTGGCATCGATAGCACCTTTGAATCGGCATCAGGAATTTAGCCTTAGATCTCCTTCTTCAAGCTCCAACCATCGACCATTCTTACCATTGCCTCTGTCGGTGTTGAAGAACGAAAAGAAACGAGGAGAAAAATGAAAGAAAACCCTTTCAGCTAGGTTATGTCCTGAATGACTTATTCGGTCGTCACTAAAACATTTTCCTTTATATAATAAAACTAGGTTTAAGTGGACAAGTGTCCCTTTTGTCACGAGTGTGCAATTGGGCTCACGTGTGTGACATGCCTTATTATACTTGTGAGTGTGTGTGTGTCACATATGTGACTAGTGTGTCACACTCGTGACATACCTTGTCACATTGGTGAAAAGCCTCTCACATCTGTGAGAGACCTCTCACGACCATGATAAGTGATGCACGAGTGTGAGAGAAGCTCTCACACCCATAAATGTCAATATGTGGTCGTGAGATGCTCTCTTCACTCTTCATTCTCTTCCTTCACACTCTATCTTGTCTTTTCTTCTTTTAATCCTCTTCTTCTTCACGCTCCATGAATCGATAGAGTATGGGAATTGAGAAGATGACTTCAATAAACATGCTTTCGGATCACTTTAGCTCCTTCACATCCGAAATGTACCTAAAATCAAATATGAGCTAAAGTGAGTATCTTAAGAATTTTAAGGCATTAATCACTAAGTGTAGTAAATCAAATGAATCAATATTTAAGCATATATTAAGTTCCCCCATACTTAGCTTTTGACTGTTTTCGGGCAAATCATCAAACTTAAAATCACAAACCAAAAATTTGACTCATTTTTCATATTTCCTAAGAATAGATAATCATAAGTAAAGATGAGTGACTTTCAAAACCTATAGCAATAACTCAACATTCAAAGCGTCTGCTCATGATCAATCAACATTTATCATCCTTAGAAACTGAGTTATCTAGAGGTAGAATTAGACAAAAGGTGTTTAAATAAGATATTTCCACTGGTACACTCAAACACCATTCATGATCATAACAATCTATAACTTTGCATATCATTTCATTTCTTCACCACTAAAATTCACATGCATAATCATGAATCAAAGGACTTGTCTAGGGTTGTAATATGGACAAGGGTAAGGTGAGATGTATTTTGGGTAATGTAGCACAAAAGCCATCAAGCTAGGAAAGCAAAAAGAACACTCAATGAGATATCAAGTGCATAGCATTCATTCAAAGTTGGTTACCATCAGCTCTCACACCAATGAGAATGCAACAATTATGTTTCACAACTCAATTCAGCTCTCACATCATAAACCACATAAACATAACATAAAGAGTGCACTATCCAAAACAACATCCGTCTCATATGCAATATATTTAAATAACCTATTTAATACAACTTAAGGAGGATAAACCATTAATTAACAACTTTTCAAAGCCATTGTATTTCCTCTTTGATACTTTTATTCAAACTCATAATTTCTTTCTTTTTCTTTTCCTTTATTTATTTATTTATTTTTAAATATAAGAGTGATAGAAGCTGCATTAACATGGGAATTCATAACATGACATTTTAGCAAATATAACCAACCCCTATGTATGCATACCCCCACACTTAGGCTTTTGTACAATCACAGTCATCAAGAATTAACAAATGTTCCACTTGCTTTAAGGCCTGGGTCAGACAGTTGGTCAGTTTTAAAAGTATGTAATGTGGTTTATATAAAAGGAAAGGCTAATAAAGCTCAAAGGGGGTTAGCAAAGGAAAATTCACATAAATGGGTAGGCTACTTGGCTAATGTAGCTTGTAATCACAAACAATGCCTAATCATTTTCATGAAAATGCATGTGACAAAAATGTGGTTTTGAATAGAAAATCAATTCAAAGTAAGGAAGTACATGCCATGAAGGTCACACATAACAAAAGATAGTGAGACTGATATGGATGTGTTAGTCTAATATGGCTCAAAACTTCACTAGTTTTCGTATACCACTAGTTACCGCTCTTCTAAGAATAATGCACATTAACCAATCACAAAAGCAAAAGTACATGTCAAGGTTGCCATTGATTTTTCTAGTCAATTCATACTCTAATTATGAAAAAATAATCTTAAAAGCAATAGGAAATAAGAAATTTTATTTTATTTTGTTTGTTTGATTTGAAAACCGCCTAAAAAGTCATATAAGCTACAATTAAGCTAAAAAAAATATGCACAAGAACTAATATCCCTACCCCTACACTTAAAACTTATATTGTCCTTAATGTAACATCAAATGCAAAAAATAGAGCAATTTACGAAAATAGAAATGCAAAAATGTAAATAACATAAATTAACTTCCCTTAGGTTGCCTTCCAAACAACGTCTTTGTTTATTGTCGTTGGCTTAACTCCTTGTTGCATGCATCAAGTGACACCAATCACTTCCTTCAGCATTAACACTTCCAAATCCTCCTCTTGGAAGCCTTCATGATACGATTTCAAGTGATGACTATTTACTCTGAATGTCTTGTTGGTTTTTAGACTCCGTATCTCTACTACACCAAACACAACTTCAACGGGAACACAACTTAATTGGAAATAGTTTGAGTTTGGAGTGATATAGTAGAACTTTTTGGCCCATAGAGAAGCTTTTCCTCGAAATCATTTTGTCATGAAAAGCCTTCATCTCCTCTTTATATATCGCTGTGTTTTGATAAGAGTATTCTGCGTTTCCTCCAGCTCCTACAGTTGTAACTTCCTACGCACACCCGCATCATCCAAATTCATATTTCATCTTCTGATAACCCAATATGTCTTGTGTTGTAATTCCACCAGAAGATGACATGGCTTTCCAAATACCAGTCTTTATGGAGGCATCCCAATTGGTGTTTTATAAGCCATCCTGTAGGCCTATAGTGCGTCTTCTAGTCTTACGCTCCATTCCTTCCTATTAAGCTGCACGATTTTCTTCAAGATCAACTTGATTTCTCAATTTAAGACTTCAGCTTGCCCATTGGTTTGGGGATGGTAAGTAATGGAAACCTTATGCGTGATGCAATGTTTTCTAAACATTGCTTCCCTCACCCTGTTGCAGAATGGGTTTCTCAGTCGCTAATGATTGCTCTTGGTACCCCGAACCTAGAAAGAATGTTAGCCTTAACAAAATCTGCGACAACTTTCGCATCTTTAGCTCTGTTGGCTTTGGCTTCCACTTATTTAGAAATGTAATCAACTGCAAGTACTATATAAGTAAGGCTAAAAGATGGGAGAAAAGTTCTCATAAAGTCAAAACCCCAAATGTAAAAAATTTCACAGAAAAGCAAAGGAGTTTGTGGCAATTGATCCTTATGGACATGGCATCTGTTACATAATTTGCAGAAGGTATATACATCTTTGAACAATGTTGGCCAGTAGAAGCCGCTCTCCAAAACTTTATGAGCTATCCTTTTCACTCCAAAATGACCTTCCGAATGGCAGAAGGCTAAGATTAAGGGTGTTTCACTTTTAGGTACACACCTCCGGATGACTTTGTAGCACCCCACTCTTGTGAGACATATACCCGACATCTTGAGTGATATCCAAATATGTACTCCACAAGGGTTGCATGCTAGAGCAATCGTATTCTCTTATAAGGCATCATAAAGAAAGACACAATAATTAAAAACCAAATTTCTCATTTCATTTCATTGAAACCAAATATATATTGTAGTTTTACAACATCATCCAAATATATACATTATCAAGACTACTTACAGAACACTCTATATACATGAGAAATTATACACAAATTTCTAACTAGATCTTTCAATCTTAGCTGACCGAGCTTTGAGCCATTTCTTCTATCCAAAAGTATAAGAACTATGCTTCTTGTAGAGTCTCTCTGTCACTACTGTCCTCTCTCGGTCCTGAAATGTCAACGTTGCAATTTTGGTGAGTTTTGCGAACTCAGTGAGGTAACCATCCTCAATGGTTCACTCAATGCATACAACGCATCAACATATATAACCACATAATTCGCATAATTTCATTTATCATGTAGCATCACATATCACATTCAGGGCAGTCAAACCGATCACTTCAATCATTTAAAATACACACATCAATTAAGTATGCAATGCACATGAGACTCACTTTCATTTATTACTTTGTTATGACCGAGTGCCTTTTTACTAGCCCATATCCCTTGTGGATACAGAGCTTGTTTAAGATAATGTCCCATATCCCTTAGTGGATACCGGGCACATTCACAACTGAGCTAGAGGCTTTTATCACATTATGAGCTTTAAGCTCTTTTTCAGTGGTTACCCCAGTCACAACAACCTTTCTGTTGCCATGCATTCATGTGATGAAATTCATCACATTCGCATATATTCACTCAGTCATTTGATTTCACTTACACAATCACATTTACATTCATGGTTCACATTTGTCATCAGACCTTGGTCTAGCGTTTAACAAAAATGTTGAGAAATCACATATTTCGTCAAATTCATATACAAGGAACACTTCTAATATGTTATTCATGCATCAACCACCTCAGACATTCAATGTCTGGAATCAACACAATCAATTTCACAAAATAATTTAATACATACTTTAAAACAACAATTAATTAAGTGAGACCGTCTAGGTTACTCAGAGTTTGCTCCAGAAAGCTATTATCTCGAAGTCCTGGCAATGTCTGGATGTTGTCGCTCAATATGCTCTTCTAAATCATGCAATACATAAACATTTATACACATCATAACTTTGCACAATTATAAGTATTCATTTATGCACATATATGTATATAGATTATGTACAATGTATGTTTAATGACAATCCCAGGTACATTTCCTTAATATGCGCCTCATAACCAATTAATATGATCTTTAAATCATTCCTTAATACCTAATACACTTTCCTTACTATAATAGCTCAATTCAACATCAACTAGGCTCATTCAAGATCACACTCAAGCCTAAATATCTCATAGGAAAACATTAATAAGTCAATCGTTTATAAATATAAATGATCTTGGGACAAAAGGCATAACTTTTGTTATGGATGTTGGATTAATGTCATTCTAGAATGCTTTCGAAGAAGAATTCGAGTTCTACAACTTCTATGAAGATCCCGAAGAGAGATTTTTTCGTCTAAAGGTTCAAAATTGTAATTTTATGTAAGTGTCCCGAGAAGGTCTGCCCAACAGAAATATGTCCCTCCAAACGGACATGAACCAGGCTGAGAAGTTTGGAAGACCTGAAAAGGTCCCTCCAGTGGACCTGAAGTCCGTCTATCAAACATGTGAGAAGCATATCTCATTCAACAGCATTTCCGACGATTTCTACATATATTCTAACATCAATTTCACTCCAAATTTTCCAAAATTCACCTCCTCTAATGCAATATCATTTCATACTAATTCAATTACTAAATTAATTGCATTACACTATCAAACCTTAACTTATTTGAATCATCATTTTCAACTAATTCTCATCATTTATGAAATCCTATCCTTTTTCCATAATATATCTCATGCATAAGTATCAAACAATTTATTTTCAAATTCATCATTTCAAGTTCATAACTTCTTCATTTATACCTCAATTTCAGTTCAATATCATCCACACACAAATCAAAATCCATGCTTGATCATAAACACCAAAATAGAACATATTCTTATACACTTTCATCATAAATTTTCTGCACATGTTCTACTTCATTTTTAACCTTCATTTCATTCCTAACTATCACCTTAATTCATCTCACTTCAAGCATCATAATACTACCTACTGTTCTCAAACTGCAAATATACCCAGTACTCAGCTTCAAGTCAAATTTTGAAACTCTTAAAGATATAATTTGAATTCGATGTCTTCATGAAAAATGTATCCATATGTCTCTAATTTAATCCAAATTAAAAATCATTCCCATTCGGTTATATATAGATCAAGTTATGGCTAAAATACAGATGCATATCCAGTGGAAATGTTACAGCTAACATATTCCAGTACACTTTAAACACCACTATCACTTTATCTCTAAACTTCCATCCTAGTTCTTCTTTTTAAAGACACTAAACTTGCCTTTTCTTTAACATCAATACTCAATCCAATCCATTTCTAAAACAACCAATGATCCATGTTTTTATTCATCAAAAACAGAACATGAAAATATCCATTCACAAATCAATTTTTCTGCACTTCTTTCTACATCATTTTAGGATTCATTCTAATTCTAAATCATCTCTACATCAATTTATGAATCATAATCATCACATATACAAAAACAAGACATATATATATATATATACATTTCATCCCTCACGACTCACACAAATAAATTTCATGATCAAGTCATCAATCTCAAATTACTCATCATATTCGTTTCATTTAACACTACCCATGATGATTAAAGCATAACTTACTTGATTTAGCTTCAATATCTTCAAATCACATTTAACCCTAGCTCCCGAGCATCATACGATCTTCATCATTCCAAAGGTAGTAGGGATAGGTCTTTAGTGACAAATATGAAGAAGATAGAAAAAATTATAGTAGCAAATGGAGTTGAGAGTAAGCTTTAACGTTCATGAGGTGAGAAGTGAAGATGAAAAAGATGAAGAAGGTTAGAGCATTTCATGAGAGTAAAGATGAAAGGAAAGGGAGATGGCCATTCAAAAGAAGAGAGTATTATGAGTGGTGAGTGGCAAGTGTTGTGGCACTTGTCACTTGTCATTTTATTGTGTTCTCCATTTGACCACCTTTTAAAAACTAGTCTATTTGTTTCCAAATTCTAATCCAATTGTCTCCCAAATTTTAATGACACTTGACAATAAATCCCAAAGTCATTTATCAAAATTTTCACTACCATTTGACAATTAATTCTACTATCATTTATTAATTTTCTTGCCACTTGGTATTTTTCTAGTCCAAAAATACCCAAAATTTTACCAAAAATTTTGAGTCAATAAATATACTCTTCAAATTAATTTTTTCGGTAACACATATAATTCACAATTCTAAATATAATCACATTATAAATAAATTATATTCGAAAAATGTCAATGAATGCATGTACAATCATTTTAATGCACAAAAATCAATATTCACGCGTGTGTGTATGCTATATTATGCAAAAGCATGAAATGCACTTTCTAACTTCTCAATAAACTCTCATATATACTATTCTAGGGTCCAACCCCTAACATGGGATAGAGGGATGTTACAGACTTGATCTGTGCAATGCCTTTAAAGATACGAGTTATCCCAAACGTAATACTTTGCTTCATTCTACAGCTTGTCCCTCTGAGTCGTTGACAAACTAACAGGTAATTCATTAGTAACTAAAAAATTGACAATGTCTGCATACTATGGTAATGTCACATTGGCAGAAAATAATTGCTCATCCAGAAATGTTTCTTGCGGAGAGATATCATCTTCTTCCTTTATCAAATGGCTGAGATGGTCAGCCACCACATTTTTTGCCCCTTTTTATCTCTGATCTCCAAGTTGAATTCTTAAAGGAGGAGAATCATTTGATTAGCCTCGGTTTTACTTCTTTTTTCGTAAGCAAATATCATAAAGCTACATGGTCAAAATAAAAAATTACTTTAGTACCAAGCAAATACGATCGAAATTTTTCTAAAGCAAAAACCACAGATAATAGTTCTTTTTCAGTAGTTGAATAATTCAATTAAGTTGGGTTTATAGTCTTGGAAGCATAGTAGATGGCATCCAAACCTTTTCCCACTCTTTGTCTTAGAAGTGCCCCCATTACATAATTGCTGGCATCACATATGATTTCAAAAGGGAAGTTCCAACCTAACGGCTGAATCACCGATAGGGATGTTAGAAGCTCCTTAAATTTGTTGAATGCTTCCTTACACTTCTCATCAAACTTAAAGGAGACATTTGTTGTAAGAGCTTGCATAGTGGTGCGACTATCTTCGAAAAGTCCTTAATGAACCTTCGATAAAAACCTACATGCCCAAGAAAAGAACATACTTCTTGGACAGTAGAGGGGTAAGGTAAAAAAGAAATAAGATTACCTTAGATTTGCCTACCTCGATACCCCTAACAGATATAACATGACCTAAAACTATACCTTGATCTCCAATAAAATGACATTTTTCTTAGTTCAGCACAAGGTTAGTTTCTATGCATCTTTTCAAGATAATAGCAAGATTCTCAAGACATTCATCAAAAGAAGAACCATATACACTAAAATCATCCATGAATATCTCAATAATCTTCTCAACATACTTAGAAAAAAATGCTTACCATACATCTTTGGAACATAACGAGTGCGTTACATAATCCAAATGGCATCCTTTGGTAAGCAAACGTACCAAATGAGCATATGAATATGGTCTTCTCCTAATCTTCCAATGCGACCAGGATCTGAAGATAACTTGAAAAGCCATCTAGAAAGCAATAATAATCATTGTCAGCCAATCTCTTAAGCACTTGATCAATAAAGGGAAGAGAAAAGTGGTCTTTACGAGTTGCAAAATTCAACTTCCTATGTTCAATACACACTTGCCACACGATTTGCACTCAGATGGGAACCAACTCACCTTTTTGATTAGTCAAAATGGTGATTCCAGACTTTTTTAGAACTACCTGGACAGGACTTACCTACTTACTATTGGAGATCGGGTAAGTTACCCCAACAGTGAGAAGCTTCAGTACTTCCTCCTATACAACTTCCATCATCGGAGGATTCTACCTATGCTGAGCTTGCGTTGTTGACTTTGCATTTTTCTTTAACAAAATGCAGTGCATGCATATAGATGGGCTTATCCCTTGGATATCTGCGATCGTCTACTCAACATTCTTTTTATATTCTCACAACATTCGAACCAACCTTTCCTCTTGATCCAAATTCAACTCCACCGAAATAATGACTAGGAAAGTTTGCTTATCTTCCAAATAAGCATACTTGAGGTGTGTAGGGAGTGACTTTAGTTCCAATTCTGGTGCCTACACACCAGAAGGTAACAACTTCTAGTGAGATTCAAATAGTTTTATAGAAGCCAAATCATACCTTTTTGGAGAAGTCTCTAATGATTCCAAAGTGACTGTCATTTCCATCAGCTCCTCTCCCATTTCAACATCAATGTTGGCTTCTGCTTCCAATTTCTTAGTCAAGACTATTTCTAAATGATCCTTGCAACCTAATTTAAGCATTTCTTGTACCAAAGGATCAATCACATCAATAGTGATCATCAGGGGGATGTTTCATAGCATCAAATATGTTAAAATAGATCACTTTCCCATCAAATTCTATTGTGAGGGTGCCCTCATGAACATCTATCTTAATTTGAGCCGTATTGAGAAATGGTCTCCCTAAATAAGATAGGTATCAGATTGTATAAATTATCATCATTCATATCCACCACATAAAAATCTACAGGAATCACTAGCTTATTCACCTGCACCAAAACATCCTCAACCACATCATCATGATAAGCATTAGTACTGTCAACCAATTGTATAATCACACTAGTTTTTTTCAAAGGACCCAAGTTTTAATAAGCATAACTTGAATGAGGCATCACATTAATTGAAGCTCCCAAATCCAGCATAGCTTTATTGATCACAGTATTACTAATTTTGCAAGGAATGGTAAACATACCTAGATTCGGGCATTTTGGAGGCATCTTCTTTCTAAATACCGCAAACACATTCTCACCCATCATTAATTTTTCATTCCCTTAGTTTCCTCTTATATGTACACAGTTCTTTAAAGATTTGGTTGCACCTTGGCACTTGCTTAATTGCCTCTAACAAAGGTATGTTGACTTCTACTTTTTGGAAAGTCTCCAATATCTCTTTGTCCTTCTCCTCCTTGTTCGGTCTTGTCAATTTGCAGGGAAAAGGTGAAGGATTAATCTTAATAATATTAGACTTTCAAAATTTACCTTTGTAGTCGATGATGAATTTTCTTCCTTTCCCAATTCTTTCTTGATCTCTTCCTCGATAGCAATAGTTGATGGAGTTCTTTTAAGATCTCAATCTCCTTTTCGCTCCTCAGGGCTATGACACTGACATTCTTCGGGTTCACCTCAGGTTGAGATGACAACTTTCCTCCACTTTATGATTTTAATTGGTTGAGCCTCACTGCCATCTGACCCATTTGGTTTTCCAAATTCTGAATGCTTGCTTTTATCTCTTGCTGGGATTGTTGTACATTCTGATTAAGCTGTATCATACTACGTTAAAGCTGCTGCACAGTTTGACTAATCTACTGTACAGTCTAATTGAGTTGAAGATTGTTAGTATTAGAGGTATTGATAAATTCGTCAAGAGATATACCTGAACCAAAAGAGGAAGCTCTTTGTACTCCTTGCGGCTTTGGTTGAAATTGTTGTGCTCCTTGTGACTGATTCTGGAATTAATTCTGCTGTCTGTTCCCTTCGTAACTCAAGTTGGGGTTATCCCTCCAGCCTCGGTTATATGTGTGCGAATACGGGTTGTATTGATTAGGGAAGTTCCCTCCTACAGTATTTACATACTCTATACTTCCCTTTTGTAGTGTTGGACACTCATCAGTTGGATGAGTTATGTTTGAATATATTCTGCATACTTTCACTTGTGCCTGTCCAACTATAATCTGTCTCACAAAAGATGTTAGTTCATCTAGACAATGTTTAATAGATGAAGTACTTACCTTGTTTACTAGTCGAACATCATTATGAGTGCTGAATTGTTGTGTATTAACAACCATCAATTCAAGCAGGATCCTGGCTTCAATAAGAGTCTTCTTGTAAAGTTCCCCACCACTCGCCACATCAACCCAACTCCTCTCCATCGAAAGAATCCTTCATAGAAATATTAGATGAGAAGTTGCTTGGATATGTTGTGGTGTGGAAAAATGGCACGTAACTTCTTAATATTCTCCCAGTACTCATAAAGAGACTCGCCATTGTGCTGTTTGATGCCACAAATCTCCTTCTGAATAATTGTTGTCTTTGATGATAGAAAATATTTCTATGAGGACAATCTCTTCATCTCCAGCCATGTATTCATGCTTTCAGCAGGTAAATCGAACAACCAATCATTCGTTGCATCTTTGAGTGAGAACAGGAAAACCCTCATCATGATCTGCTCATCTGTCACCCCAGGAGGCTTTATGTTCAGACAAACCACATTAAGCTCCTTGAGATGTCCTCACTTGCAAGACCATAAAAATTGGGTAATAAATGTATTATCCAGACATTAAATCAAAAATAACATGTTTAACAAAATTTGGAAATGTAATGCATAATGGTCTCTGAGTTAGGTTTGGTGCAGCCAACTCCCTCCGCGTTCTCGAGTGTGCCATCATGTCTTCATATTCAATTTTTGATTCTACTACCAAAGTTATTCTTGCTTCCCTACGTAATCTCGGCAGTGTTCTTTCAATATCTGGATCAAGTTGCTCAATTTCTCTACGAGAAGGTCTCGTAACTACCGTACACCAATACTCACAAATGTTTAAAATTAAAAAATAACAAAAAGAAACAATTATAAACAAATGTATTCACAAAACACCAACTAAAATCAAAAAAGAAAATTAAACTACCACATTCCCTAGCAATAGCGCAAAAATTTGATAGCGCGTGTTGAGTGCATTGCAAAATTTACCTAACTCTGCATACTAAAATTTGTAGTTGTTGTAAGTTGTGATCGAATTCACAGGAAATGTTTGGTTAATTTCTGTAACAAAATTAATTGATGCAAGGAAAATATAAAAAGGTTTTGGGTTTTAAGCAATTTAGAAAATAAAGTAAAAACAAACTATTGAAAACAAATTATAGCAAATGATTAAAGAATCAAATATAAGTAAGGAAGATGAGATTGAGAAAATTGTTTTTAGTATGAACTCTACTATCAAATCTAACCTTACTTTGTCACGAATAAAGTCAAAATCATCTTTAAGTTAGGTAATATTACAAATCTCAATAAAAAAACCTAAAGATGTTTGTGACTGATTTCATTATCCTTTTATTAAGTATAATTTTGTTTCTACAGGTAGTCATTTTACTTTTCTAAGCCATGAAGACCTTTAGTTCATCTCCACCCTTATATAGGAGAGCACACTCATCTTGGCACCTTTATTATGCTCAATATTGTGCATTTTAATCAAAATAAGAAATCGAAACAAAAATATTTGTTATGCCTTAATATTTAGCCTTATCTCACATTCCTTCCGTTGGAGATGACATTGATCTAGATTTCTTTTTTAATTTTGCAACCCTTAATTTTATAAGTTACTGTAGTCAAAAGAGTCAGACACATCAAAGGAAGTAGCTCTATCTGCAGTAATCATCATCATCATCATATGAGGCTCTCCCATATGGCAAAAGTTTTAATGAACCTCTACTTAGTCACACTACTAAGCTCCATATAGATGATAAGGTTAATATCTCCCAACTACGTCATATGTCTCTAGTTGATGCTGATCATGTGGTAACTATTGAGTATCAGCTCACAATACTACAAGACAAACTTAACTCTTTATGAGATATCACAATTCATCATCTTGATGGCCTATATCATTTGATAAAGTCTTGTTTTCCTCTTTTGGCTAATTGAACTTTTGTGTTTCTTAAAAAAGGGAGAGAAATTTAGTGATATTTGATGCAGGGGAGTGATGACATCTAAGGGAATTGACTTATGTATATGTGGTGACTTTTAGATACATGATTTTTTATGCTTAAGTTAATTTATTTTATCTATAAGAGTGGATATTTCTTTTACTTAATATTGAATATATCTTTTGTTCTTGATGTTGAATTATTTTTATGCATGAATTAAGGGAGATCTAATTATTGATCTTGATATAGAATTTTTTTTATTTGCTTAATTTTGTTATTGCTTTCTATTGTCATAAATGTTTTGTCAACATTAAAAAGGGAGAGATTGCTAAACCAGGGGAGGTTTCAATCAATGTTTTGATAATAGAAAAATATAAATACTACTATTGAATTTTTTATCTTATTGAAAAACTATATAAGAATAAGATGTAGTCATATTTAACTTAAAAAGATACTTCATAAAGATGATAAAGAAAAATTGAAGTTTGCAACCTTCAAATTAAAGATCAAGTCAAGAGCAAAAGAAGATCAAGGCATATTAAGGTAATTCTATATTTTTGTAATGTTAATTATATTTTTATTTATTCATTTTAGATTTTGAAAGGCTTACTATATATAAACATTTCATCTTCCTTCATTTTATGAGTCTTTTTATGCATTAAGAGGTATTAAAGCTTTTATTTTTGAAATAAAAGTATCTTAATCTTTCAAACACTCTTTAGGAGATATTTTAAAAGTTATTTTTAGTTACAATCGTATTAAACAAATCGATTTTGAGTATTTGAAGTTGTTAAAATCAAGGCTTTAGAGGGATTGGTCGACCGATATAAATTAGTAGTCAAGCATTGTAAGTTAAACTTGTAACTGGAGTTTTTTTTGATACATTAACCAATCAATGTGGTGATGTGGTCAACCAATATCCTTCTAGAAGACATATTAGCTAACCATTATGCAATGGCTAGTTGATTTTATCTATTAAGTGTACATGGTTGATTAATATGACTTAATGATTAATCAATATGTTGGAACTAGCCATTGTAATGATTAGTTTTTTATTCCAACGGCTACTAGGAGTACCATAATCCTATAAATATATGTTTTATAATTTGTTCTTACATTGAAAAGCATTAGATGCCTTATATACATATTTCTAAGTATTTATCAAGCCTTTGAGCATCCATTACCTCATATTTAAGCGAGTCCCTTTGGTATTATCAAAGTGAAAAAGTGAGATACTTTGAGTTATAGGCCATTGTTGGAGTTTTGTGTATTTTACTTGAGAGTATTCTAAGTAGGTTAAAGTTTCTCTTCACCCTAATGGCAGATTGTAAAAGAGTTCCTTTTGTTAATAAAAGATTGTACAAAAGTTATTCTTCGCCTTTAAAAGAATATTTATGGTGAAATTATAAGAAGAGTCTTAGGAATTGATGTAGTTAAAGGTTACTTTCGAACTATTATAAATTGGTTTACATTTCTCTTCTTTTACCCTTTTACATTATTGCTTAAGTATGTTGCTAAAATATATTATTTTATACCATATTTTCATCTTTTATAAATTGAGCTCATCAATATACTAAGTTAGTGACTATCTCGTTTATAATTTATCAACACTCAATTCACCACCCTCTTAGGTGTCATTAAGGACTAATATTAGTTTTGTTCATACTAATATATTTTAAAATTAAATATATATAGTAAATAATTATCAAATTTAAAAATAATTTTAACATAAAAAGTTATAAAATTTATAAATCAAAATATATTATATTATATTAGTCATGATCTTTGTTAATAATTAACAGTAAATATATTTAATTGATGGTAAATCAAATTATAAAAATGAAAATAAAAAATAAAAAATAAAATTTTCATATGTTATCAAAATTAAAAGAGATTGAAACTAAAAAATTGCTCCTCTTTTCAAGCGCTGATCAAGATTTAATATCTACTCTTATGACTTCTGGTTCTGTTTGATTCTGGTGGGGCTGGACGTTGTCACTTGGATCCATGAGGTTGATTGATTTCGACTCTGAAATACCTGCAAAACAGCACAAGGCACGCCGGGGGTTGATTGTCGGCAGGCCCCTCCGACGCTCAAGTTAGTCTTTTGGTCGAGGTTTTGGCTGCTGGAAACAGAGAAGATCAGGGTTCTAATCTCGTACCTGTATCATGGCAAAATAGTACCTTATATATAGAATGGCCCCTAGGTTTAGGTCTTCACGTAGGTCTTTACGTATGCATGAGAGGTTATCACCTACGAATGGGTCGTCGACTCCTGGGCTTGGGCTTGGGCCTAGCATGGCCGACCTAACCATAAGCCCCCTACTCCTCGAGTCTAATCAAGGAGAAGGGTCGAAGGAGTACTTTAGGATTGTGCGGCTCGTCTTCATGGCAGCTCGCGGCAAGGCCGGTCGATTGGAGATCAATGACTGATCGGGCATCTACGCCTAGTGCGCGATAGTTCAGGCTAGGACAGGACGATCGGTTGACTAGCGCTAAGGCTGGGCGATCGAGCGGACATCGATGTCTAGTCGTAATGCTAGGTCTAATTATTACTTGACAATACGTATCTTTCGGGTGCCGTTCAAAATTTGAAACGATGCGTCCTTTTAACAGCCGCGCAGCTGTCATGCACTGTCATACGTTGTCATGCGTGTCCTTTCAATTGTCACGCCGCTTCAGGTCTTTAATGATCCTGATTTACCGCAGCTCAGATTTTGCCACTTGTTTAACCTCGACTCGGATTTCACCACGCGGCTAATGTCGATTGGTACTCTCGTTCAGTTAATGCTATAAATTTTGGAATCGGCAGTCTTCTTTCGCTCTGCGTATTTGTTTTTTCGGCTTCTATTCTTTGTATTTTCATCTCTTTTCCTGCAGTCACCGGAGTATACTTTTCACCACCGTCTTCCAAATTCCAAACTTCAACCACTAACTAGGTACGTCCTTTTTCCTCCCTTCATCCCAT
>JAOSBP010000001.1:8986838-8999115 GCA_027563825.1 Erythroxylum mucronatum | reverse complement strand
TCCATATGTGTAGGTAAAACCAAAAACTAATAACATACACTAACTATTGAATGGTGTATCTATAATTAGTGGCACACTATATTATTTCTATCTTTTATAACAGGAGGGACCCTTGTAAGTATATATTACGGTTTTGGTTATAACTTATAAGTCGGTGTGCGGAGCTCCTAAATCTTTAAGATCTTTTAAATTTGAGTTTTTAAATGATTATTTAAAAAAATTCTTTATTTAAATTTAAATAATTGATTGATGAAATAGTTTATTAACTATTATTATTATAATTGATAATAATTAAATATTACCTATGATTAAAATAAATTAAGTAATTGACTATATTTAATTGAAAATAATGAACTAAAATTTTTTATTTTAATCTAATATTTGTTAATATATTTTAATTATTAAAAATAATATTATTTATAATTAAATATTTAATGTTTTAAAATTTATTGTCATAAATAAATATTCCTAAAAATAAAAATATATTTAAAGATGTTTCGAGTTTAAAATATATTGATTAAATAATTATCAAATTTAAAAATATTTAAAATTAATTTTATTTTTAATTTAATTATTTATAAAAACTAAATAATCATATTATATTAATCATAATTTATAAATAATTAATAATAAAATAATATATTTGGCTAATAATAAAATAAATTACGATTAAAATATTAATTTATAATTTAACAAATTAAAAATTTAACCAAACTTTTTTATTAAATTAGAAAAATCAAAAGTGAAAACATAGCTTAAACTTCTAAGGAATAGCAAAGCATCATTACAAACTATATTGAAAACAACATCTCTACTAGTTAGGGGTAAGGCTGCGTAATATCAAATCTCCCTAGATTCTGCGCTTTAGCGGGCTTTATACTAAGTGTTATTGTTGTTGTATTAATCTCTCAAATCACTAACCTTCGAACTTGTTGGAGAATTCAACGTTACTTAGCTCTCATTAGAAAATAGACTTCATTGATGATAAAGTATGTCTACTAGACAAAATTGACTTCATTAAATAGTCTATCTACTAGTTAGGGATAAGGTTGCGTACTATTAGACCTTCTCAGATTCTGTTTCTCAGCAGGATTTCTACTAAATGTTATTGTTGTTATTGATTATATGAAAGGCTTACAGTCATTTTATACATATTTTGATACAGCGAGGATATAAAAGATAAGGTAAAAGTGTTATCTTTACAAGATGAGAATAATATCTATTACATATTAATAACCTTATCACTAAAATATGAGAGAGCATAGTTAAGATTCTATGGTAAATTATCACATGTAATTAGTACCTCTAAAGCTTACAGGTATTGAAAATAGTAAGCTTGTCTTAAAGTTGGTGAAATATAGATTCGGTCAAAGGTTTGGTTATTATATTAGCAATTTCATCATAAGAAGAAATTCGTTTAATAATGAAGAGAGCTTTTTTTTCTACCAACTCCTAAACAAAATAAAATTCAATCTGAATATGTTTTGTATGAGCATAAAAAATTAAATCAATATCAAGATAAGTAAGACCAAGATTGTCACAGTAAACAATGGGTTGGATGCCAGACAAAACAATTTCACTAAGAAGATAGGTGATCCAACATATTTTAACATGAACAAGAATATTTATGTATTTAGCCTATGTTAGATTTGAAAATAGTTAGTTGGTTCTTAACACTCTAAAAAAAAGATTAGGAACACGAAAGATACGATAACTAGACATAGAGCAATGGTCATCATGACATTTAATATAATATGCTATGAAATTGTTTTTAGAGAGCTCAAAACTAGTAATCAAATTCTGCCCTGTAAATGAATAATTCACCTGTGTGCTGATAATTAGGTTGATTGCTCTCTCAGATAGATGGAAGCAATTCCAGTGATTATGGTGTCTGCAGTAATTCTTTCCGCAACTAATCATCCCAACAAAAAGTGGGCATGGTAAAATTGAAGCATTCGATCGATTCTAACGCTCTAGAAAGTGCATTTGCTACTTAGTTAAACTGACCCTTTTTATACAGAATTTGGAAATCATATCCCAGTAATTTGATTAAGTATTATTGTTGCTCAGGTGTTTGCAAAGTTTGATTCATCAATTCTCTCAAACTTTGGTGATCAGTATGAATAATGAATTTATGGCCTAATAGATACTATTACCATTTCTTCACTGCCATTATAAAGGTATGCAATTCATGGACATAAGTTAAAGCTCGCATGAGTTTTAGGGAGAATTGTTTACTAAAGAAGACAATAGGCCATGAATTCTACATGAGTATCGTTCCCATTCTTATTCCTGATCCGTTAGTTTTGAGAATAAAGGGAATTGCGAAATCTTCTAATGCGAGGATTGAGGCTATTGTCATTTCCATCTTCAAAGCTTCGAAGGCTTTTTAGGTATCTTCCTTCCATCGAAATTGGTCGTTCTTTAACAAGTTGGTTAGTGAGATTGCCAAGTGAGCATAACCTTTGATAAACTGGTGAATGTCAATCCTAGAAATCTACGAAGGAAATTAATGGTGTTGGGTGTTGGCCAGTCAACCATTGCTGCAATTTTGGGAGCATCCAACTTAACCCCTTTTGCGAAGACTACTTAACCGAGGTAATCCACCTGTTTATGAGAAAATAAACATTTAGACAGCTTAAAAAAGAATTGCCCTTACTATAAGATGTTAAATGTTTAAGCTAAATGATCAACATGATCGGTTAATGTCTTATCGTACATTATTATGACAATGAAAAAGAAAATTACAATCTTCGGCAAAAAAGATTGAAACAACCTGTTCATGGTTGCTTGAAAGGTTGTCGATGTGTTGCTTAGACCGAACGACATGACACAAAACTCAAAGTGGTGGAAATGTGTTATGAGTGCCATCTTTGGTATTCTTCCTTTCTCATGCAAATTTGATGATATCCTTGGCACAAGTCTAATTTGGAGAACCATTGAACTCAATTCAACTCATCTATAAGATCATCAATGGTAGGTATTAGAAACCTGTTTTTGATGGTTATGGCATTCAAGGCTTGGTAATCTATAAAAAAACGCCAGCTATTGTCTTTTTTTCTACTAACAAAATCAGAGAAGAATAAGGAATTTGGTTGGTTTGGATTATTCCAGTTTTTTACATTTGGGCAACTTGATTCTCGATCTCTCTTTTTCGTGAATATGGGTATCGGTATGGTCGTACATTGATAGCTGGAGTATTTGAGTAAAGATGTATGTTATGGTCGGTTTCACTAGTCGATGGTAAGACTGTGGGAGTTTGAAATAAGGATTGATACTGGTTTATGAGAGTTTGGGGGTCTTTGTAGTTAATTTGTGTAGGTGGGTTAAATGGACAAATTTGAATGTGTAAAAATATGGAAATACCAACAGTTTGGACTAGTCGTTTTATTTGGTTGTTTGTGCTAATTCGAGTTCTGGCAACCATGTTTCCTTTAGTTTCACTAATTGGTTCCCCTTCATGAATTGCATAATAAGGTAAGTGTAATCCATCACAAACGGTCCCAATTGCTTCAGCTATTAAACCCCCAAAACAACATCAACCCTACAAATGTCTAGTGCGTGCAAGTTAGCATGAAATTCGTGACCTTATATATGAATTTTAACTTCAGGACATAATTGATGGCAATTAATTTATGATCCATTTCCTACCAAAACTCGGAGTGATCTGATTGACTAAGTCTGCAAATTTAAGAAACGAGCAATCTTCTCTTGCACGAAATTGTGGGTACTGTCGCTATCAATAAGAATGGTGATCGGTCGTTGTGATATTCTCCTTTCCAGCCTAAATGTTTTCGACAAAGTTTGTCCAGCCATAGCATGCAAACTAATCTACACCGATTCCACTTCATCTGTCCCTTCTTGTTGTAATTCCTCCATAGCTCCTTTACTCTTAATTAGGGATGTCAATTTTGGCCCAACCCAATTTGATATTAGCTCGAGTTGACCGAGCTATAGGGCCAAAATTAGTCGACCCGATCATAACTTTAAAAATGACATTGTTTTTAACTTTTTAAGAAAAATATGAGGTGGGCTGGGTTGGCCCAGCTAGTGGTCAGGCAGTGCAGGATAAGAGCAGACTGGCCCGGGTACAACCCATTGACATCCCTACTCGTAACCCCATGTAAATTACTTTCGCCCTCTTCAACTATCAAAACGAAATATCATGATTTATAATGATGATTAGGGCTGTACTTTTCATCATAGTTGTAACGGAGGCTTTTCTCCCAATTAGCATTCATCTCCTCTGGGGTTAACCTTTTGAATGTGGTGTGAGGTGGGGCTAGTAATAAACCCACTTGTGGCTTTATTTGTTTAGACTGTGGTTTGGGGTAAGTGACGATGGGTAGTTAGACGACCAAAGAAGTTACAAATTTTGATCGTGTAAATTTCTTTGTATCCATCAACTTGTCCTCCTGTAACTTGGCTAAAGTTGTCGCTTGAGCTAAAGTAATGGGGTGAAATGTCGTCACTTCTCTCCTAATGTCTGATTGTAAGCCAGATACAAAATTGCTAAGGAGGAATGAAGGGTGCAATCTGACAATTATATTAGCCAAACTCTGAAATTTAGCAAGGTAATCATTCACAGATCCTTTTTACATTAATTTAAATAATGCTCCCTTGGGATCTTCATAATACAAAGGAGCAAACCTGATCTCCAAAGCTTGTAATGGAGAATCTCACGTCGTTATGAAATTATTGCGATACATCCATTAATATCAACTCAACCCCGGGTCCTCCATATAAAATGAGGCTATCTTGACTCAATATACATCTAAAGTTTCGTGGTACTCAAAAAATTGGTTGATCTTAAATATCCAACCATGGGCTAATCTCACTTATTGTTGCCATTGGTGATGAGGAGTTCATTTGAGCAGGGATTGGGGTTGTTGGATGGGATGAGTGGCCTTCCATGGCTACCATTTTTGCAATGATCTCATTCATCTTGTCTCCTAAAGTGGCTGAGTAGCAACCAACATATTCTGATTCACCGTTAACTTTGTAATAACTTGTTCTCGATGATCAGTAACAGTCTTGGATCTAGTATTTTTGACCATAGCCAGGTCTCTTAATGAAAGCACAAAAAATTATTAAGTGTTGTCTCTGTTTTTGAGGTCAGAGATTCCTCTAGAAAAAAGAGAAAGAAACAGAATTTTGTTGTATTTTCTTGTACTGTTTGCAAATCATTACACCTATTTAATGCATGTTATAGCTCAACCTATCTTAACTCAACACGCACATCCCACTAACAAAAATAATTTAAAAAATGAAAGAAGGGAAATAAGCATGCATGTGATGGGCATAGCCATGCACGTAAAACTCTTGCATGAAAAGCCCATATACGTATATAATCTTTAACGAATGTAATCCTCAAAGTATTTTGGACTTTTGATGATCCTTGTGGGACGACCCATATCCCGAGGTTCCTTCGAGAACTCCATTTCCTGACTCAACTTCTCGAATTAGGTCTCAAATTTGTCATGGCCTTCAAACGCTTGGTTATCAACATCATAGTAGACTTGTATGGTAAGAGATTTGGTGCTACTTAAGTGAATTCCATAAGAGGAAGTTGATAGGAGGAAGTGCAGAATGCACTTAATAGTCCAGTGAACAACAATAGGGTAATATAAGAACCGAGGTACTTTGTTGAGTATAAGAATGCCTTAAAAGTATATGTATATGAAAATGAAAAGACTATCTTTTAAATTTAAAGATGCTTAAAAGTATCTAAATGCATACTTGAGTTAAAATGAAAAGATGAAGAGGGGATTACAAATCATTAAAACATCTAAAAGTGGGACCATTATTAATAATCATAACTTAGAAAAATTAAATCTTGAGAATGAGATATTGAAAAGGAGATTAATACTCTCAAGGACTCTTTTTTTAAATTCACTAAGGGAAGTGAGAAATTTGAAAGCATATTGGGAGTTCTATAGAGTTCAAATAATAGGCATGAGATTGGATCTAACTATACAAATGTATCCAATACTAAAACCATATTTGTCAAAAGAAAGCATTTTTATAACAAAGAACCATGGCCTAAGATGACAAATGAGCATTAATGATGGGAATTTTTGTCCTGTCCAACCCGAAGTCAATAGGCTCATCCAAAATTGACCAAGCTTTAGACCAAGCTCGAGCCTTTTCCTTTTTTAGTTTTCAGGCTTTTAGTCAAGCTCAAGCTTGGGCTACGTAGCCTGAAGCATAAATATGTCAAGTAAAATGATGTTATTTTTCAATTTTAAGTTAAAAATTAATTAGACGTAATATGGGCCCATCAGGCTTTAAGTAGCCAAAGTTTGATCAAGCTCTAGTATAGTCTATCTTCAAGTTGAGCCTAAGCTCAAACATAAATTTTTAGTTCTAGTTTAGACCTGGTCCAATGCCAAGCCTAATGAACATAATTCATCTACATCTAATCATACATATAAATAATATATACATGTTATATCTAGTACGCCTTACTTTAAAAGCAAGCCCCATACTTTTATTTAGGGCCCTTAATTTAAGCCTAGAACTCAACATTCTTAAAGAAGAATACGCATTATGTTTATTCTAAGACATGTGATAACATGTAATCTCACTCATCCTCTTTTAAGGCTTAACACCAATTTAGAAGTAAGCATTAAGCTTCTATTTATTGTAGACTTCATACTAAGAATAATATTATGACA
Organism: Erythroxylum mucronatum; assembly: GCA_027563825.1. Classification (NCBI taxonomy): domain Eukaryota; kingdom Viridiplantae; phylum Streptophyta; class Magnoliopsida; order Malpighiales; family Erythroxylaceae; genus Erythroxylum; species Erythroxylum mucronatum. The sequence continues at coordinate 8,992,438 of JAOSBP010000001.1, read as the reverse complement.
TATGTTTATATCCCTTATAAGCTTTATGACAATCAAAGAAACATGTCTTATATATACAATTATGCCAGGCCATTTATCTACCCAATTTTTTTATTGTAATATCTAAAAAAGGGATCCCCCACCATTTATATACACACAGAAGACCAAAGATTGTATTTATGCATCCAAATTATAAGTTTCATTATCATAGTACCAATCTATGTTGCATTACTTTTGTGATACATATGGGCATATTAACAATGTTATTTCATAAAATAAAGCTTAATGAGTAAACCCTTAAGAAAGTCATTTGAAAAGAAAGAAAAGACTAACAATCAAGGATCTAAGTTAATTTGGATACCTAAAACGTATTGATTGCCTTATTTTGATGATATTTACTAAAAATAAAAGCAAATGATATGTAGATAATGGATACTTATGGTATATGAATGGTGATGCATGTCAATTTACATTTCTTAGATACAAATATAGAGAATTTGTCATATTTGAAGATAATGCCAAAGGTAAGATTATTATTATAGGCAAATTTGGTAAGGAATATCACACTATAATTGATAATGTACTTTATTTGATCGATTAAAGCTTAAATTATTAAGTGTGAGCCAATTATGTGACAAAGATTACAAAGTATCTTTTGAAGGAAAACCATGCATATATTTAAAGTAATTGACAATAACATTGCATTTTTTAGTAAAAAAGGAAGAAGTATGTATACAATTAATCTTGCTTATTTCTCTAACCAAAATATGAAGTCCTTAATGTTTATTAGTGAAGATGTATAGATTTGGTATATGAGGTTTGGGCAAGCGTGGATTTCATCTCGAACCTTAACTTCAAGCAACTTGTCAATAGATTTATAAATGTCAAATTTAAGAAAGATAAGGTGTGTGGAGCTTTCTAATGGGAAAACAATCTAAGATCTGATTCAAGAGTAAAAAGTTGGTAACTTCTACTAGGATTTTGTAATTACTTTATAGAGATTTATTTAGCCCAATTAGTGCTGCTAATCTGGGTGGTAATTTTTTGCTTTTATCATAGTAGATGATTTTAGTAGGTTTACATGCATTTTATTCTTGATGAACATCTTTGGGAAATTTATCAAATTTGTGGAGAGAGTTCAAAATGAAAAAGAATTCTCTACTGTATAAATTAGGAGTGATCATAGTAGGAAGTTTGAGAATGAAAGGTATAAAACTTTTTGTGAAGATAATGATATATTTCAAAAATTCTCTATTCTAAAGACCCCTAGAAAAAGTGGAGTTATTAAGGAAAAAAATACAACATTGCAAGACAAGAATAGGATTATGATAAATGAACATGATCTCTTAAAGTATTTTTTAGGCAGAAGTTGTAACAATTACATGTCACATTTTCATTAAAGTTTATATAAGACCAACTTTGAATAAAACGCCTTATAAGCTTTAACATGGGAAGAAGGTAAATATTAGTTATTTTAAGGTTTTTAGATGTAAGTGCTATATTTTGAATACTAAGTATGAATTAGGAAAGTTTGATTCCAAAGCAGATGAAGAAATTTTTTTGGTTATTCCTTAACTAGCAAATATATTGAGTGTATAATAGGAAGAGTCTTGTCATTCAATGCATATTATTTTTAATGAATCTAACCCTGCTATATCCAAGAAAATCTTAAGGATTATAATTTTAAGTTTATCCAATGATTTAGAGAAATTAGCCCTTGAAGAGAACAAGATTTATTACTAAGACACCTTATATAAGCTAAGTGAGAATATTGTAATAAAAGAGACAAGAAGGATGAGGAGCTTCAAGAAGTTTAGAGGTTTAAGAAGGATCATTCTCCAAATCAATTTCTAGGTGATGTTCAGTAAGGGTTAATCATTAAATCACATATTAGATATTTATTTCATCTTACTTTTATTTCTCAAATTGATCTTATAGTTTATTAGAGCGCTTCAGATCTAATGATAATTTGTGAATTGAGAGATTACAAATTTCATAATCCAATTAAGGTTTATAAATTATGGTTAATGGTTATAACTCGAGAGAGAATAATCAGCCCTAGGATCATCTAGAATGACACCCTATTAACACATAATCAACTAGGTTAGCATTAATGATAGGTAAAATCCCCTTTCTTGTAACTTGGTAAATTCTTTGGTTGATTTCCATTATGCGTGCTTATTGCTCAATTGTTAACTCCTTCGTGTTTAACTTATGATTTAATTGGTTGAGTTCAATTCTCGTATTTGCTTCCTGTTGCATCGTTTATTTTTAGTTTCATATCTTTTTAGCCTTAGATTTTTAGGATTAGATTAATCCCCTTCCTCTTAAGATCGACACCTCTTATACTATAGTCGTGACCCATGCGTTTGTGTTATTTGAGGGTTTATAAATTATAAAGCTTGAATGGCACGATCAAGTTTTTGGTGTCATTGTTGGGGAGATGTAGAATTAGTTTAATTCTTGTAGTCTAAGGCGTTTCATTATCTTTTATGATTGTGGTACCCAATCAAAAAAAAAGTGTAGGAAGTTTAGGTGAAAATTTGAAAACACATTGATTTGGACATCATAAGGCAGTGATGAAGAATCCAGAAAGTTAGGTATCAAGAAGGGATAAAAAGAACGATCATGGAGGATATATATTATAGGGAGCAAAGGACTCTTGTAGACTTCAATGAGCTCCAATTTAGTTGGGGAAATCATCATCGTTATATAAACACGTACACTTCGGGGTGGCAGAACCATCCAGATTTCTATTGGTCTAACAATGTAATTACTCACTTAGGACATCAAGACCTATGAGGATTTCAGCAAGATGAGTCCATTTCATAGGATTCCAAATTGGACAAAATCATAGATAAGCTAACAGACATGGAAGAGACCCAGAAGAGACCAGAAGAGCAATTTGATTAAGTAACGGAAAATCATGCCTCTTTTATTCATAACCTGGAGATTCAAGTGAGACAGCTTTCCTGTGAATTTTGTAAGAGAAGTGTCGAAGTCTCTTTGAGCAATATGGACTTACATCAACGAGAGCAATATGAGGCTATCATATTTATAAATGGGGAATAGCAAAAAAAGCAGTGGAAAATCAAATTAATCCTCATCTTGTAGAAGACCAAGAGATGAAGAAAGAGGATGAAAAAAAGAATGACAACCCTCCCTATTATTCCCTAGATCTTGGTATGCCATGCTTGAATATTAAAAAAAACTTGGGTAGATGTCCATGAAGAGAACCTCATCATTCAGATTAGTGATGACCAAGTAACATTCATCATCAATGATGTATTCAAGAATATGGAGGAGGGTGACTCATTCAGAAAATTTGATGTGCTCGAATCTTTGAAGGAACGAGAGGACGAAGAACAGTTGACAACAGACATCAAGTTTGAAGAAGCTATGGAAGTCTCTGTTCAAAAAGCTAAAGAAAGAAGAGATGAGGGCAAACGAGGAAGAACCAAGAAGAGAACAACTCACCCTCTTACAGGGAAAACTACTGGATTCCATGGAAGAATTAGGGATTTTTGTTATTCCCTATTTTATTAACAGCTTGCTCGAAGAAAGGACATTACTGACCTCAATTGGTTTTCATAATTTTATCAATATTGTCCTTCTGATCATTTTGCAATTTGTAGCTTACTTATAAGCTACAAAACTAATATTGAACGAAAAGGGCAGAATTAAGCTGCTCATAATTGATCTCGGCTGAGTTTCCAATGTTACAAGGTCAAGCTAATGACCATAAATTAGAATGCTTAGGTTAGATTTAAATTATTATGTGGTTAGGTTTGCTTTAAATTCTAAGATAAGCTTGTAATGATGTGGAAAGGTTGGATTGCTAACTCTCTTATTATCTTTGAATCAATTGTAAGAAAGGGAACCTAAGTCAGTGTCAAGGGCATTTGGTGTCCACCTCCGACATATCACCACCTCAGTCACCATGATGGTTTCGTGTTCTAACCCTTCTCTTTTCATTTTTTTAGTATTTTCTTCTTATGTTTTTCGTATTTTGTGTTTTATTTCTCCCTGATGTGTTTGTGTACCCTTCTCACATTGAGGACAATGTGTTGTTCAAGTGTGGGGAGGGTTTTGTGTTTTGCTTTAAGTGTGAATTTTGCATATTGTATCATAGTTTGTTTAGGTTGTATGATGTGAATTGTGTGAATGCATCAATGGCTATGACTTAACGGGATAGATTTAGCCTTAAACATATCCTTTTAGGTTGCGAAGATTTATTATCTTGTGAAATTAGTGACCTAAGTTACTTAGGGCTAAATATGCTAGTGAATTAGGATATGATGTTAGTCCATTCACCCTAGGAATTTACCATACTCATTTATAATTTTAGGCTAATCAAATAAGTGGCATTATTAGTACATTTTCATGAGAATGATCAGCTAAAGAATAAGGTAAGCAAAATTTTATGTAAAAAAATGTTGTATAAATTTTAACTAAAATAACTATTCTGCTAGCCTTCGAGTTATGAATAGAGCTAATAGCCAGTTGAGAATGAGATGTAACTAAGTAACTGGATCAACATGTATCACAAATGTATGCCTTCGCTTAAAAAACTATAATGACATTCCAACCAAGTAGCTTAATAACAACATGACTTAGTTGAGTAACCGGATCGAGCGCTTAAGATCTAACGATAATTTGTGAATTGAAAGATTACAAATTCCATAATCCAATTAGGGTTTATAAATTAGGGTTAATGGTTATAACTCAAAAGAGAGTAATCAACCCTAGGATTATCTAGAACTGATACCCCATTAACACATAATCAGCTACGTGAGCATTAATGATAGGTAAAATCCCCTTTCCCATAACTTGGTAAATTATTTGGTTGATTTCCATTGTGCGTGCTTATTGCTCATTTGTTAATTCCTTTGTGTTTAACTTATGATTTAATTAGTTGAGTTCAATTCTCGTATTTTCTTCCTATTGCATTGTTTATTTTTAGTTTCATATCTTTTCAGCCTTATATTTTTATGATTAGATTAATCCTCCTTCTTGTGGGATCGACACCACTTATACTATAGTCGCGACTCATGCGTTTGCGATATTTGAAGGCTTATAAATTTTAAAGCTCAAATGACACGATCAAAGTATAAATTATTGTTCATATAAAGAGACATCCTTCAATGATGGCTGTCTTCTCAAGCCCTCTCTCGATGTAACACTCTCATCAGCAAGGTTATTAGCTCTAGCATTTGGACCATTTTATTTTTCTCTTTTACAAGAGAATAAGTCCTGATTATGTAAGGAATGTTCGTGACTTGGTTATTTGTGAATGCTCTTTCAATACCTTTGTCCATAAGTATATGATGAAGAATCATGTTAATGATGCCCGAGACTTGACAAATATAATCAAAACAATGTTGTTTTACGAAAATAACATCATTGTTACATTTTTAATTAAAAAATATAGTTCGCGCTGACCTGAGTTGAACTCAGGCTCGAGCTGGGCTACCTGATTGAACCCAAGTTGATCATATAAATTGGCTACAGTTTCATGGCTTTTAATGTACTTTTTGACTCTTAATTCGTGATTTTGAGCTTAAATTAGTCCCTTGCGGTGAGCTTATGTTTTATGCAATTTGTTAGTAAAATTGTGCAAA
>JAOSBP010000001.1:8974865-8985737 GCA_027563825.1 Erythroxylum mucronatum | reverse complement strand
AAGACAAGATCCTTGGCATCGCTCGACCTCGACACAGCTCAGCCAGGATGCCAAGACGAGATCCTTGGCATCGCTCGGCCTCTACATCGATTGCCTCGGCTTCCAAACGAGATCTTGGAACCAGGCACCGTCAAGACGAGATCTTTGGCATCGCTCGGCCTCTACATCGATCGCCTCGGCTTCCAAACGAGATCTTAGAACCAGGCACCGCCAAGTCACAAGATCCTTGGCATCGCTCGACCTCGACACAGCTCGGCCAGGATGCCAAGACGAGATCCTTGGCATCGCTCAACCTCGACTACGCTCGGCCAAGGTTCCAAACGAGATCTTAGAACCAGGAGGTGCCGAGAACAAAATCTTGGTGTCGCTCGGCCTCAACCGCAACCGGCCAGATTTCCAAGATGGGATCTCGACGCCAGGCGATGCCAAGAACAAAATCTTAGATCGCTCAAATTCTTTCAAACCAAACGACCCATCGAACGTGCTATTTCGTTACATGCAAAGTCGTTACACGCAATTCGAGAAGGCGACCTCTTATACAAAGCTAACGATAGTTTAAAGCTTCATCAAACAAAATTAAGAGGGCAATGAAGGACAAAAATAGAATTTTTTATTTCCAATAAGTTTGCCATAGTCACAAGCTCGACCAGATGAGCATTTTTTACTTAGAAATAACATCCTACCCGGTCTACTACAAGTATCATCAACGAACTTCTCTATGCCAAAGTCGAGCGACCTGTCTCTCATAGGTTCTGATATATTCGTGCTGACAAGTCCTGTGACATCCAAATTCTTTACAAGCCCACAATTTTCACCACAGGTCCTCGTCAGGAACTACCCCTCGCTCTCTCTCGGCTATCTCCTTTTTTTATTCCAGAAAAAGGCTGAGCTCGAGTGGACACAGCGGCTCGACATAGTCTGCGAACAACGAACTTCGCAACCCTATCAACATGTTCTCAGCCCTCAGCTTGTCCCTTACGTTCTTCGGCACCCCAACCATTTCTGCCTTTATCTCCAACGACCCAACTACTGGCAAGGCAATTTCGGATGGAGAGAGGAAAAAAGGACACGCCTGGTTGATGGTTGAAGTTTGGATTTGGGACGATAATGGAAGACGCATTCTAGTAACTGGGGACGAAAAGGCAGAGGATAGAGGCTGAGAAGAACCACGCAAAGTGAAGAAAAACTGTCAATCTCAGAATTTATAGCATCAATCGAACAGAAATACCAATCGAAGTTAGCCACGTGGAAAATTTTGAGCGGCTGTAAGACAAGGTCATTAAAGACCCGAAGTGGCGTGACAAACGAAGGGACGCATGTGACGGTGCGAGCAGTTGTACAACAGTTAAAAGGGCGTGTCGTTCCAAATTTCGAATGGCGCCTAGAAGACACAAACCGTCAACAATAATTACACTCATCGTTTTGTTTGACCCTCGACGCTCTCGATCGGCCCAACCGTTATGCTCACCCGATCGATCTGCCCCATTGGAATAGTCAGATGATTGGTTTCCATGATGACTCTCGATCGATCTGTCGTGTCAGTAAACGTGACCGGTCGACCAGACGCGACAATTAACCGGTCAGGCCTAGCACAAGTGGCCATGAAGGCATGTTATACGACCCTGATGTACTCCTTCGACCCTTCTCTTCGATCAGAGTTGAGGAGTAAGGGGGCTTATGGTTGGGTCGGCCATACAAGGCCCAATTCTAAGCCCAGACATCGACGGCCCAGTTGTAGGTGATCATCTCCCATGCAAACACCAAGACCTACGTAAAGATCTAAACCTATCAATTATCCCGTATATAAGGTATGATTTCGACATGATGCAGATACGACATTACAACCCTAGTTTTCCCTATTATTAGCAACCAATACTCTCTCCAAAAGACTAACTTGAGTGTCGGAGGGGCCTTCCGGGAAACAACCCCGACGTGCCTTACTTGTTTTGCAGATATTCAGCAGTAATAATCTTACAAGGTCATGGATTCAAATAATAATATCCAGTCCCAGCACAATCTGACAGAACCATAATCAAATATCGACGGTTAGACAAGCATTGTAATCAAAAGATATTGTCTTTTATCACTTAAAGCAAACTCTCATATGACAATTTCAGAATCAGGTCCACATCGCCATTCTTCCAAATGAGATTAAAAAAACAAAAGAATAAAAAGTATACAAATAGAAGGGACAAGGACAACGAGCATTTCAAACTTCAAAGCATTATGCCAATGCTCATTTTTATTAAATATAAAATGTTAAACTGTTTTTTAAATCCTATCGTTACGTTGCAAACGACACTGTTCTCTAACCACAAAAACCATTAGTCTCCGTCCAAACGCATCGGAGAATCCGTCGTCATCCAACTCTCGCCAGGCAATGGAGTCCGTCGGCGTGCTCATGACCTGCCCACCATCATATCCTTATCTTGTTGAAGAGCTTGAGAAACGTTTCAGTCTTTACAAGTTTCAAACCATTTCAGACAAAGCCCAGTTCTTGAGTAGCCACAAAAGCGTCATACGCGCCATCGTCGGCAACTCGAACTTTGGCGCCGACGCCGATCTGATCGAGCAGTTGCCAAATTTGGGGATAGTGGCGAGTCACAGTGTGGGTCTTGATAAGATTGACTTGACCAAATGTAAAGAGAGAGGCATCAGAGTTACTAATACCCCAGATGTTTTGACGGACGATGTCGCTGATTTGGCCATTGGTTTGATGCTGGCTGTGTTGAGGAGGCTTTGTGAGTGTGATCGATATGTTAGGAGTGGGAAGTGGAAGAAGGATGACTATAAGTTGACTACTAAGGTCGGGTGGTTTGCTTATGCAACTTTTGTGTTTGTTGTTCAATTTTTTGGTTCGTTGTTCGTGTATAGTGTTGAATTTTTAACGATTTTCACATGGGTATTTACTTCTTTCGTCTTTTATTCTGTTGGTAATGATTATGTTTGAGAAAGTTCTGTTCTCCTATCAGCAGTTGCTTTTGTTGGATACTAGTTCGTAAATTTGCTAAAGGTTTCATCTGTTGCTGAAAGAATTCCTGTACATGTGTATTCTTGCTACTAAACTCTTAAAAAACTTCTTATGTTAATGTGTTTCTGGTCCTTTGTTAAATAGTGATGTAAGGCATGTTTGTGTTACCTTAAATTCAAGTGCTTTGATGTCAGTTTTGGCTAACATGTAGAAACTGCAAAAAGTCCAGAGAAGCTCAGGTAGTTGTTACTAGTACAAGAATAATCCGGAGATCATTCAAGGCATCAATTTTTAGTGGGCGTTTGTTTGCACTTTGAGCAGTACTTGTAACTTCCCAAAATGTTTTCCTTTCTTTATTTGCTGTCTAAGCTTAAGTGCAAAAGTCATGCGAGTATTGACATAGTTCTTGTCTTAAGAATGTTGAATTGCACCTAACTACTTGAGCTACATGCTAAATCGTTACGTCAAAGGGCTTTCACAGGTATTTGTAGTTGACCTCTAGTTACGTAACATATTTCAGTACTCTTCCATTTCTTTAGGTTGGCTGCTTACTTTGTGTTCGTTTTTTATTGTGATGCTTTAATTTGCTGATTTCCTTTTTCCTTTCAACACTTTTTCCAGTTCACTGGGAAGACAGTTGGCATTATTGGTTTGGGCAGGATCGGCATGGCAATTGCAAAAAGAGCTGAAGCATTTAGCTGCCCCATAAACTACTACTCTAGAACAGAGAAATCGGATGTAAACTACAAGTATTACCCTAGCGTTGTTGAGCTGGCTGCCAACAGTCATATCCTTGTAGTGGCATGCGCTTTAACAGAAGAAACCCGACACATTGTCAATCGTCAAGTGATGGATGCTTTGGGTCCAAACGGAGTCCTCATCAACATTGGTAGAGGTCCTCATGTTGATGAATCTGAGCTGGTGTCTGCACTTGTTGAAGGCAGGTTAGGAGGTGCTGGACTTGATGTGTTTGAAGATGAACCCCATGTACCTGAGGAGCTGTTTGGACTAGAAAATGTTGTCCTCTTGCCTCACGTTGGCTCTGGCACAGTGGAAACTAGGAAAGTGATGGCTGACCTTGTCATTGGCAATTTGGAGGCACATTTCCTGAATAAGCCATTGTTGACCCCTGTTGTTTAATTGTGACGTGAAGATGTCTCAACAGAAGATTGATTGGAGGCTGTTTCTCTTTTTCCAGACGCTTTAGAGAGCTTTTCATGAACATTGAAAGTTATTTATGAACAGGGGAGATATTTCAGCCTTCTAAGTTTTTGGGTCGCAGTTAGGTTCATGTTCCTTCAATAAGTTGTTTGCATTTTATATGCAGATGATGCAGCCTTCAGCGAACGGATCCTTTCTAAATACTATAATTTGTTGTGAGATATATAATTATGTTCTTATGGTGCAATTCTTGGAAACTTTCACGGTTGGTTGTCCACAGGATCTATGAACATTTTCTTGGATGATAAAGAATGACTAGACCAGTTATTCACGCTAAGTCTTGAGACGAAGATTCATAAGCTATAGGCTACAATAGGGAAGAGATAATCCAGGATTTTAAAGCAATAAACACACACTCGTACCTTTTGTTGCTTGAGATTTTCGGGATACGAAAACCAGGTCTCGTCAACAATTACATCTGGTGTCAGAGGCTTTCCACTATATGCAATTGATGCCAAGGAAGATGTTAAAATAACTCTCTTCACAGAAGCAACCTTCAAACAAGATTTAAGAACATCAAGTGTGCCCTTCACTGTAAGATCAAGAATTTCTGCCTAGAGCATTGCATGAATATATCAAGTTTAGACCATCATAATAGTCCCTAACACAATTTATCAATCACAAAGCAATACATATTATAATTCTATGTTACAAGAAGCTAAAAAGGGACTCTGAAAGCAGAGTAGAACCATACATTCAATATAATTTAGTAAGAGCAACAGAAGGACGTCTAGTTGATAAAAACCTGTGAATCGATGGGACTAAAAATCCCAAGGGATTCTGTGTGAAAGACACTTTCACACCCGGAAACTACAGGATCAAAAGACCCTTCTTCCAACAGGTCAGCTTTGAATAAAATGAAGTATTTCCTTAGCTCAATCGAGAGCAAGCAAGTGCCCAGTTCTATTTGGGTCGTCTGAAGCACAAACAAACACGATCTAACAAAAACTCTGAATGAGACATCAACTGAATGAGCAAGAGCCGATCAAGAGCCCCCAGTTCGTCTTCTTGTTTGTTAACCTTCGATTTCTTCTCCATAACAACCGCTTTCTTCTACGATTTTGAGAACCTTCTGACTCCTCCATTACTATTCGATAAATATCTCAGTGCTCGTCCCGTTAAGTTCACTTTCTCTTTGTTTCTCGCCATTCGTCTTTGACCAAAAAACGACCGGCGATCTAGTGGAAATATGAGAGCCAGGAGATGTGAGAGCCAAGGAAAGGAAAGAAACTGGTTCCACCGCCACTATTTTCTCCGGGGGAGTTCTCTCGTGATTTACTATTAGAGATGACATCTTAAAACTCATTCGTGCAGTAGTCGGCAATGCAATAGTTTAGAGGAAGGGTGTCCAAAGCTGGAGATTGTGGCACGTTCTAGTGCGGGGTTGATTCACACCTGATGCTTAGATTTGGAATTGAATTAGTTTTGGCTTTGTCACGGAGACTATGCAAGTGTATATTGAAAATAGGAAGTGAAAGAAAGGGAACTATGAGCTGACAACAAAGGTTGTCCACCAGTACCTGCTTCCCCATGGTTTGCTCATGTTCATTGCTTATGAGTTTCAAGTGCTTACTTGATATTAGTGTTTGTTGAAATTTGATTCCATTTCTAGCCTAATGGTTTGCTATTAAGAATTTTAGATTCAGTTTTTGTCGTTGCTCCTTTTGTCCTAAACACTAGCCTGTTTCCTGTTAGATCAAATGTAGTAGTTAACAGTTATTGGCATGATACATTCTCCATATTCATAAACTTTTGCTGACAAAATACACTGGTCCTTAATCATCTATAGCCGTTATCTTCTTATGAATGGACAAAGACCCAAAAAAAGGAACCTTGAACCAAAGATGTAAGACATAATTGGATCTCTTAATACAAATCATATTATGCGCTTCAGATAGAGCTTTCTAACACGTAAGCCATTAAATTCCACAAAATCTTTACGATGCTCAAAATGGACTCAATCGGAGTCCTGATGACCTGCCCAATGCACCCATACCTTGAACAAGAAATTGAAAACCGCTCCAATCTCATCAGACTCTGGCTAAAGCACTCTTCCTCCATCAGTGAATTCATGAAAACTACCAACACACAAATATGGCAGTAGCGGCTAGCACCAAAGTTGGAGCAAATGCTGAACTAATAGATGGGTTGCCCAATTTGGAGATTATGTCAAATTATAGTGTAGGAATTGACAAGATTGACTTGAAGAGGTGTGAAGAGAAGGGTATCAGAGTCACCAACACTCCAGATGTGTTGACTGATGATGTTGCTGATCTTGCAATTGGGTTGATTCTAGGGGTCATGAGGAGGATTTGGTTGGTGATGTGTTTGTGAGAAGTGGGAAGTGGCAAGATGGTGACTTTCGATTGACAACAAAGGTTTACTTTCTGGGCACTTGCTGATTTCTTGTTGATTTCATGTTCTGTTGATTTAGTGTTGGTAATGTTGGCTTCCTATCGTGTTTGTCTCGTGGACTTGTTGAACTCACTGATAAATTTGATATGGAAGCTATTAGCTTAATGGTTCTGAAATTGTACGACCAACAACTTTTTCCTGGAGTTGATATAATTGGAAAACTGTGCAAATATTGTACTTATTCATTCTTTTTAATACACATGCATAAAAGGTAATCATTTGAGAAGATGGCAAATCCTTGTATTTGTAGCCTGCAAAAAGCTGTCGTCTTTCACTGCTTGATCTTAAGTTGCAAAGTTCAATGGGCTGAAAAGGATTGAAGACCAAGTCATACACAAACAACTTCACCACTGTTCTATTTGATTTTGACTTGTATTGTGTAATCGAGAACCTGGCTTCCCTATTGGCTTCTGGTTATTGTCACTGACTATTCAGGTTAAGTCATAAAATGCAGACTACAAACAGGAAATTTCTGATGGAGCTTCATTGTGTGTTCTACTTGACTTGAAGCTGAACAACTTCTCTTTCATTTTTCTATTGCGACTTGTATGTGATGCGCTGACACAAATTTCTCTATGTTCCAGTTCGGTGGTAAATCAGTTGGAATTGTTGGATTAGGCATGATTGGTTCTGCAATTGCAAGGAGAGCTGAAGCATTTGGTTGCTCCATAAGTTACCACTCAAGATTTCAGAAACCATATCCAACTTATAAATACTATCCGAACGTCATTGACTTGGCTAAAAGTTGTGAAATAGTTGTTGTGGCTTGCTCATTAACAGAGGAAACCCACCTCATTATCAATCGTCAAGTCATTGATGCATTGGGTCCAAAGGGCATTCTTATCAACGAGGTGCTCATGTTGATCAAACTGAACTTGTTTCTGCATTGCTTGAAGGGAGGTTAGGAGGTGCAGGCATGGTCGTGTTTGAAAGTGAGCCTGATGCACCTGAAGAGTTGTTTCAACTTGAAAATGTCGTCCTCCAGCCTCATGTGGGAAGTGACACTACAGAGACCTGCCAGGCAATGGCAAACCTTGTGATTGCAAACTTGGAGGCACATTTCAGCAACAAGCTCCTCTTGACTCCAGTTATATGATGATTAGGAAAAGTTAGATGAGCAGGCTGAAGTGATGATGCAGAACATAGCTATTTGATATTTGTATTATCATCAATCATCTAATTATTAATATACAAACAAGCTATTTGATAAGAGCTGGTTATTAGGTGGGAATTGATAAGGGTCTGGTCTGGTGCTTCAGTGTCTGATGTACATTGCTATATTCTTCACTTGAAGGGCCTACTCCATGCGCTCAAGCCTCCAAGGTTCTCACTTCCAGTCGTGTTTTTGACTAGTATGAAGAAGAAAGTGAAATAAAGTATACAGAGTTTGAGCGATTTTTTCAGAATCGCTTGCAATAGTCTCCAACTCTCTTAGTACTCACTGTAAGTACTTTAGCACACTCTCAAAAACCCTTTTTCACTCTTAATCTTACACTCTCAAATATTGAATATTGTGAAAGAAAATACAATGTCTGTGTATCTCTTCTGATGCTTGTGTTCTCCGTCTTTTAAATGAGTTGCATGCATGCAGATGCTTTCGGATGAGTCTTGAGCAATTGTGGTAGCTGCTCCTCATGTGACCAACTAATAACCATCCTTTACGTTTTGAATGTATTGGTTGCGTTTTCATTTGCTTCTATTGTAAGTAATACGATAGTGTCATGTGTCTTATGTTACTGAATTATAATGTGAACGACTGCATATTGACCTCTTGTTTATGACTTTGAGTTTTGTCACATGAGCATGTCTTAGACTAAGTCATTTAGTTTCTGACACAGTGAGAAGCTTCTAGAGCTTATCTCTCTTCGATCTCTTTAACCTTCAGACATGTTCTTCGTTGATTCTTCACATATACTCCATTTTTCTTGTTTCTGTGTTGAGGTTGATAGAGTATACGTGATTTCCATCATATATTTCCCGCCTACTCCGTCAATTTTCAGCTCAAAACAAAAACCCAAAAGTGATTTGAAATACTCGAAACCCTAATTTCGACATTTCAGTGAGATCGAATGGATCTGCCTTCAGAATCAAGGGGCTTCTGAAATCTGTAAGTAATTCCTGAAAAAAATGAATTTCTTTTGGGTTAGTATTTTTGTTCCAAATTCCGAAGGGTTTTGCTCACCTTTGATTTTTTTTCCAAGTTGAAGAAGCCTTGTGCTATCTTATCCCTCACAAAATGGAGTCTGACATCGACATGCTTAGAACTTTCATACAAGACGGGGTATTTACTCTAGTACATTGCACTTTGACTATCTGAAAATATTATTGTTGTAGCTAGGTTAGCTTTAATTTCTCTTAGGATGCCTAACAACCATGTTAATTCTTTTACCCTTTCTGTTGTTGTATAAAACTTTGCTTCTACGGTTGAGAGTGAAACAATTGACTGTTGTTATACCTTCCAACTTATTGTGTTTCCTGCTAGTGTAAAGTAGTATGCAAACATTGATTTTCTTGTGTCTCTATCTGCTGCGTAGTCTGCATCTACATATCCATGTAGGCTTAGACTGTTAATTTTGGCTAGCTTGGCCTTAGTAAAACACAGTCCATAGCTTATGGTTCCAGCAGGGTATCTGAAGACATTCTTCAGTCCTTGCCAGTGCTCAAAGCCAGGATTGGACATGAACTTGCTTAAAATGCTAATAGCTTGAGCAAGATCAGGTATGGTATAGAGCATCATATAAATGATGCTACCAACTCCAACATCATAAGGGTATTTTAACATAGCCTTCTTTTCTTCTTCAGTTTGGGGGCACTTATCAGCAACCATCTGAAAATGTGAACTTATAGGAATATAAGTAGGTTTTGCCAATTCCATATTGAACTGAATTAATACCTTTCGGATGTAGCTTTTCTAATTCAATCATAGTTTCCCTTCCTTCCTATTCCTTATAATTTGCATCCCTAGCAACTTTTGAGCCTCTCCTAGGTCTTTCATTTCAAAGTGTTTGCTCAGAGTATTCATTACTTCAATTATTCTACCTAGCTCCTTTCCAGCAATAATCAAGTCATCTACATAGACTAGCATGAAGATGGCTTCTGTCCCTCCTAAGTTCTTATAGTATAAGAAGTAATCATAGGCACTTTTAACAAAATTCATCTCACTAGCAATTTCACAGAACTTTATGTTCTATTGTCTAGGTGCTTGCTTCAGCCCATATAGGGACTTCTGAAGTAGGCAGACATGGTCAGATTTCTCTTTCTCTTCAAAACCAGCTGGTTGTTTCATATAGATAGTCTCCTCTAGCTTTCCATACAGGAAGGCTATCTTGACATCTATTTGATGGATTTCCCAGTCATAGACAGTAGCTAGCACTAGGATAAGTCTGATTGTCTTAAATTTGACTACTGATGATAATATTTCTTTGTAGTCAATGTTAAGTCAAAATTGACTTTACGAAGTTGAATAATTTTGATGACAAACAAAGATCAGATAAATGAAAAGCAGATGAAATATACCTTAACAAAAAAGCAAACGGAAGACAAAACAAAAATCAGACGAAGCAAAAATCAGACGAAGAAAAAAAGCAGACGGACGCTTTACAAAAATCAGACAGAAGAAAAGCAGACGGACGCTTTACAAAAATCAGCTAGAAGAAAAGCATACGGACGCTTTACAAAAATCAGATAGAGAAGAAAAGCAGACGGACGATTTACAAAAATCAGACAGAAGAAAAGCAGACGGACGCTTTACAAACATCAGACAGAAGAAAAGCAGACGGAAGCTTTACAAAAATCAGACGATACAAAAAGCAGACGGAAGCTTAGCGAAAAGCAGACGAAAGCAAAAAACAGACGGAAGTATCAGTCTGAGGTAGTTACAAAGTTCAACTGACTAACCGTTTCTTTAAAGAATCAAGAAGCAGTTATGCAAGAAGCAGTTGAAGACTCAACTATAAATAAGGAGTCAGAGACGAAGACACATACGACTTTACGATACATTACGCACGAGAGATACATATTCGTATACTGTTAAACTCAAAAGAGTGAGAGTGCTGTGCGAACATTGCTAGAGCGATATCTTTTTGTAAAAAGCTCTATTTACTTTTCAAGTTTGAAAGTGCTACAGATAGCCTAAGGAGGCTAAGTGTAAAAGAATACTGACTGTAAGGAGACCTGAAGAGGCTCAGTGAAAGAATACTTGTAAACGTTTTGAGAGATAGTGAAATCTCAGAAGGATATCTGAGGACTGGACGTAGCCCACGGTT
>JAOSBP010000001.1:8949817-8972378 GCA_027563825.1 Erythroxylum mucronatum | reverse complement strand
GTCATAAAATGCAGACTACAAACAGGAAATTTACGATGGAGCTTCATTGTGTGTTCTACTTGACTTGAAGCTGAATAACTTCTCTTTCATTTTTCTATTGCGACTTGTATGTGATGCGCTGACACAAATTTCTCTATGTTCCAGTTTGTTGTTGATTTATTGGGCTTTTTTTTCTTCACCCAGGACCTATAAAACAATAAGAACGGCCTTGAGCATAGAGGAATTAAAAACAACCACATTTTAATATGGCCTTCAACACAGGTTTATGTAGATTGATGTGTTCTATGGTGCTTACCAAATCTTTCAATATTGCTCTAATTCGATCCAATTTTTCTCCAATTTTACATCTTTCCCTGTATGGGCAAAACTAAAACCTATAATGACAATACTTCTCAAATTATACATCAAATCTTTCAAAATTCATCTAAAATACAAATATAATAACATGAAAATAAGGTATATACATCATACATCAATAAGCTCAGAGTGCCAAATACATGAAATATATAAGTAAAAAATATTTTATGAAATCATGGTACCATAGTATTGCCATTTCTTTTGATATGTTCATTAAATTTCTTTGGAAACAATATCTTTGTTAATGGATCTATAATCATTATATTGGTTTTAAAGTGCTCAACTGACACTCTTTATTTTTGAACATCTTCATTAATGATAAATTATTTTATTTTCATATATTTAACACTCATTGAATACTTGTTTTCTGAAAAGAGACTGATATGACATTATCATAATAAATCTTCCGTGGCTTGACAAAACTACTAATAATTCTAAGTCTTGATAAAACTTTTCACAACCATAAACCATGAACAGTGGCCTCAAAACAAGTCATAAACTCAACTTCTAAAGTGGATCTAGTAATGTCAAACTACTTCTCACTCTTCTATCTAATTTTTCTCTAACTAAAAGGAGCTAATAGCTAAATATGTATTTTCTAATATTGATATATCTGACATACTCTAAATTTGAGTATTTAATCATCTTAAGATGATCATATCTCTATTAAGTGAGCATATGAAATTTTATTCCTTACAAGCATCTCAATACTTTCTTTACGGCTTTTTAATGTTCTAATCTAGGATTACTCTGGTATATGCTTAGCATTCCAACATGAAAACTAATGTCTACTCTAGTACAAGTCTAAACATAGATTAAACTCCTAACAATAGATGCATGAGGAATTTTTTCATTCTTTGTGTGTTCTAATTCGTTCTTTAGGTATTACTTAAGACTAAGTTTATCTCCTATTTGAATAGAA
The DNA here is from genome assembly GCA_027563825.1 of Erythroxylum mucronatum. Lineage (NCBI taxonomy): Eukaryota > Viridiplantae > Streptophyta > Magnoliopsida > Malpighiales > Erythroxylaceae > Erythroxylum > Erythroxylum mucronatum. The sequence goes on along the minus strand of JAOSBP010000001.1, from coordinate 8,971,099 downwards.
GCAATACTTACATAGCTCTCATTCATTTCAAATCTGTCTAAAAAAATTGTGATATATGCTTTATCATATAACCCTAACATTCCTTATGATCTATCACATATTATTTCAATTCTTATAATATAAAATGCTTCACCCACATCTTTCACTTTCAAAATTTTTATAGAGGAGCTTCTTGGTCTCATATAATAAACTAAGATCATTAGTAGCAAATATGATATCATCAAAATATATAACTAGAAATATAAATTTTCCCCCACTGATCTTCAAAGATATACACTAATCAATGATGTTTTCTTTAAATTTAAAAAGAAGTAATAGTGTTATTAAACTTAAGTTACCATTGTCAAAAATCTTTTTTAAGTCATATATTAAGTTTACACACCATGTATTTCTTTCCTTTAACTAAAAAGCCCTCATGTTGATCCATATACATTTCTTTCTCTAAATTACCATTTAGAAAGGTAGCTTTTAATCCATTTAATAGAGTTTTAAATCATCATAAGCTACCATCAACATAGTAATTCTAAATAGGAGAAAAACTTTCACTACAACTAACACCATCCTTTATATTGTAATCCTAGATGACAGACCTAGATTTATATTGTTTAGTATAATATTTAGAGTTGTGTTTGGTCCTTTTTCACATGAATCTCTTATAAACTTCTAATAATCCAATTAGTCTATTGCCATTTATAGGTTTTTAACTCTTCTTTCATAACATCTAACCACTTATTAGAAATTTCACTTTAAATGGCTTATGAAACAGAAACTAGATCTTTGTCAATTCTTAAACCACTTTTTACTTCATGTTATTCCTCTATAGTAGGTTCATTAATGGTGACTTCAGTAGTTGGAGCTCAATTATGCATTTGTTTTTTTAGTAAGTTATTAAAATTTCAAAAACTCTACAAGCAAACACTAGAGAATAAGTTATAGGCATAGGAATTTGCATTTTAAGCTTTTCAATTTCCACTTTATATGGTTCTAAACTCCTACTAATTTCACGAATTTTTATGAATCTAGCATTTTTAGTTTTAAAAATTATTATACTATGGTTATTACAGTAAAACCTATGCTCTTCAGGCTTTTATAAATAACTAATTAAGAATACACTGGTTGTTATTGAATCTAATTTCTTTTTGCATGGTTATAGATTCTTACTTATATCGAGCAATTCAAACTAGGTTTCCTTTTTGTCCATAGATTAAAAGGTATCTTAGGAAGTGTCTTACTAAGACCTATTTAATAAACACATGATAGTTCTTAACAAATACTTTTATAATGACAAAGGTAAAGAACAATGACTTGTCATACTTCTATCCATGTTTATTGAGGTACAATTACGTCTTTCGGCTACACCATTTTATCATGGTATACCTAAAGACATAACATTGTGTATTGAGTAGATATTTCACATTTTTAAGGAATTTAGTAAATGAACTAAAACATTATCCAATTTCATTATATCTTTTATAATATTCAACACCTATATCAGATTTAAATTTTTTTACCTTTTTATCTAATTTCCTTACCATCTTAATGAGAAACACCTCTAATGTGTCTAATAATTGATATTTTCCATGCAACAAATAGATATAGTCATAATGTGAAAGTTAATCAATAAAAGTGATGAAAAACTTCTCTCTGCTTAATTGTAGAACATTAGAAGGCCCATATTTATTGGAGTGTATTACCTTAAACAGTCGTGTGCTTTTTTTAACTCCTTTCTTAATTGTGTGTTTTATATGTTTTCCTTCAATACATTCCACATAAATTCCAAGATCAGTAATCCAAATCTAGAAACATTTCATTCTTTACTAATCTAACCGTTCGTTCTTTGGATATGTAAACTAAATTTTATACTACAAGTAAGCTCATTAAACTTTACAATAGACAAAACTTACAAGTAAATAACATTAAAATTAAAACCTACAAAAATACTGAATCCTCACAAATTAATTCCTGGAGTCATAATTTAAATATATAAAAATATTCAAATAACAATTATATTAATAATACACATATATTATAGTTCTCTTTTAGGTAAAACGACAATATAGAAAAGGAACATAAATTGATGTTCAGTATTATATTCACATATTTGTTAATTATACATACTCTAATTAAACATGCTTATTATATTTGGATATACTAAACATATATAATAAAGTATGCTACTTAATCACAGGTATGCTCATCGATAAAAAATTAATTAATCAACCTTTAACCAATTCTTACAAAAAATTTATTACTAATGAATTTCGGTATACTCATTATATTATTTCATTCGCAAGCATCATATTATCATGTATAATTAATTTCATTTAATTTGATATTTACGAGAACTTTCTAATTTGGTCACTTTGGTTATTAGCAAATTGTTTATTATATAAATGTCAAACTAAATACATTATATAATTATCATTTAATAAGGTGTACTACTAATTAAATATTAATTTAGAATACAATTTATGGCCCAATCCAAGCGAATAAGATTTCATGATCTTTTTTGTTTTGTTTTTCACAATGTGTTTTAAGAGGGTCTCAACTATAAAAAGATACCTTTAAGTCATTCATATTTAGACTAATTTCTGCTCAAATCAGTTAAATCCCTTGCTAGAGGCAAAGCCCACTTAAATCAAAAAAATTCCTTACAAACAGTTGCCTTGACTTTCCATTATCTTTATTCTTTAGATACGTTAAATATATGGAATTTAACATATAAAATAATCAATACACTTAGAGCGATACGTAATCCAAGAAAAGGACGAAGTTTCTTTCCGTGTCACTTGGCCCCACAAGACGTATGAATGTTGAGACATCTGCAATCTCCATTGACCCTTTTAAACACTGAAAGCAAAAAGCTTAATGTGGTTCTCGTTTTTTTTTTGTTACAAACAGGGACAGATTCAGGCTCAAGTTTAAGGGGGGGTCGAGGATTGGGGGCCAAGAGTTGGAGGCTAACTCTAAGGGGGAGCCGAAAGTCAACATTTAAAAAATATCCTTATTTATTAAAAAATTATATAAGTACATTTTAAAAAAAATTGAAAGGGAGGACCATAGCCCCCTACCCTTATACATGGTTCCGTTCATGAACTAAGAGAAACGAAACCTACCTAATAAAATAAATACTACAGGCATCAGCCTGTGCAATTAAAGAGAGGACTTCAAGAATTTTATCCCAAACTTAAAATTTTGAAACAATGCCATGACTTAATTTAACTAAATAATCTGCTACAAAATTACCTTCACGAAGCACGTACCAAATAAATAGCACTAAACCTTTCCTCATAAATAAAAGTTGCACTTAAGAATCTAAAATCAATAAACCACATATAATTGTTCACAGAAACAAATTGACAACCCAAAACAGTGACTTACAGAAACATAAATGTCATAAATCGGTTAAATTTTTTTTAATCAATTATTAAAGTAGAAAATTATAATTTCTTAAAATGATAATTTAATATCACCTGTTAGTATTAATTTTATAATTTAATGAAAGAGGATACTTTGATCCATAATAAAAATTGATGATACGAAAAATTCTTGTTTTAATATAATTATAATAAAATAATTTTAAATATTTCTATTTGTCAGCGTTAATTATGTGTTTATAATAATTTAAACGGAATATTGTTTTATGATTTCTGTCTGTTTAAATGATTCCCTGATACAGATATTTTATAAAAGAATTGTAGTTCTGACACAACTCTACTATAAAAAGCATATGGATTCAAATATGCTTTTATATCTGTTAAGTATGAAATTCATCCTGATTGTACAATAATTCTTATATGCAAGACATAACAATCTTTTCTTTAAGAATGATTCTTATCTGTATATTTCCATTCTGCAGAAAGGAATCTTATTCTCATAGAGCAACCACAGCAAAAGGATAAAGATACAGAGGGAGGATCGTGACAACGTAGCTACCATATCTATACAGAAACAGCGGTATTGAAGAGCCCTTCAGTTTTATCAGAAGGGCTCTTCTTTGTCATCTTTCTTGCTTTTCTCTAACATATTCTCCAAGACATACCTTGCTAGGGGGATATCATGATGATGATGGAGAATTAAGAAGCTCCTTTGAAGATGAGGAAATTGAGTGTCTCCAATGTGAAGTATATAAAACTTCCTTTGGAATGAGTGAAGAAGCATCCAAAGTTTGAGCCAACCACACATTGCCACCCTCCCCCATATTTCATATCAAACTCCTGCCAGTTGCAAAAAGACACATCAGCTAAAGAGTCCATGCCTGTAACAAGCACAAAACTTTTCCCTTTTCCCCTAAAAAATTTCGTAGAAGGGCAAGATCCAAGCACGTAGTACCCAACCCCAAAAAATCTTATGAATTTGATCACAAGGAAAGGAAAGAAATAGGGACTCATCTTACAAATGGAAGAGATATTATGAGAGGTTCAAGGATGGTACCTTTTTTATGTGGGCAGCAATGGATTTGCAGTCCAAGACATCATAAAGATCCAAGGCCTGAGAAGCAGAATCCATGGCATGGATTTGCATCTTCACTGGCATATCTGTATCTTCTATCAAAGCCTTTCCTTCCAACATTTTTCTTTCTCTCTCTAAAACAGAAAGAAAGCCCAGTTTTGGATAAGCACTCTTTGAGCAGCCTAACTCTTATCTAAACAACCCCGAGGAACAAAAGATTCACATATTACTATATTCAGAGTTCGGGAACCAATGTAGACAAAACACAAGTCCTCTTAAGGACAACCCAAGTGGCCTCTCTCTCTCTGTGTCCAATCCAAGGGAGTCATACGAAAAGTATAGAAATAACTGGGTACATAATCCAACTTCTGTGTCCCAGTCCCTGTCTCTCCTCACTTTGAGGGCCTTAAAGACTTCATTTTTACGCTGTAAAAAGAAGCCTCCGCGACTATTCCTAGATTCTCTCTCTAACTTGGGTCTTCATCAATCATCATTTAGGATAAAGCTCTGGTGTAGATAAAGGCGGTGAGGCTAAAAAATGGGTCAAGGATTGCTCGGATTTTAGCGATAATTAGCAGCCAACTTTGCTTTCGGTTGTACGCACCATGTCACACACCTGTCATTCAACTAATATCTTCCAATAAATATTTATTCTAACAGAAATGAGGTTATTTTTTAAGGTTATTAAAGATAAGAGAAGCCACGTACGCATTCGCACTATGGTTAATTTATTTAATAATTAAACATGGGGATAGAGAAGGTTCCCTGTTGATCCACCGCCCCCGGAACTGGTGAGAGTTGATTCAGTTCATCCGGGTCTTAGAAATTTTTGTTTACAAGAAATCGAAGAGTCTAGAGAGAAATTAAAATGCAATAGTAATTGCTTTTTTTATTTGTAACATATTTTTTTTGGTAAATTTTTTTGTAAGTATTTAATTTTTTTTAGAACAGGATGTCCACCGGCAAACCTAATAACTAATTCACTCGCTAATTTGTAGACACTTCACAAAATAGGACAGCCAACCAAGAAATAAAAATTTAGAAAGGTACTTTAAAAAAATAGAAAGGATTATATTATAGGCAACTTTATATATATATATAAACTATTACTCAACTTGAGCATAAAAATAAAATATAGGATAAAAAGAAAAGATTCCTTTTAGTTAATATTAAATTTCTCTTAGTAATTAAATCTCATACCGAATTGAATCTTACACTAATAAAATCTGAAAAGGTTTGATAGTAGGAAGTTTTATTCCTACAAAATAAAGAAACTATTTTCGATAAACTCACAAAAAAGAGATACAAGTTTAGAAGACAAAATAATAATAATAATAATAATAATAATAATAAGATAAATAAGAATACAAATATTAAGAAAATAAAAATAATAAAAAAAGAAAAGCTCTACTAGCTGGTCATAGTAATTAGTATACTAATAACAGAAAATTGGAATTCCTTAAGGCTGGAAATCTTCGTCACACGTCACACTCACACCTAAATATCGGAGAAAGAGATATTAGACAGTGGGAAATATCAAGGATATATTAATGGACCTATTCTATACAAAAAAAGCTATTAAGACAAAATAGATTCTATCATGTTCTTTTCTGCGCCTTTTTTCACGTTCTCCTTCTCCCTTTTCCTCTTTTTCTTTTCATAAAAAAAAAACCGACATGTCCATCTCTTTATTCTTATTAAAATTACTTTTTACATATTTCTTATATAAATAATAAATATAAAAAAATAAAATATAAAATTAAGGATAATATAAAATACTTAAATAATTATAATCAATTATATCATAATTTCATATAAAAAGAACAATATAAGTCAATAAGCACAACAACAAGAATTTGTACCAAAGACTGCACAGAGCAAAAATGAAATCCGAAATAAAAACATGCATAATTCAAATAGTTATATTTGTATTTATATTGCATACATATAATTTAAAATATATATCAAATATTAATGAAATTAAAAGAAAATCAAAAACTTGAAACTTTATTTTAAGACATATCAACTTAAATTACAGTGACCCCAATTTCCATTTAATATAAAGTTCTCATCATTTAGGAGAATCTTAATCCAATATGTCGAATGATTTCCTGTTTAATATTATTTTTCAAGTCACTTTCATCTATAAAATTTGATTCATTAAAAACTCAATTAACTAAAAGATTGATATGACCAAAGCAAAATTGATATATAAAACTCCTTTTTATATTTAAAGGCCTAGTAAATAAATAAAATTATTAAGAAAGAATATTCAATATAACGAAGATGGTAGCATTATCTTTATCGAAACTTTAAATTATACCAAATAAATACCAGACTGTTTAATCTTTTGCATTTCAATCTATTTCCTTTTTCTTTTAAAATGAATGAGTTCAAATGTGCTACAAATCGTTTCACATGCATGTACACTCATTTGAATTGCAAACTTTTATAATTCTAGAATACTATTTTCGAATTAGTCCCACTAAATAACTGTAAGATAAGAAAGTAAAATTTTAAAAAAATGAAATAATGAGTAATTTAAAACTAGTAACAAAGTAAAGAAATGTATACCCAAATTAATTTTGTATCTTTAGCATATTGTGTTGGGCATCTCAAAATCAATGCATATATCCTTCTATGTCTTTATTTATGAACTAAAAAGGTCTTACATTATCTCGCATGAAATAATTGTTGTAATAGCTAACTTCAATTTTCTTTATAAAATTTGGTCTAAAATAAACATTTGGATTTAGAAAGGTCCCAATAGCAAACAACAAAGAGACATCTTTCTTATATGTCATTAATAACCGTAAGATAAAAATGTGTATAATGAAAATCTATTTTTCAAATTATCCTTGATTATTTCCTTCTGTCTTCTTTATAACATCATAAAAGTAATTCATTGTTACTTTCTCATCTTTATCAATCAAACTCAAATGAAAAATTAATATTGAGATCAAAATTTATGATCTTTAAGTATAGGCCTAGAACCCTTCATTCCATCACTAGACCTATCCTATTAAGATACAATTTACTTATTATTTGTAAACATTTTTCTTTAACTTCTTTATTTATAAAAACCACTAAAGTGAGGAAAAATTAGTTACAATTCTTGTAATGGCAAAACGACACAAATTCTTCTATTTGTGAAATATTTTTTTATCAAATTTAAAACTCATGCACAATTATAAATGAACTTAATTATTGTTATCACTTTTTTTGTATAGTTTCGTCAATGACAATGACAGAAAAAATATCTAACAAAATATCAACATTTCTTATAAGACCATATTCATTAAACTATAACAAATATGACAATTAACTATATTTTTTTGCTATAATTTGAAATTTATATTTCATAACAAATATTTTGCTACAAATTTTTTTAAATCCTAGCCTATTGAACCAGTATCACACAAATAAAAATTGTGAGATTTTTCGAAGGTTATTAGCTACGTTTAATTAAACTATGATTTTTTATAGACAAAAATATTTTATGAATAGGATAAATTTAATTTTTGTAGCAAATTATCTCTAGCGACGTTTTTAACTACGAAAACAATGATGTAGCTAAAAAAAGTTTAGTTATGAAATCATTTTCTTAGCTAAATCTCAAATTTGTCTTTTTTAACAACCAAATGATTTTTTAAACCAAAAAAAGTAAAAATGTAGTTAAATAAAAATCCATTCAAAGCTGCTTAAATGACATCGATTAGTTTTTGTTGAAAAAATAAATTGCAATAATTAAAAAATTCAATTGATTCAATCATAAAAATTTTAAATGTTCAACTTTTAGTTTTTAGATTTGATTTATTTTAATTATTTTTATTATTAAAAATTGATTAATTGATTAATTAATCAATTAATTTTAATAAATTAATAAATTATTATAAACTAAAATAAATAAATAAATTTTATTTAACAAATTTTAATTACACTTTAAATCCTTCAATAAATAAAAATTCTCAATTAAGTATATTTTAAATTTTTAAATTTTATTTAATCTTTATCATATTCATTAAACTTTTTAAATTAAACTTTTTTACTTTTAAACCGAACAAATTTTCAAAAATTCTCTATTAAGTATATTTTAAAATTTTAAAATTTATTTAATCTTTATCATATTTATTAAACTTTTTAAATTAAACTTTTTTAACTTTTAAACCGAACAAATTTTCAAAACATTACGAAATTGTATCAGTTATCACTGGTTCTATCTTCTTCTCTGTCGTATCTCCGGTTCCTCTGATTCTTCTTCTTTGGTCCCAATCGCTTTGTGGTTCTTAGGTATTCATCATGTCATCTCTTCTTTCCTGTTATACTGAGATTAGTGTAACAACAATTTGAGCTTTCACCAACTGGGTTTCTCCTGCTTTTTGTTGCTCGTTCCCCAGTCAACGAGACTGATCCTAAACAGTCCTCCGCCGAATCACCTATTGTATTGTGCCCTTCACCTGATCTACCCCTGCGAGATCACTCGTGAGTTTCCAATTCTTTACAAATTTCATTTTCCTCATTGCGGTTATTTAGTTGTCCGTTTCGTTTTCTTTCTTTCTTTTATACAAAAATTGAGAAAACTAGTGAGTTGAGCAAGATTGAATCTAGACTGCCAGGATATGCTTGCTCACCTGAAAATTGAAATTAATTGAGAACTTAGGGAATTTGACTGATAGTTGACTCATGAGAGTTTTTTTTTCTGTGTTCTAGCGTTTGTTTACCAGCTTCCAATATTCAATTTATAGTGTTTGTTTACCAGTTTAGATAGAAAATGAATACTCGAGTGATATGAATAACGTGCTCAGTTGCTTTACCGAGCCTCAATGTAATGTTGTTATTTTTTTTTTGAAATTTTAAAGATAAATTACTCAAAGCAAAAAAAAGTTACACTGTACAATCCTTATAAAGGATAGAAACCGAAAAACATACACAAAAGAGGCAAAACAAAATAGCCTCTACCCTTGGACAGCCTAATAGCAACTCCAACCTCTACAGATGTCAGCGCCTATGCATATTCAAACTCAAGCCTATATGTCTACCAGAAGCAATAAGAGCCTCTCTAATCATGTTCACAATGGATTCCACTAATTCATATTTCAGTCTAGCTTGCTGTTTATAAATCCGCCGGTTCCGCCCTCCATAAATGGTAGATCACCATTTGAAAAGACGTCTGAATTATGAAGCCTTCAGGCCGCCCAGCTCTAGTTTCCCTAATTATGAGCACTAAAACGTCATTCCACTCATAAGAGGGTGGAAAAAGATCAAGCAAATGCATAATGCGGCACCAAACCGTTTTGGGATGCACATAGTCAAAAAACAAATGGTTCCGACATTCATCAACTTGATTACAAAGCACACAAATAGGGTCAAAGCTACCAAACCATCTATCTTTCGTGCGCAGCCTATTTTGGACAACCAACCATACCATAAACGTTGCTCTAGGACAAATAACTTGATGCCAAACCGCATCAGCCCAACTTACCTCCTCCGGCCCACCCCTACCGATAGTATGTGCAGATTTCGTAGTGGAAACCCCATCACTGTTGATAGACCACACCTGTTTATCCTGTCCGGACCCAATCACAACACTACCGATATATTGATCAAGGATATGACCGAATCTACAGTTAGGCATGAGCACCCTTCACCGAACCACCCATGCAACTGAAGCTTCCTTGGGGAACTGAGTCCTAAAACTAGACAAGTCAGGTCTCAGCCAAAGAGGGCTAAGACCATGCCAATTAACATACCAGAACCTAACACTTTCACCATGCCCTATCTGCCATTGTATGAAAGGGTAAATCAACTCACGAGTTTGCAACAAAATCTTAAAGATCCAAGAATACTCCAACCTCGAATGAAGTTGCCAAAAGCTTTGTCCATTGAGACGAAAAGTTTGTACCCATTTGACCCACATTGCTTCCTTATCTGTAAAAAGCCTCCAAATACGCTTCATCATCAACACCCTCTGCATCTGTGTGACTGAAATGATACCCAATCCCCCTTGTTTTTTAGGCACCACAATGTCACTCCATCAGACTTTAGCCCCTTTACACACACCATGCTTACCCGTCCATAGGAACGCTTTCAAAATCCGATCCATCTCCTTTATAACTTTTTTCGGGATAGCGACCTGGGCCGCCCAATGGATATGCATGCTGTTTAAAATTGCAACAATTAAAGTAACTCTCGCAGCAAACGAAAGAAATCTATTCTGCCATGCGTTTATGCGCTTCCTCAATTTTTCTAACAAAGGAAGGAAGTCTGAATACTTCGGTTTCTCCGGTGTGATCGGCACTCCTAAATATCTGAACGGTTGAGATTGGAGAGGCAATCCCGCTACGCTACTAAGTTGATCTGGATTAGGTACATCAGCCGAAACATAGATTCCACTCTTCAGAACATTCATTCTCATGCCAACCACCGTGAAAAGGTGTCCATCAAGTTGAGCATCCTACTAATCACCTGAGGGTCAGCTTTACAAAGCAAAATCACATCATCAGCATATAGAAGATGAGACATCTATAACTCCCGACAATGCTGGTGATATTGGAAGAGCCCATTGCATTGAGTTAATTTGCACAGCAGCCTAGACAGACCTTCCATAGCTAGAGTGAACAGATAAGGGGAGTGTGAATCCTGAAAGTCTTAGTCGGTACTCCATTGACCAAGACACTGAGCGAGGGAGTGTGAATACATTGCTCCACCCATCTGCAAAACAATGGCGGAAGACCTATCCCTAGCATACAATCCGTAAGATAACTCCACCCAATTGTGTCATATGCCTTGAACAAATCAATCTTCATAGCACAACTATCGACCCTCTTACCAGAATGGTACTCCCGCAACAATTCCTATAGCAACAGAATATGATCCCCAATGCTGCGCGAAGGAAGAAACGCCCCTTGAGCACTACTGACAATTTCAGACAAAATACCCTTCAACCGAACGGCCAGAAGAGACGCAATCACCTTGTAGACCGTATTGCAACAAGAAATCGGCTGGAAATCTGAAACTCGATCAGGTATCTCTTTCTTAGGGATGAGACAAATGTAAGTGGCATTAATCTCCTTTAGCATTTTCCCAGAAGAAAAGAACTCTAAGACCGATTCCGTGAAAAGTTGTCCCGTAATATGCCAGGTTTGCTGAAAGAAACCAGCGAAAAACCCATCTGACCCCGGTGATTTGGAACTGTGCAACCGAAATAAAGCCTCCTTCACTTGTAGGGCAGTAAAAGGGGCAGTTAACAACTCTTTGTGATCCCAGCTGAGAGTAACATCCAGTACATCACGAACTCCAAATCCAGTCCCCGAGTCAACATTAGTACCCATAAGCCAAACAAAGAACTCTCTAACCCGAGTGGCAACAGCTTCTTAACCCCTCACCATCTGACCATTATCATCTAGTAGATCCGCAATGGTGTTAATGTTTCGACGACCTAAAATGGCCGCATGAAAAAATTTGGTGTTGCAATCACCTTCCTTTATCCACGTTTGTCTTGATTTCTGATGGGCAATAGAAGCGATCAACTTAAGCGCCTCCTGCTATTGATGCATGCTCTCAACCTCCAGAACTTGAAGTTGATCATTCTGGGGGTCAAGGTAGCAATTTTCCTTAACTACAGCCAACCGCCTACCCAACTCCTAAACAACCCGATTATAGCTGATACTAAACCTCTTGATTGCTGACTTGGCCAATCTCAACTTCTGCATCAACTGGAACGCTTTAAACCCCTGAACCTCCGTCCTCCATACCTGCCCCAAAATTTCCATAAAACCCTCCACCCTAAGTAAACCATTAAAGAATCGAAAGGGAGCCCCAGACCTACAACAACCACTAGGATGCTGAACAATGATACGAAAGTGATCAGAATAACTAGGTTCGCCAAACACCGCAGAGTCATTCAAAAAAGTGCGTAACCACTGCTGATTAGCCAAAGCCCGATCCAACTTTTTCCGAATGTACAAGTTACCTTTCTGTTTATTTTCCCACGTGAACCACCTGCCACTACCTCTAAGATCAACAAGTGTCGTTTGCATAAAGAAGTGCTGAAGCTCTCGACCTGCACCACCATGGAAAACCACCCCACCTTTGACCTCCGTCGAATTAAGACAGCAATTGAAGTCCCCAGCAACTAGCCACAGATCCTGAAGATCAATCTGGAAATCCTGTAGCTCTCTCCATAAGACATCCCGTTGGAATGCAAAATTTGAGGCATAAACTAGAGTTACTAAAATCCGGCCCTGTCCAAAGATCGAACATTGCAAATGTATAAACTGGTCTCCCATCTTGAGTACTTGGACAACCACTTTCTGCTCATTATACCAACACAAAATCCTACCGTTATAATGGTGGGCATGATTGGAGATGTAGCTCCAATGAGGCCCCAAAAAACCTAAGTCCCTATGCACCGAGGGGTCTTTTATTTTCTTTTCAAGTAATCCTACCAAAAAAGGATGAGTATCAGCCACTATCTACTTAACCAACAACTTCTGTGGGGAGCATTCAGCCCCCTCGTATTCCAAATTAAAAACGTCATATTAAAAAAGGCACTCCGGGGACATTACCCGTTTGTGCTTTTTCTTCTTGGATTTCTTCTTCACAATAGTTTTCTTAACGACTTCACCTGAAGGTGGACTGAGCTCCCTCGGTTGCTCACTCACTGTCCCAACGCATGGACTAGGATCAACTATAGCCTCTCCCACTTGCTGAATTACACTCACCTCACGAGCCCCACTGACACCACTAACCAAGATCTCACCTACAACGAAAGGGGTCTGCTCTCGAGGAGTAGCACAACTACTAACCCCCTGAACCTCCCCTACCGCAACTCCAGTGTTCAGACCATCAGCGATCGGAGACTGATTAGGAGAACTACACAGAAGAGGCTACTGAATGGGCGTAGCCTCACCAGCACTGGCAAGCTGGTCAACTTGCCCTCCTGGCCTCGAATCAGCGCTCCCTTCCAGCAAACACTGGCTCCCCTGAATTTGAACTTGCCCCTCCTGGCTCCTGTCATCTCGATCCAAATCGTCAAACCATCCAGTTTTAAAAACTCTCCCCGTGGCAACCCACTGGCGTCCAACCGCTTTTTGCTTCCACGGATAGGATACCGCAATACGGTCACATAGAAGCTCCCCATTCTCATCAAGTCGTTTAATTGACAAACTATCAGGCAACTCAACATCCTTAGGAACCTCAATACAAATCTTAGCATAGCTTATGCGGTCCATCGCCGCTGTCTGTGCATCCATACAAAGCGATTTACCTAAACCACTAGCTAAATGGCTCAAACCATCAATTGTCCAATATTCCATCGGTAAATCATGAAATTGGACCCAAAGAGGAATAGCCTCAATGGCTCCCCTATCAACACCCATACCTAGTCTCTACTGCTGAAGAAACAAGGGTTGATTCCCAATATGCCATGGCCCTTGTTCCAGAATTTCTCCAAGGTTAGAGCTCGGAGCAAACTTGAAAAGCACCGACCCATCTCCCCGGAGCATAGCCTTTTCAAAACCTTTTTTCCCCAACCGACCGCGTGCCCACGCACTTACCACCAAAAAAGCAACTCTTTTAGACCAGAAGAAGCCCACCAATGCATTGGACCAAGCACGAGCCCCTGCCTGCAGCAGCTCTACTGGAGGGGACACAATCCCGTCCTGCATAACATTTGGGTAGTAACGTAGTTTCCCAACAATCTTCGGTTTGGCCACCACGTTGCTCCAAGAGCCACGGCCCACTGGCGATTGAACACGGATCTCGCCTTCCTCCACCTCTATCGACGCCGGCAGACCAGCCTCAGCCACCACCAACGACAGAGGGGGAAAAGCTCCCACTGCCAGCGACGATTCACCCATCAGGGGTCCTAAGAGGGACCCTGGAAATGACAGAAAAGTCTATGGTTAAAGGATAAGGACAGGGAAGTCAAAAGGAAAACAAGGGTAAAGAGGTAAAAGCAAAAAGAGGCGGGAAAAATGAGGAGGAGAGAGGGAAGAGCATTCAAAGAGGAGAGAGATTACAAGAGGTGTTGACTTATTGACGTCGTTTTCTTATTAGACACGATAAGATGTAATGTTGTTATATTGATATTCATAACAGAAGGTTGTTACAGGAGAGAGAAAATGATAAGTGTTCTGTACAGCTATGTACAACAGTAACATAATGTATTGAGAGGCATATCGTAATATTTACATATAGTTATCCTAACATTTATACTTTAATATTCCCCCTCAAATGAGAGGGTCTAAGAACCAAACCGAGTTTGTTTCTGTGTTGTATGAAGGGTGTGCATGTAAGAGCTTTAGTTAGATAATCTGCAACCTGGAGAGAAGATGGTATGTACTCAATGTCAATGACTTCGACTAGGCATTGTTCTCGGATGAAATGAACATTTATCTCTATGTGTTGACTACAAGTGTGTTGGACTGGGTTGGCAGCTAAGGCTTTTGCACTTAAATTAACACACCACATCATAGAGGGCTAATTTAGTGTTAAGCCAAGTTTTGAGAGTAAAGATTGTATCCATTTTAGTTTTGTTGCACCATCTGCTAGTGCTCTATATTCTGATTCGGAACTTGACCTAGATACCACTCTTTGTTTCCTTGATGCCTAGATGAGTGTTCTTCCTAAGTATACGCACATGCCTTCAATGGACTTGCGATCGTCAATGTCTGTAGCCCAATCTACGTTGGTGAAGATTGTTAAGTGAGGTAGTTTGAAGGGCTTAATGTGTAACCCGAAATGATGGGTTCCTTTCAAATACCTAAGTACCCTCTTAGCAGTCTGAAGATGAATATTGGTAGGTTGAGACATTTACTGACTTAGCTTGTTGACTAAATAAGCTATATCCGGTCTTGTGTTGATAAGATACTGGAGTGAGCCAATTATCCTCTGATATAAAGAAGGATCTTTTATAAGAATTCCTTCTATTTTGGTGAGTTGTCTTCCTATGACCATAGGAGTTGTGACTGATGCACAATTATGCATGTTAAATCTTTTAAGAATATCTAAGATATACTTTCTTTGATTCAGATAAAAACCTGACTTATCCCGATAGACTTCAATCCCAAGGATGTAGTAAATAAAGCCGAGATCCTTCAGAGAAAATAGTGCATGCAGTCTTTGGATGAAGCTTTGTAGATAGTTATTGTTGTTTCCTGTGATGAGTATGTCATCAACGTAAACAAGGATGAATACAGTGAGATTTTTTTGTCGAAGGAAGAATAAGGATACGTCGCTTTTTGAATTCCTGAACCCCCAATGCAGCAGAGTGAACCACAGTCGATCAAACCAAGCACGAGGTGCTTGCTTTAAACCATAAATGGCCTTGTTCAATTTACACACATGCTTTGGATGGTTTGAATCTTCAAATCGTTCTGGCTGTCGCATGAACACATCTTCCTGAAAAAAACCATTGAGGAATGCATTATTTACATCTAGTTGTCGAATATCCCAATTGAATGATACAGCTATTGTCATCACAATTTGGATGATAGTAAGTTTTAGCATAGGGCTAAAAGTTTCTCTATAGTCAACCCCAAGTGCCTGCTGAAAGCCCTTCGCAATAAGTCGAGCTTTGTGTCTAAAAATGGAGCCATTGGGCTTGAATTTAGTTTTGGAGATCCACTTACAGTCGACTAATTTTTCTTCACCAGTGTAGGGTACTAACCTCCATGTCTTGTTTTGTTGTAGTACTTTTAATTCTTTGATCATGGCTTGTTTCAATTGAGGGGACGTTAAAGCAACTGCCACTGAGTTTGGTTTTAAATCTCGAGGCAAATAGGTTGAGTTTTTAGCTTTTAAAAATCCAGTGAATGGATACTTGGGCTTGAATACTCCATCCTTCGCGCATGTTCTCATGGGATGTATATTTGTGTGAACTGGACTATGTTCTTGATCTGTAGATTGGATCAAAGG
This sequence comes from Erythroxylum mucronatum, assembly GCA_027563825.1. Classification (NCBI taxonomy): domain Eukaryota; kingdom Viridiplantae; phylum Streptophyta; class Magnoliopsida; order Malpighiales; family Erythroxylaceae; genus Erythroxylum; species Erythroxylum mucronatum. The sequence continues at coordinate 8,954,728 of JAOSBP010000001.1, read as the reverse complement.
TTGAGTTTTGTTCAGCTGATTCAGGATCCCCGTTGATTCTAGGATTGACGAAGGTGCTGATAGTGGACTTGCTGTGTGAGTGAGAGAGTCTAACATAGGAGAATGTTGTTCTGAATTCTTCGTCGTATCTTCAGTGGTTATCTTATAATTTTGAGAGTTGATGATCAATGAAAGAACGTATTCGTTCTTAGATGGTGTCGAGTGGTGACGTAAAAACCCTTCAATGCATGAAAATGTTGACGCATCAAAAACAACATGTCTGGAAGTATATAGGCACTTATACCCTTTTTTATTTGAGGCAGGACCAAGATATACACATTTCTGGCTATGAAATTGAAACTTATGAGCATTGTATGGTTTCAAGCATGGGAAACAAGCACACCCAAAAGGTTCGAGTGTCTTGTAGTCGGGTTCAGCTTTGTATAACAGACATAAGGGAAGAATTAACCCAGTAAGTGAGAGGAAGACGCGCCTAAGCAAGCAATGTTAGACCCATTTCAACAATGTGTCGATATTTCCTCTCTGCTCAACCGTTCTGTACAGAAGTGTAGGGGCAAGTAAATCGCATTTGAATACTCGTTGCTGGTGTGACTGGAATGAATGGTTTATATTGCGCCCCATTATTGCATTGAAGAGCCTTAATCTTGGTGTTAAACTGGTTCTCAACAGATATCCGAAATAAATTGAATGCATGTATGGCTTCACCTTTATGTTTTAGTGGATACAACCATGTATATCTGCTAAAATCATCTAAGAAGTGTATGTAGTAACGATGACCATTTGAAGATTGTATAAGTGAAGGTCCCCAAATGTCTGTATGTATTAATTCTAAAGGAGAGGACGCATGAGATTCAGACTTTGCAAATGGCAATTGTTTAGATTTACCGTATTGGCAAGCTTCGCATACAAATTTCTGAAAAGAAACATTGATATTGCATTTGTTCAGAATTTCCTTTAAGATCCTATCGCTAGGATGTCCTAGTTTGTTATGCCATTTGACAAATTCAGTTATACTCTCCTTTTGTGCTGGAGGATCAGAAGGAGGAGAAGTTGCCATATTCACCTATGCCTACCACGCCACTATATCCATGGGATATAATCCTTGTTTTGCTTTCTCGTGCACCAAAAATTTGCTTGTCTTTTTATCCTTCACAACACATTTATCATTAGTGAAATGTATATCAACATTATTATCTCTAATGAGCTTGTTGACACTCAAAAAATATTTAGTTGCTAAAGGTACCAATAAGACATCATTCAATCAGATAGTAGAATTAGGGACAGGCAGGGAGGTGGAACTAATACCAGTTACTTGCGTTTTCTCACCAGTGCAAGTATAGAGATGTGTCTTACCTACTTTTGTATAGCAGTCAAGTTGATCAGTGTCAGATGTAACATGATACATAGTGTCACTATTTATGTACCAAGACTGGTCTGCTACTGATTGAGGTTGAGCTTGAGCATAGCAAGCTTAAGGTGGATAGATGTTTGAACTCTGGTTGTAAGTTGGTGGTTGAAATGTTTTCTCAAACCGATAATAGTAGTTTGCAAAAACGTGACCAGGCCTCTCACAAAGGTGACAGTAAGGGCGTCCAGTTTTATTGTAGCCTCCTTTACGTCCTCGTCCTCGACGATTGCGAAAACCATGAGAGTTTCTTTAGGAGCCACGTTCTGAGTTGCCATACGTTGGATAAGATTTTTCAAATTTACCTTTTTGAGCCAAGTTCACAAAAGGTTGAATAGATAAGCTAGAAAAATGACTTAATTATTCAAGACGACTCTCAAAGGCAAGTAATGAAGATTGTGTATCTATCCATGTCAGATCTAGCTGATCTACCAGCTTGACTACTACTGCATTATAGTCTGCATCTAGGCCATTCAACGTGTGAAGGATAAGATCTTCAGTTGCTACAGAGGCTCCTGCCAGCGTTAGTTGATTGGAGATGGTCTTCATTTTAGTGAGATATTCTTCCATCTCGAGAGCATTTTTACATGTTTGATGAAGCTTCGACTTGAGCATCATCACCCGAGACTTTATTGAGGCACAAATAAGCTCTCGTCATTTACCCATAACTCTCGAGCAGTTTTGTAGTGTAGAAGTTGAGCTCCTACCTCTAGGGTCATGGTGTTCCTTTGCCAGCCAACCAAAAGATGATCGAGAGAGTACCACTCATCAAAAACTGGATTTGTAATCATTCCAGTTTCTCCAGGAATAAGACGCGATGGAGCAACTTAAGTGTCATCGATGTGAGATTGAAGAAGGTTCCCTTCAATTAGTGGTAGCACTACTGATTCCCATACCAGATAATTGCCTCTGTCCAAATTAATGGAAGTAGTCTGGCTTAAAGAATTAAAGAGTGAGCATGTCTTTAGCCGAGGACTGACGAGAGCAGCTGAGGCAAAAGTTACTGAGGAACCATCTGACGATGCTGTAGCGATTACTCAATTCTCTGATACCAAGATAAAAAATGAATAATTAAGTGATATGAATAATGTTCGCAGTTGCTTTACTGAGCCTCAATGTAATGTTTTTATATTGATATTCATAACAGAAATTTGTTACAGGAGGGAGAAAATAATGAGTGCTCTATACAGCTATGTACGACAATAATAGAATGTACTGAAAGCATATCGTAATATTTACATATAGTTGTCCTAACGTTTATACTTTAACAGGCTTCCGATATTCAATTTATGAGGGCTTGGTGCTACTGTTGTTTGCTCACCAAGAAAAAAGAGGGAAAATGGATGGTGGCGTAGATTGCGTAGATTTTGTTGTTCTTTTTTATTTTAATCTTATTTTAGTTTGGAAGGAAGACATAATTTCTTGTGTGAGGGAGTAATGTTTAACAACAGAAGTGCTTATTCATGTACTTGTCTAATATTTTGTTCGTCAGGCTTTCAATCGGGAGTCTAAGAAGCATGACTAGTGGAGAAACTTTTTTTTCCCGAAAATTAAATAACTTATATTAATCTATTAATATACAATACAATGATGCTTCAATTCCAGGTTATTACAAAAGATCAATTGTTTGGATTAACAATTCACAAAAACCTGAAAAGACTTACTCCTAGCTACCAGATATACAATGTTTTTCATTCTAATGACCATCTCCTTCTCATATTGCTAGATAAACTAGTTGTTACCCCTCTAGCTAGTAGAATCAACCTGATCTGTAGTACTGTTTCTTGAAAGACCTCCTCTACGCTTATGCTTTCTTGTCTGAATATTTTGCCATTCTTTTCCTTCTATATGTTATAGACCAATGTGCTTCAGCTAATTGTAACAGCCTTGTAATCAACCTGATTCTTTATTTTGATTCTTGTCAAGCCAGTTAACCGCGTCCTCCCAGGACAGTGCTAGACGACTGGTGGAGAAACTTAGCAAAGAAGATTCCTGACATTGCTAAATCAAGGTTTATGTCGGCCTAGTTGCCTCCACCGACTCATTCCTTCTCCCCCGATGGTTAGACGATGAACATTCAATACCATGACTTGAACCTTGAGGTTACAGAGTTTGAGATTTTTAAACTTTGATTGTTCTTCCCTTTATCAATTGCAGGCTATCTTCCACATAATTTTTATTCACTCAATTCTGCATATGGTTCGAAACATATTTTAAAGACTTTGGTTCAAAAAATGAAGCGGTGTGAAGTCAAAGCAATGGTAGATATATTGTTGGATCCCGTTTTCGAAATCCAACTACTCATACAGATTCCCTCAAACTGATAGTGTTGGATACCTTAGACTACTCCGAAATCGGTATAATTTTTTTTTCTTTTTTTTTCTTATCTTATTCATCTTAAAATCATTCTCATACTAAAATCGAAGGTCCAAAGTTGCTTTCTAGTAACTTACCAAATGAATAGTGCACAAAATGACCATTTGAATAGTAACCGGCCAATTTCTGACCCTCATAACTTTTTACTCCTAACTCCGATCGAGACATACCATACCTCGTTTTAAAGATAATAAGATCCCCTACAACTTTCATGAAGGATGGAAATTCCGATTCCCGCTCTAAAGAGGCGAAAAATCCATCCGAAGGTTCAGCCCAATTTACCATGTGAATAGTAATTCGGGAAATCAAATGCATAGTGGGCAGCGACTTTTCAACGCTCATAACTTTTTCATCCTAAGTCGAAATCTAACCCATTTTATACCGTTTTCAAGATCTTAACACGCTCTATAAGTTTCCAGAAGACCTCCCATGCGAATTCCCTCTCTAAGAGGGTCTAAATCTTAAGTGAAGTTGCTGCCCAAATTTAGGAAAATTTGGACAGCACCTCCCCTAAAAATAGATCTAGCCAAAATTTCAATTTACTCATCCATAACTCCAAACCTGCACAAAAACACTTCTATCTTCCAATTTTCACAAGCATCCAACTACAATCATCTCAATTGACCAGCAACACAATCTATTATTTGTTTTTCTCATTTCTAATCTTACAATCAAACATGCTTAGGAAATTTATCCCATGCACTTTACAATTGAAAACTTCAACCATACTTTCTTAGAGAACATACCTAAGATACATTTCAAATTTAACACTCTTACTTTTACAAGGAAACAAATGAATACAAAGCTTCTAATCTCAAAGAACAAAAGACAAAGTACATCATTAACTTCAAAAGGCTATCTAATGCCTAGTTTTCTAATATGAGACTTCTAAACCATCAAATGCATCGGAGTTGCTTCAATCCCGATGCCGGACTCGGTTTCCCGCTCAAAACCTGTGGAGGGGAAATGGGGGGTGAGCTACACAGCTCCGTGGATAATATATTTACACATTGAACAATAAGCGAAAATTGTCTTTTTAAACTTTGCAAACATTTTTAAAACCTTTCAAAACATTTTTAAACTTTCATCAACATTTTCTAAAATTTCCAAATCTTCATTTGAAAAACACT
>JAOSBP010000001.1:8928076-8945521 GCA_027563825.1 Erythroxylum mucronatum | reverse complement strand
TAGAAATCTCAACCAAACAAGTTTTTGTTTTCAGTTTTTATATTACAAATCTCAACCAAACAGGTTTTCGTTTTTTTTAAGAAAAAAAACTAGAAACAGGAAACAAAAACCAAAAACAACAACAGAAAAACAGAAGTGGAACCAAACGGCCCCTTAGTAACTCAAGTCTCAAAGGTGCATTAGAGTATGATCTTGGATATAAGTTTGAACGTTTTCTCTATAAGACAATTATTGAATAACTTCGAGAAAAAAAAAAGAAACTTAAGATTGCATTACAGATTGAAGTAATTAGGGGAGAAGAAACTTAAGCTAAATTGTGAAGGATTTTCTCCGTATTGTTTTGTTTGTAAGGATTGCTCAAATTGTTATTAATATTTTATATAGAAATAGAGGATCATCTTTTAATGTTATATTACTTTTGTTTGTACAATTATATAAATTTATTTTATATATAGAATGTTCGGCATTTTAAATTAATAATATTGCTCTATGATTTAATTTGATAATAATAACCAAATAATTCATAACAAAAAAATATGTTGATACATTACATAAAGAATGACGCAATTACTTAATATTATGGATTATATATATTATATACAGAATATAGATAAAAGTATCTAAGAAATTAAAAATATGGCAAAAATTATATCTCTACTAAACATTAAAAAAGGTGGGGTTTTTTGGATTGTAATGCAATACAAATTGAAGTTTGAGTACTATAAGTTGTTTGTGGAGCAAAATATTACATTTGTTTTCTATTGCACTAATACTGTCTTAATTGGATATGAATATTAGCTTATGTATTATTAATATCATCTTGACCACTACAAAACAAACTTTTATTTCTAATTTTATAGTTCATTCTTTGCCTTCTTTCTTTCATATTATGATACTCTTTAACGAAAGTTTTTATTTTATCATGACTGTATGGATCCATATTATCTTTGATCTTAGTTAAATGTTTCTTTAATCCAGTAATTGATTAACCTTTCATATGTTTATTAATACAAATAAATAGTATAATTCTTTATACCAAGAATCAATTTCACATGAGCTTAAGTTACGAGTACTTGAATTTTCATCTCTTTATCTATAAAAATAAATATAGATGATGTAATAAAATACAATGATAACATCACATTAAAATAAATTTTTTACAGGTGAAGTAAATTTGCTAAAAACATATTGATCATAGTTACTAACAATTATCTACTAGAATGGGAAATTTTCCTTTTCTTATTTATTGGTAAAATCAATAAATTAATAACATTCAAATTTTTTCTTTTGAGTTTATATACTAATTTACATGGAACTTACTACATGCCAATTTGCATTTAGTAGGAGACAAAAAACTTAAATGGTGTCTCCATCCTAATGCACTTGATGATATGAGGAACCAAAAAGCTCAAAGATTAAGATGTAAAATAACCTATTTATTTTGAACTTTGTTCTTAAACGAGTTTAACCAGTAATTGATAGTTGCAACTTGCATATGAAACATATTATATTTATGGAGAAGTGTAAGGTCGATGAAGAGAAAAACGGGTTTAGCTTAAATGAACACAATATGGTAACATATCCTATTTATAGGTGATCACACAAACCTTTTCTCTCCTCTGGGAATTGAAGACCTTAATAAAAATGTGAAGGCAAATGCAAATTCAAATCAGTAGTCTGAGATCTAATTGTTCATTTCTTGTATGCGAAATTTCAATAATAAAAAGCTCAGGCCTTTTCTGATTGGTATCAAATCATCACCATCACACCCAGTCTAAAATCTCGCAGTGAAGCGGGGTCTGGAGAGGTCTGATAGTACGCAGCCTTACCCCTACAGAGTAGAGAGGCCGTTTTCGATAGACCCACATGCAGATGTGATATGCAAAGTAATGATGCAGGACACGAAAAAATCACCAAAAAGTTAAGTAAATAGAATGCCAATAATAGACGCAAACATACCTGAGGCATAACCCGATCTGGCAGGACCTTACACCTTGTAAAGACCTTACACCTTTCACTGAGCCGCTTTGAGAAGAAGACAAATCCTACATTTTAGGCGTCCATCGCGGGAATCCTTTTCAGACAGTGGGTTGAACTTCCTACGTGGGACGTGAGTCATTGACCCTTATTCTATCACGCCAGACTTTCCTACTTCTAGCAACTACTTCCGTGAGGCCCAACTCTGACATATCGTTTTTGATCACTTCCCTCCAGGTCTTGTAAGGCCTTCCCCTCCTTCGCTTATAGCCACTCAGATCTACGAACTCATTGCGCCGTACCGGAGCATCAGAGGGCATCCTGCGAACATGTCCAAACCACCTAAGCCTTATCTCTCTCAACTTGTCTGTAATACTTACTACCTGTAGTCTCTCTCTCACAACCTGATTTCATACCCTATCCTTTATGGTAATGCCACACATTCACCTAAGCATACACATTTCTGTGACTACCAACTGTCTCGTGTGTCAACGTTTAGTCGGCCAACATTTGGCTCCATAGAGCAAGGTGGGTCGAATCGCCATTTTATAGAACTTTCCTTTAAGTTTTACGGGGACCTCTTTATCATACAAAATCCACGATGCACTCCTCCATTTGCACCACCCCGATCTAATACGACGTAGTATATCACCATCGATATTTTCATCACTCTGAATGACAGAGCCTAGGTATTTGAAACTTGATATCTGAGGGATGACGTTAGTGCCAATCGCTACCTCAGCCTGTACCATCTGGCTACCTGAGAAATTGCATTCTAGATACTCCGTCTTGGACCTGCTCATCCTAAAGCCTTTCGACTCTGACGTTTCTCTCCAACGTTCTAACTTGGCATTGACCCCCTCCTTGGCTCATCCACCAGGACAATATCATCAGCAAATAGCATACACCAAGGCACCTCTCTTGAATACGTTTGGTAATTTCATCTAACACTAAAGTGAACAGAAAAGGACTTAGAGACTAGCCTTGGTGTAAGCCAACACCAATAGAGAACGCTTCTGTGTCGCCTCCAACCGTCCTGACGCTAGACAGGGCTCCTTCATACATATCCCTAATCACTCTGATATACGTTGACGGAATGCCCTTTGCCTCCAAACACCATCATATGAGTTCTCTAGGAACCTAGTCATATGCCTTCTCTAGGTCTACAAAAACTATATGCAAATCTCGTTGACGTTCCCTATAGCATTCTATTAGGCACCGAAGCAGATGAATGGCTTCTGTCGTGGATCTACTAGGCATAAACCTGAATTGGTTGGCCGATATCGAAGTAATTTTTCGGATTCTACTTTCATTTTCCTTCTCCCACAACTTCATGGTATGGCTAAGTAGTTTGATGCCTCGATAGTTTTGGTAATGTTAGATGTCTCCTTTGGCCTTGTACATGGGTATTAACCAACTCAACCTCCATTCATTCGGCATCTTGGCGGACTCAAGGATCACATTAAAGATCTGGGCTAACCATTCCGTACCTACAACACTTAATTACTTCTATACCTCTATAGGGATGTCATCTGGTCCTACGGCCTTGCCTCTCCCCATCCCCTTCAAAACTTTTGTAATTTCACCCCTCGTGATCCGCCCCCATGCGTGCCTAGTTAGACATAGTCCCAACTTGGGGGGGGGGGGTTCCCTTAACACTATGCTTACCAAGTTGTCGTCATTAAATAGCCCATGAAAGTATGTCTTCCACCTCCATTGGATGGCTTGGGCGTCAGTGAGTACTAGGCCTTCTTCGTCACGTATACAGCAAACTTGGTTGAAGTCCGCCGTCGTACGTACCCTATCTTTCGCTATCTTGAAAATTCTTTGTGCCCTATTGACTGTATCTAAACCCCTGTACAACTTCTCATAAGCTTCTTCTTTAGCCATTGCGATAGTCTTCTTCGCCTTCTGTTTTGCCAGATTATACCTTACTTTATTAATAATCCGCTCCGCCTCAGTTGCACTTGCCAAAAGATCTTTATATGCTCTCTTTTTTGCCTTGACCGTCCCCTGGACCTCGTTTGACCACCACCATGATTCCATTCGCCCCCTCCCCTGTCCTTTAGATACCCCTAGTAGTCTCTATTGGCTGTCTCTCTCACTACGGGGGCTACTCCCTGTCACATCCGATTTGCATCTCCACTCGCAACCCAAGTAGCATTATTCCTAACCTGAGTCTAAAAAAGCTCCACTATGTCCCCTTTGAGTCTTCCCCGTCTGATTTTGCGGCCTGGCTTGGTAAATTTATGTGCCCTCCATCTTTTGATTTCAAAATCCAAAACTAATAATTTATGTTGGGTTGAAAGACATGCGGCAGGGAGTACTTTACAATCCTTGCACCAGGACCTGACACCTGTCTTAACAAAGAGATAATCAATTTGCGTCTTATTCGCGTTGTTCTAAAAATCACCAATTGTGTTGCACTTTTCTTAAAGAAGGAATTCACTATAACTAAATCACAAGCTAAGGCCATGTCTAATAAAGCAACCCTACTATCATTTCTAGTGCCGTATCCGAATCTTCCATGAGTCCCTGAATAGCCGTCTGAATCCGCTCCTATATGCCCATTAAAGTCTCCCTAGAATGAATAGCTTATTTATCCGTGTCAAGATATTTTTCAAGGCGACCTGGATTGAAATCTATGCACAATAGTAATCACTAATCAGAGCGTGATGTTGCTCTATATCTTTGTTTTAGAAATCTTAAAACATTTATAAAGAGTCTTCAGGGAACAAAATCTTGGCTTAGAAAACAAATTCACCTTAGGTTGGGGACGACAGAGAGGGAGAACTAGCGAGATAACGTGGAAATGATGATGAGCGGCAAACTAGCAAGCTGGCGACGAGCGACGACGTATTTTTCGAAGTACCGGACTGGACTCCTCCACTTTACTCTTAAATTTATTCACTACAGGCCCAGTCCTCCATTTCAACTGCACTGTAAAAAGGAAACTAGAAGAAGCAGCTTCATGCTTAGTACTCTGTGCAAGGCCCAAACAAACATTGCAAATATAATCCAAGGGTAGCTTTTAGTCTAGTCGACTGAATAATAACAATAATAATGTCTTTTTGTCTCCACCAACTCATGTGGTCCACTGCTGTCACTGTTTGCTCTGTGTATGTGTGTATATATATATATATATAATATTATCACTGGTTTAAAGTGCCTGTTTCATGCTCATCCAGCTAAGCTCCTATCTTCACAACCCCCCCTTTCCAAACCACTTTAACACTAAAAGCCTGTGACTACTACACTGCACACATCATGTTAATTTCACAAATCTTGCATTTTAAGCTGCAATTCCCTAAAAAATATATGAGAACTCACTGACTTTGCGCTCAAGAGCAAACATTATTGCATTACCTCTGACACATACATTACATTTTATTATTTCAATATGAAGTTGGTATAGTAACAACAACATCAACAAAATAATAATAATAATGAGTGCACTCAAGAAATTCCTTCTACATGTCAATGATAGAGTTTTGTCAGCTTGCATAATCCAGCAAGAGCAACATCAAATAGCAAATAGATGTAAAATTAGTTCCTTTGTCACAATCGTACCCAGATGATGGGTCTGGGGCCACCAAAATTTCCACGTAACATTACTATATATGCCCTGCCGACACATTCCCAACCTCAGGTTCGGTGCTTTTGGCTCTTTTTCCCGAGCCTATTAAACCACTTTACTAGATCCCTCAGGCCTTAGTCTTTATTGTATAATTGTTTGCGTACTGATTTGTTAATGATAAGCCAAAGTTTCCATTAGCTGAGCTCTTCATTAGTGCAAAGAAAGCAAGAAAATGAGTACCTTTGGATAAATGATGTAGATTTATGGTATTATCATTACCCTTGGCGTAAGCATTACAAAGATCAAAAGGTGTTTCCTAATACGAACTTGTTCCGGTGTTTCAATTTCACTTTGGTTCAGATCTTCTTCATTCCAGGTCTGGAATCGATTTTCCTGATACTGACACCTATCTTTGTTCATCTCGTACAACTTTTTACTTGCTCTTCTTGTTTAGTCACTTCCAACTCAAACTTTTTTTATGTTTCGCTTGTCTTGGTCTAGTTTTAAGCTTTTTACTATCTGGAAACAGCAGGAGGGTGACTTCCTGCTCCCTTAAGATTATTTTCTTGTAATTTGTGGTGTTGAATTGTGCTGTTTATTCTCAAAAAGAATAAAAAAGAAAAAGGAAAGAAAGATTCGGGGTTTCTGTTTCATTTTTCTGATCTTCCAAGTTCATGCTGTCCTTGGAGGATTGATTGTGACAAACCATAGATCGCCGGGAACCTTAATTCTTCAGAATGCATTCAGCAAAATCGGAGTCAGATATAACGAGTTTAGCTCCATCATCACCTTCAAGGTCTCCTAAACGCCCTGTATACTTCGTGCAAAGCCCTTCAAGAGACTCACACGATGGAGATAAGTCATCGTCAATGCAACCAAGTCCAATGGAGTCACCGTCACATCCGTCTTTCGGAAGGCATTCAAGGAACTCCTCTGCGAGTAGGTTTTCAGGCATATTTAGGTCGTCTTCCGGTAGGAAAAGTGGAAGGAAAAGAAGCGATCAAAAGGGATGGAACGACAAAGGGTGGCCTGAGTGTAATGTGATTTTGGAAGAAGGGCAATATGATGATGCAGAGGATAAAGCATTCACCAGGCGATTTCAGGCATTGATTGCTTTGTGCAGCTTCGTGCTCTTGTTTACTGTTTTTTGCTTGATTATTTGGGGTGCAAGCAGGTCCTATAAAGCTGAGGTTACTGTCAAGGTATGCCAACATTTAGTATCAATAGTATCTTATATCTTGTGGAGATTCATTCTTTTCTCTTTCTCCCCCTTTGACACTGGCATCATCTTCACTCTGTTTCTGGATTTGTCTCTGTCTTCTCTTTCAGCAAAAGTTGATTAGTAATAAGTTTTTTGTCGATTTTGTTTAAGGTTTATTTTCATTTAAAACTGCAATAGCACTTACGATGGTTGATTTTACAAAAGTTGATCAATCCATATAATTTAAGACCCCTTTATTTTGATAGTCTGGGAAACTTCACAATCAAGTAGTTTATTTTGTAGCCTTTTTAGAGATGTAAACACCTGGAGTTACTCTCAAGATCTGTAATATGGAAGTGGATTGAGTAATGAGAAGTGTACCAACAACAAAATCCAAAAGTTCTTACTTCCAATGGAACATGTTTTACTGCATTGACATTGATTTCTTATAAAAGCTATGAACTTTGCAGAGCTTGCTAGTTCAGAACTTCTATGTAGGGGAAGGTTCAGACTTCTCAGGTGTTCCAACGAAGATGTTCACAATCAATGCCACTCTGAGAATGAGCATATACAACCCTGCTACACTCTTTGGCATTCATATCAGCTCCATTCCAATCAATCTCATATACTCTGAAATCCCTGTTGCTACTGGTCAGGTAACTTGAGACTTTCTCCAAACTCAGCTCTTTGATTCCTAGTAATATCTTTTAGTCAGCTCATAGTGCTGGTTTTCATCGAATACTGTAGCTGAAGAAGCACTATCAACCCAGAAAGAGTCATAGAATTGTATCAGTAGTTGTGGAAGGAAACAAAGTTCCAATGTATGGAGCTGGATCAAGTTTAACAGTTTCTCAAACTGGGATTGTGGTCCCATTGACACTGAAGTTTGAAATCAAGTCAAGAGGGTATGTGGTGGGAAAGCTGGTGAGGACCAAGCATCGAAAGAAAATTTCATGTCCTTTGGTCGTTGATTCTACTAGCAACAAACCTATCAAGTTCAATAAGAATACATGCACATATGAATAGTTTTCTAAGTTGATGATATTGAGCTATTTAGCTTTTTCCAAGGACGCTGCAATGGAGGAACAAGTCGAAAGTATTTCAAGTTCATTATTTCCTTGACCTTTTTTTCTTTCAGTTGGTGTTGTTTTATGTTTGTTTTCTTATATGATTCATGCGCAAATAAAGTGTATATATGAATGATGGATCTCTTATATAACTGTATGGAGGATTCAACCATAATAATTGATGGATGTGTTAGAAATTAGGACAAGATCTGATCTTACATGTAGCGAAATGATAACGAAAATTTTCATTTTGATTTCTCGAAATCGAGATCATTTAAATCTTATAACATGATTATCATATAAAATATAATAAAACACAAAGTATAATTTATACTTTATTCCGATATTTGATCATTTTTCTTCCCATTTCTCTCCAATCAATTTTGAAATCGCTTCATCTTAATCACTATTGCCATACAAGTGTCTAATTTCTAACAGTATTTATAGAACATGTTCACAAAATTTTACAGTAAAGAAGATTAGGTAAGAAGTGTTAGCTCCTTTAAAGCTTAAATCTATTTATAATGGGCTATATATATTCTAGTAATTTAATTAAAATAAAATTCTAATTTCAATTAAAATATAATTTAAACTATAATTAAGACTAATTAAATACTAATTATGTCCAATTAAGATCCAATATTTTATATTGATTTTTTATTAATATTTCATATTTAATTGTAAAGTTTCTCAAATTTTACAATCAAGTTTAACTTGATTAAATCTTCTCTCTTTAACTCATTATTTATATAAGATCCATTAAGTTCTCAAATATATTGACATTGATATAAATTATAACCTTCAATTATATCTAGGATTAGAAAAATTAAATTCCTTTAATTTATTTTTAATTATCTAACTAGACAATTTATATCTATATATTAAGATTGACATCTACCAACGCATTATGACTAACTCAATATTTAAGAATATCAGGGTAGTTTTGACTAACCTATTTTTTTGCATGATTTTTATGTATAATTTAATCATTTCATCATATAATGATCAGATTATACGTAGAACATAGAATTAACATCTACTTTATTTGAGTTCAATCATATCAGTTCTCCACTATTAGTAATCAATTCAATTAATAACATTTGAAAACTATTTTCAGACTACCATTTTGTTTTGGTCAAAGATTTCTTAAATTAATAATAATTAAGAATAGTATAACATTATCCTTAATTATTTTAGGGTGATGAATCCTATATTGATCACTCAAATACCTCTACATAATTCATGCTATATTCAATGAATACTGATTGAGCTACCTTTGAATAGAATATGTCATAAGTAGTATCAAAACACAATAATCCCAATATGAGATACTTTGGTGATCTCAAGTGTAACACCCAAATACCCCCTGGGAGGATACATGGATGTCACCCAAGACGAATGCATGCCAAGATCCAAATAGAAATCATAAAACGTACCGAATTTCTTTCATATTCTAACCCCTAAAATGGGGCGTTACATCAAGTCTAAGGATCACTTATAGAATCATTACAATTAGAATTTCCATAGATATACAAGCAATATTTCAAATGGATTTCTTATATGGGGTTGATTCAGTGAAATTGCTTTTTTAACAAGTATCCACACGTTTGTTTAGGTATTTTCACACTTTAATTTACGAGATTGACTACTTCTTTTTATAAAGAGCAAATATAATGTGTGCTAATCTTTTTATGCTCTACTAATGTCTAGTCTTAATAGAATATGACTAAGAACATTTTAAGGATAATACATAAATGTAATATAAATCTCATATGATCTTATCATAATTTTATTTGTTATGTATATATATCCTATAGACTTTATCATATATATATGAATATGTATAAGATAAGAATGCTTTAAATAATTATGTCATTAAACTATAACAAACCGATTGTATATCATATCTTTATATGATGTCATACTATTGCTGAGATAGTGTTTTAGTGAGAACATTTTACTAGATTCTCTATATTAAGTACTTGCTTAAATCTTACATTGTTTTTCTTAATTATCATCAAAATTAAGAAAACTTACCTAACATACTTGGATATTTGATGAGATCATAGCTCCTTTTGCATGCCCAACTACTCTAATTTTTTAGAGTACATTACTTTTTGAAAAATGCAAGGAACTATACCAACTTCAATAAAGAACTTCTTGATCCAATTAATCATTTTCGCTAAATGGAAAATGCATTATGGACAAATTGGCAATAATCCTACATTGAAATACTTCCAATCTTATAATAATATTGTTTTAAGTAAAAGATAATTTAATAAGAATTTACTCGTAAAGTTAATATCTTTATAATCTTAAACTCAAATATCAACTAATATATAAAATAATGAATATCTTTAATACTTCACAAGTATCAGATATCTCAAACACTAAATACCTTTAGTATATTATCTATATATTTAGACAAAATATAGAAATCCCTTCCTTATATATCTTCACATATCTAATTTCCATAATTAAGTTGTTACTTTTTTTATATCCAATAATAGTTGTTCTTGGACAATTATATCTTCAACTATTAAAAATACATATTGTTCTCTCTATGAGCAATATATCTCTACATACTTTTACTGAAGAGGATAAATATACTCTTACTAAGCTTCTTTTAAACATGATGAATCCATAATTTTCTAAAAAATAAACACTTTGAATTTAACATAAAAGTAATTCTTTCAACATCTTGTAGCCTGTCAGTGATATATCAAATGTATTAATAAAGGCACTAGTTCCAATTATACATACTATTATGAGATTTGAACTTTTCAAATTTTATCTTACTCTCACTATTTATCTTAAGAACGGTTTTTTAATAAGTATTAATTGAAACATTATTTAATGGGTTTGTAAAATTATATCCAACCTTTTGGATATCTTATAACCTTTTATTATCCAATTTAGTTCTAAACTTATTGAATAACACATATTTCAACTAAGTTTCACATCTTAAAATCATCAACTTTGGTTGTTTTGAAGTCATATCATTTCATGTCTAATATGAAATCTTGTTGATTACCTTAATTGAAACTACTGAAGGTAAGTTGTAGTACTAGGCATAAGTATATGAGAAATAAATATTACATCTTACAATATCTCATATCGTATCTATACACAAATCCATACTCTAATGAAATCTAATTGTGAAGGTGTTTATTAAAGAATCTCACCCTTTATAGATAACAAAAAAAAATAGATCTCATCATATCGATCTTATCGAAATGCTTCAGCATTCTCGATGCTTAATTTTAACTTAGATTTAGACAATTTGAGCTTTGCAAAATTTTTAAATTGATATTTTATTTAATACATATGACCATATAACATAAAGTTATTAGTAATCTAATCTAATTCATACAGTTTATATTCAAAATGATAGATCTGTCCTTGTATGTCTCATTTTGTTGATCTAACCAATATGACATGAAAGGATAGTGTCGTTTTATCTAAGTTTGTATTATTGCCATTTATGTTCAGCATATGTTTCTTTCGATCCAACACATACAAACTATTTGTATAAATTTAAATAAATCAACAATTTATTTCTTGTCATATCTTGAACATTTTAATAATGTTGAATCTAAATTCAATATCAAATACTCAAAAGCATGAATTTGAAATATATATGATCTCTATCATATTTCATATAAGTAAGGAAAGCCATGTAATCAATTTTCTTCTTATGATAACTATTATCATGCTATAGCCAATGCCTTCAATTAATGTCCATATTTATGCTTTTAGTAAACTAAATTGAGTGGAATAATTCCATCAAGGTACCATACCTTTCATCTTTAATTTATGCAACCTCTCATATCTTTCTATCACAGTACCGACATACATCTTATATGATGCCATTAAAGTCTATGAGACATTAGTCAACTTAAAATGTCATTAAATATTATCATCTATATGATTTCAACATATCTCTAAAACTTTGTCACCAAATCCTTAGCAGATATTAATAGCAAAATTGCATAGTGGACATAAACATTTTTTATCTAAATTTGAGTGCTCTTCTTAAACATAACCTATATCCGAGAAATTTGGTTAACTAATAACTTAGTATCAATTATGGAATTAAAGTCAAAACATTGACTTTGATACCATTGCTAGGAAATTAGGGCAAGATCCGAGTCCATGTGCAGTAGTTTTTATTTTGATTTCCCAAAGTAATGATCACTTAAATTCTATAACATAATTAGCATATACAATGCAATAAAGTATATATCAAAATTCGTACCTCATTTTGAAGTTTAATCATTTTCTTGTCTTTCCTTTAAACTATTTTTGAATTTAGGTCATCTCAATCATAGTAGCTACAAAAGTACTTGGTCTTCAATGACATATATGGAACGTGTGAGAGAACTCTACAATTATTGTAGAGTATGTTAGGCAATAAGTGTTAGCTTCCTTAAAACCTAAGCTTATGTGTATTACGTTATGGACATTTTAGTAATTTAATTAAAATAAAATTTCAATTTCAATTAAACTTTAATTAGAATTACAATTGATTATAATATATACCAATTATGCGCAAATAAGATCCAATATCTCATATTGATCCATATTTATTAAGTATCTCATGTCCATTCATAAAATTTGTTAAACTATCTATTGCCAACATATTTGAAAAATTAATGAGTCACACATAAAGAATGAATGAAGAGAGAAAAAGTTGTTTTAATAACCTATGAAAAGTTGTTTGTTGGGATTAATAATTTCCTTGGTGTTCTAAGCTAGGATTGACATAAAGATGGGATTTAGGAGATTTCTTTTTTGTCTTATAACCAGATCTCCTCTTCTCTACTATTTTTAACTCTTCAGGAGTAATTTTAGTGATGTTTGCTTGGGAGTTGATCTCCTTCAACTGCATTGGTTGGTGTTGAGCCATTTGATATCTAGGAGGAGAAATTTGGTTTGCACCTCTCACAATTGAGCATCTCCCATAAGTTCCTTGATCAGTTACTTGACCAATCTCCTCTTGATCTAGATTGGAATTAGGCACTATATCAATGATCCGAGCTTCTTGGTTTTTCCCTTCCAAAGCTTTAGCAGAACCTACCAACAATCGTAGTCTCCTTTTGTGAACATTTTCCCTATTGTTCTCCGTTGCTTCCATTGCTTTCCAACCAATGTAAAATAATGTTTCCAATGGTAGGAGATTTAGATAGTGTTTTCCACCAGTTTATCATCTTTACCAAGCCTAAGTAGAGGGATTTCATCTGGGAATTGATTAGTTACATCAACAATAATATAGATTATAGTTTACCCTATATGTTTCTTCATACAAGTAGCTCCATCCATATAAATAGGTTTGCCAATGTAGCTAGCAAGAAGGCTCAAGCCATTTGTAGACCACTATTCCAGTGGAATTTAAAGAAAGCTAACTCAAATAGGAACATGTTTTTGTTGTATCTCCTCCATTTTAATCCCCATCTTCCGCATTTATAAAAGAATATGATTGTTATTAATATGTTATTATTAATATGTTAGGGGCCTAGCTCAAGAATCTAATTTGTAGCTCCTTATTGTTGAACTTAGAGAGGAGAAGGTAGTCCTCATTTAGGAGGACATCCTGTAAACCACGAGATCTCTATTTAAGACTATATTAATCACATATCAAATTTTAACTACACTGAGAAAGAAATTTAGGCAAAGCCCATGTAAGTAATATCGATAGCTTGCTTGTCTGCAAAATCACTTGAAGAACTTCATTTGAAAGTTTGTGTTAGTATTATTATATCTTTATGTGAGTACCCTCGCTATCCACAGAAATGATGCAACAATTTTGTTAATTAAAATATTCTAAGATTTAATTACATTCTTCGTTTGGTTTTATTAGCTAAAGAGTCCTTGAAAACTGTTAAGAACAAATGCTCTCAAATCCCATGTACTCCTTCCTTTCAATCTTCTTGATCATGTGTGCTACACCAACACCACCTATTGGGAAACCAACAAATCCTCCAATAATGAGGATCAACACTTGAAATTCTTGTGAATAATACAAGACTTGGAAAAAAAATTGTGTGATTCCACATACCTAATGATAATATACTCACAAAGATTGTCAAGACAAGAGCAAAGATGATTATGGATGATCTTCCCAAGACACTGATCAGCTTTCTTACCACATGTTGCCCCACTAGAGCAGATATAGCAGCTACGACGAAGAAGTAAAGAGCTGCACTAAGTTGGAGAGAACTCATCAGTATGGAAGGAAAATGGTTGTCTTGTTACTCTACCATGTTTGTTTATCTAAAAGACTTACTGTACGGAATTGGGAAACGTTTCAGAAGGTAATATTCTATTGCTGACATTGAAGCAGAAAATATCATGGCAAAGGTCGCTGTGGCACTTGACACCTACAAGAGAGATTCGTTCACAAAATTGAACTATGTTCAAGCATCTATACAAAATAGGAAACCTTGCCTGTGGTGGGATGCCCATCTCTAACATGAGAGGGCCCAAAATGAAGCCTCCACCGAGACCAAGCATGCCACCAATTATGCCAGCTAACAGAGCAAGTGCAGAGTAAAGAACAAGTTGGTCTACTCGCCAATAGATGTTTTCTTCTCCTCTGGAGGCTATCTTTCTCCGCCCATTGTTCAAACAAACTGCCTCATACAATGTCACCCCAATAGTTGTTGGGATCTGATCCAAGAGAACATAACATAATAACAGGTTCTAGCAAATTTGATGGAAGAATAAGAATGTATGATAGTCCCTTGTTGTGCTAATGAAGGTACCTGCAATATGTTTAACACCCAATATGCAACCGAACAGGTTTTTGAGTAATTCTGAGCCAAAGTCATAGGTTCCCCGTTACCCTTGATTGGAATATAAAAGGCCAAAGAGAGATGTCTAGGAATTGAGAAACTAAGGGGAGGATCAAACCTTCCCAATCTGCAATACAAGAATAATCAACCAGACAGCAACGAGAAGTCCAAGTTCTTTCCAGTAAACATTCTCAATGATAGAGACCTGAGACAATATTAGAACTGAAATTCTAAAAGATCAGAGATTAATGAAAAGAAGACTAGTTAACTGCTTACCTCTTCCCTTTTCGATGCCCTATCTTCTGGTTGAGCTTTAGTAGTGGGATCTTCAAGAGGAGGCTGGGCCTCCAGTTCTATAGTGTTATCATCTGATTACAGAGAAATTCTGATTGGACTAATGGTATAACGAGAAGTAACAACTTATATGCACTTGATTGAAAGGGAAAAAATAACACTAACATTTAGCTTCCATCTGTTTAATAGCCTCCTGAAAATTCATGGTAAGAAGTGAAGCAGCAAGCAGGAGAAATTTAAGTTTAAATCATAATACCATCAAACTGTGCTTAAGGAATGGAAAGACTAACAGACAACCTTCTTGGATTTGGTTTCTTTTTTCCAGGTTTCAACACCTTTTATCAATGATTTGGTTGAAGTGGCTACAAGCAGCAGATAAAGATAAAGTTATTCAAGAAAATGCAAGAAAAGTCTTCATCTCTTTATTCAAACACAGTACCTAAGAATATAATTATTATCAAAACAGTGATCATCCAGTCAGGAGAAATCACATTTAGAGCAACTCCAATACTGATTCCCAACAGCAACATTGGCTGAAATAGAAGTGCAAGGTCATAGTCGATGATTGGTAACTCAAGTGTGGGATGCCTTAACTTCAAATTGTAGTAAACCGTTGAACCTGCTGCTCCTGTGACCATACCTGGAAACGTAACCTACATCAGCTTTAAGAATGGATACATAAAAACACACATGTTGTGATAGGAAAGATGATGATAGAGAGTATTAATCCTCTTATACCCATTAAGAGGATAGTTATTATGAAACTTTGATAGTAAGATTGAATCAATCAAAATTGTAATATGATAATGATTGCATTACAGTCCTTACATTTTGATATCGCTGTGGATGATTTGGCATCAAACCCAATAATTAATGTAAGCATGGGAACAAAAATGCCGCCTCCACCAACACCTCCTACACTCCCACATGCTGCTCCGAAGAATCCAATTATGGTGCACACCACAATTTTCCACCCAAATTCCATGCCCTGCAAAGCACAATCTTAGAATTTAGAGTCCTTTCCGTTAACATCAAGATAGTTCCCAGGAGGAAGAAGTCAGGGTAGAAAACATTATTCATGGTCCTAGTTGATTGGAGGTCTAAAATCTGTTAGGTTCCAAACCTAAGAAGTAAACACTCGCAACACTAATGAAACAATAAAAGTATATGATAGGACTTTATGAAGAGCCATAAAGTTCCACTTCACTTTATCCAAAACCAAGGAAAAATAGGACATGATTTACCGGCCAAACATGTTTATAACTTGATCGACCTTTCTGGTAAAAGAAACTCAGCACTCTCCTTGCTTGATGAGACTCAATCTCTTTGGTACCATTATGGATAGAGCTTGCAGGTGTTAAATTTGTGTCTGCTAGGACAACAAACGAAATCCCAATAAGGGAACCACTAATAACTACTGTTAACAGTCTCAAGCACAACCGTTTCACTTCAGCCCGAGCCATTATTGTTTTCCGCCAATCTAAATGTTGTTCTTTGAACATAAACTCCTGTAGGCGTACAAAGTTTTTATTCCGAGTACAAGAACAGCAAACATATCCCTCCTAAACCAACTCTATCGTTGAAACAGAGTTGGCACCCCGCTAGAACACCCTCTTTTTGTTATAGCATCAGAGTCCACGTTCAAGAATTGTCATTTGTGCTAGCTCTGGACGTGTGCATTGTATAAGAAGACCCTCTTCTAGTTATAGCATCAGAGTCCACATTTAAGAATTGACATTTGTGATCTATGCGTGTACGTACGTTGTATATGAATAGTCCATCATTCGAGAAGTGTCATTTGTGCTCAGTGCTCACTGCGTGTATATTGTACTATGAACAGCCTTTCTTGGTCATAGCACGAGACCACATTCAAGAAGTGTCATTTGTACTCAGCGCGTGTGTAGTGGTTCTATATCTCCTGAAAGCGGTCTGTCGTTTTTGATTGCGTGAAGCAGTTATATAGACGAAAGCTGACATTCATGATAAACCAGTTCTCTTGAAGCTATTTCAAACCACGTCTACGCGACATGTAATACTGTTCTTTTATCCAGGTGAAAATTACTATATTGTAGGAGAAGGATTTCACTTATTTCGGAATGTACTTAGTTTGTCTTTATGAATGGTGACGGAAGATTTTTATAGACAAAAATCAAATGTCGAGTCCTCGTCATTCCATTTCAAGCGTAGTTGCGGATGCTGGAGAAAAGCTGAAGAGTTCACACACGATTTCCGATACATATATACAGACTCTTCAAATAAGAAGGAACCGTGGAGCCGAAGAGTTCACACAGGAATTCTGACATACAGACCCTTGGAACCGTAAAGCTGAAGACTTCGTATGCATTGCGAAAACGAGAGCCGATCGTTGGGAATTAATTCAAATTTTAAAGTTGTTTAGAATTAATTCAAATTTTAGAGTTGTTTAATTTTTTTAAGAATAAATCTTAGATTATCTTAGGAATTAGTTTGATTTATGTCACATGTTTAGCAAGGTTATTTAGTTATCCAAGTCTTTAGGAAGTTAGTAAGTTGTGG
>JAOSBP010000001.1:8911558-8927976 GCA_027563825.1 Erythroxylum mucronatum | reverse complement strand
ACATGTTTAGCAAGGTTATTTAGTTATCCAAGTCTTTAGGAAGTTAGTAAGTTGTGGAGTCATGGTAATGGTAGTGGCTCAATTAGTATAGGTAGTGGGGTCAATTAGTGGCCATTATTTCCTATTTTTCTGCTTTAGAATTATATAAATTATTGTATT
Source organism: Erythroxylum mucronatum (assembly GCA_027563825.1). Lineage (NCBI taxonomy): Eukaryota > Viridiplantae > Streptophyta > Magnoliopsida > Malpighiales > Erythroxylaceae > Erythroxylum > Erythroxylum mucronatum. Next base: position 8,927,817 of record JAOSBP010000001.1, on the reverse strand, counting down.
GTATTGTGTTTTGTTTTTTATGAAAAGAAAATCCAAACTATTTGTGTTTCACTCAATATCTTTCTTTCCTATTATATTTCTTTCTCTTTTGTTCTTCAAAAATCCAACACTGATATGCCACGTCGAAGAGTTCCCAGAAGTCTATCGATCCACTTTCAGGTTTAGCTTCTAATCTACAAGGAGAAGAGGGACAAGGAATGTTTAGGTGGTGCTTGCTTGTTGGTTCCCATGTAGAATTGTAACATTTATGAGAATGAACATATCATTAACGATTATGAATTTAATCAGTATAATTATAATGGATGATTAGAATGAAAAAATAATTATTATTATTAGTATTAATGGTGGTTGGTTTGTTGAAAATTTTGATAAATAAAAATTTATTATATATTAAATTTTAATATATTATAATTAATAATATTTAATGTTAATATATTCTAATTAATGATATTTAATTAATTACATTGTTTTATAAAAAAGGAAAAAACAAAAAATTGTTAAATTGATTATAATTAATTTTAATATATTCTAATCAATTATATTGTTTTGCTAAAAAAGGAATAAATTGTTAAAATTTTGTTTTAGTTCAAATTTTAATATATTCTAATTAAATATATTTAATTTAATACATTCTAATTAATGATATTTAATTTAACACATTCTAATTAATGATATTTAATTAATTATATTGTTTTGCTAAAAAGAAAAAATAAAAATTTGCTAAATTTTTTATAACAAATTTTAATATATTCTAATTAATTATATTATTTTACTAAAAAAGAAAAAGAAAAAGAAAAAGACAAAAATAATTGTCATCGGCGTGAAAGTGAGTGTCGCGCCCATGACACTCTTGTCACAAGCGTGCCAAGGTCGGTCATGCCTGCGACACCCCTCTCACGAACGTGATAGCGATATGTGACGCCCATGACACTTACGCGCTGCTCAAGAATGATTTTTATTCCTATCATATTAAGAGGTATAAAGTAATTCCCAAAATTCAGATATCAGAATGCTATTGATGTAATGGTAATATATAACTAAACAACTATTTTTTATTCCTTACCCGTTCATATCTTTCCCAACTCATTAATCAAGCACTCCAGAAGAATATCAAGCACGTAAAAATAAAAGTTGCATTTCTTTTTCCAAATTGCAACTTACATGCTTTTCAATGCAAACATAAGTTAATTATGTAAAATAAGAAAAATAATTGCATTTGAATTAGAAATATTCAAAATAACAGTAAGGTAAACTAAGAAATTTCTATTCTAACTTGATTACTAAACCACGACCTTGCATAATTCTACAATTTATGCAATCCATTCAGACTTACAACTTCCTAAAACTTGTATTTCATTCACCAACTTTGGATTTATTTTGCTTGGAGACACCTTAATTAACTATTAATTGCTTTGAATTTACATCAAAAACATAAACTAACAAATGTTACAACATTTTTTCATTGAATTGCTACTTCTTTCCTTACTTAGCTTCACTTGATTCTTAAGAGTGTGTAGTTGGTGTATTTTGAGAAGAACATTAAAATTCAACACTCGTCTTTTTTTTTATTACAAGGGAAAGAAAAACAAAAGAAACTAGTTCATCGAGTCTAATCCCCCACGAAGGGATCGAGGGTACAGGGTTCCTCACAAGTCATGGTAAAGTGCATCCAAGATGCTCGTGGGAGGCGCCAGAAGTGTATGCAGGCCCGGCGCCGCGAAAGAAGCTAAAAATGCCAAATGATCCGCACATTGATCCCCTTTGCGAGGCATATGCTCTAGTTGCAAGTCCCAATCTCGACGAATCAAGTCACGACAGATTCAACACTCGTCTTTAATATTCTTAAGGAAAACACCAAGTTTGCTTTTCCGAAAATATAATCTAGTCCTAGCTTGGACTTTTTGTTTTTGGTTATATCCGTCATGTTTTATTTGGATGGACAATATTCAAGATTTGCTTCTTCTTCTCAGCTTCTTTTATGGCATGATATTTTATTTTGATATGCTTGGTCTTGTCATGTTATATTCAATTCTTCATTATGGTAATTACTATTTTATTATCTACAAACAACGTTCCTAGTGTTAGTTTTCTTTATTCCAAAGTCTTCTACTAATTTTCCATTGAAAATGTATTTATTGGTAGAACTATAGTAGCACCAACATATTCTTCTTCTGTCAATGATGTTGCAGCAACATCTTCCTTCTTAGAATGCTAAACAAACAGTACTCAATTTCTAGGAGAGAAAGTGTAACCACTAGTGCTTTTTGCCTCATCAAATGGCCATGCCCATTCACTTCCAATATAACCTCTCAATTATGGGCTTGCAAATTTTTTATAAATAAATCAATAATCATATATATTGATAACCCATTTAATAATTAATACTGAGTTAATATCCATATAAATAGCTTCCAACTATTTTGAGCAACAAAAGGCAAGGAGTAGTTTAGTTGTTTCATGTCTTTTCACTAGCGCAAAGGTTTTTAAACAATCCCCTCCTTTGACAACAAATCTGACTTTGTATATATTGATAGATCCATCATGATTTTGCAGTCTTTTTACTTCAAGTACCTTCTGACTTACTGGTCTTTCAACTAGGGATCAAATTTGGTTTTTTACTCTTTTGTTATTACCTCTAGCCATTCTTTTTGTTAATAGCTTTGTTGCAGGTAGCTAACTCAAAGATAGCTGCATTTAACCTCTCATACACCTTTTTCAAAGGTCCAGTGCCTCGTATAAGTACTTTAATATCATCATCATCACTCTCTTCTTTAATGTCTTCTCTAACATCAATTTGATGTATTGACTCAATCTCATAACTTTAACACCATCCTTTTCTAATATAGGTTTTTTCATTTCAACATATCTCTATTAACTGAAGTTCTGTTAGCAACAATATTGTACACTACGTAGATTTTGGCTTGAGGTGTTGTAATCCAAGAAAACCCCTAAATCACTCTTCTTATCTAGTTGAAGTCTTTTTGCTTTAAGAATCTGCCATTTAAGACACTTGTCTTTCCACGCGCATATGCAGATGTGTAAAAAGACATTGCTTTGTGTATGTTTTTTCAAATGTTAATCTTAAGTACATAATTTGTCCTGAATTTTTATAAGAGAATGGGTTTTGACTGTATTTATTGTAATTTTTTATTTATTTATGTATTTATTGTAATTTTATTTACATAATAATTTATTGTGCCAGTTTTATTTATTTACTCTTTAACCTGCATCATTCTTTTATTGTCACATCTGCATATGGATCTACCGAAAACAGCCTTTCTATTATGTAGAGTTAAAGCTGCGTACTATCAAACCTCCCCAGGCTTCGTTTTATTGCGAGACTTCGGGCTGGATGTGATGATGATGATGATGAATGTGCGCGTATCACAAACTTTTAATTAAAGGCTTTCAATCTTGAAGTAGAAGACAATTAGTTAAACTATTTCTCAAATGGTATTCTGCGTTTAAGAGATTTAGTTGAAAGCATATTTAATAGAAACAAACCAATTTCTTTTTTGAACTCATATATACAATTTTTTGAATTGTTAAGTACTTCCCACTTGTTCTTGAGAAATGAGATCCAATGAAATCTGCTATAATGTTAAAATCATTTCTAAAAATCACCAGAAAAAAAACTTATTTTCATTGAATGAAAGTTTACTCGTTGGTGCACAAACATCAAGTGGATCAGTTTTAGCTTTTCTTAGATTTTCCTTGTTGCTTTGAAGGATAATTGACAAGCTTCACACACTATTTTCACTTTTGACTGTTTAGGAAGACCTTCAAACACTTCACTTATACTCATTTTGATCAAGAAATCACCATCAACAAGTCGTAATCTATTATTATGCCATAATATATATTCAACATAGGTAAAGTTGACTTTGTTCAGATAACTACTATCTCTAACAACCTCAACCTTTGGATTCCGTGTTCATCTGCCACAAGCAGTTAAGAGTAATGATCTGGACTTTAGGAGAATTGACAAGATGTTGCTGAGGTAAAATCAAGCAGATCATGCCTGTAAATCAATCAGTAATTTGCATAGGACAACTTAGTACCTGAGGGCATGTCCAGTGCTTCGGTACCCAGCTAAATGCCGACAGAGAACCGAAATCTTGTTGATTAATATATCCTCAAAATTGAAACCTTCACAAACAACACTCATGCACTAATTCAACGTTTCACATGGTGTTTCCAATCGAGCGGTTACCTCAAAGCTTGCTTCCTCCATGTTTGATTCCCTTGTGAAGGGACAAATAGAAAGCTACACAGTCATGCTTCTTCTTCCTTGATAAAGCATAAACTGCAAGAAACCGTCATTTGTATATTGGAGAAGATATTGGAGAAGACTTGAAGTCGGCATCAAATAAGCCACAGTAACATTTAGTGGTCCTGAAGGATGCGTTCAGTTTGAAACTCTCAAAATAGAACACAAGTTGGACGCCAAAGACACTTAAAACATGGGTACTTATACACTGTACCCTTTTGGAGTAACTCTGAAACATGAAGAACATTTGGCTCGTTAATACTTATACTACTATTTGATGGAATTATCCCAAATGGTGTTAATAGTAAATGAGTTAATAAAAATACTGATTCCCGTTACAGCAAGGAATACAAGATTGAATACAAGTGAAAAAGAGGAAAAAAAATCAACAATTTGAGTCGCATATGATACACTACTGATTCCACCACCTTGCATTGTCCTAAACATGTCAATGGAAGCGAGAGAGAGAGAGAGCCTGATCGACCTGGCCTGCAAATTCTCTAGCATTCACATCCTGTAGATCTTTGCTGCCGCCCTCCAGCCCCTACATCAATGGTGTCAGGGAGGTATCTGGTTGTTGCAAATAAAAGCATTCAAAACAAGCAGTTAGCATTAATGATATAAAGAACAGGGAAGTTACTGACAGCCTGAATCTAACCCCATTAATTTTCCATGAAACAAAAACAAGATTAGTGTGACCATAACATTGCTAATATGAAGGGGCTAGAAGGAATTCCCTCAAGAGTCGAAGGAAGATGAACATGAACATAGGATTAACTGAGAAATTTTAGGCATTTTCCTTGTGTAAGCTTACAAGTCTTCTTCAGGCTCATTCTTAAGTGCATTTCTGGCTATACACAGGAAAGCGGCATCCACGTTGAATCCTTCCTTAGCAGAAGTCTCAAAGTATGGTATACTTCCCTTAGAGGCATACCATGCCTTTGCCCTCTTCTCAGAAACCTAAAACCAATCATAATGATTACATTTACACACAATTAGAGCAAAGAAATTTGCTACCATCTTTAAGAACCAAAAAAACATGTTTTTGCTTCTTCTGTTCTACCACCTTCCTAATTTTCTCAGTGTAAACATATACAACGCTTGCAAGTTTAAATCAAAGTTAAGTACTTCGGGGGGGAAAACTGTCATACCACTCGGCTATTGCCACCATCAACATCTATTTTGTTCCCCAACACAACGAATGGAAAGTTTTCGGGGTCAGATGGACTAGCCTGCAGATTAGTAACACAAATCAGAAATTTCAGTCATTGTTAAGAATCTGTAAAACATGCGTCCATGTAAAGGATCAACAGCAACCTGAATCAGAAACTCTTCTCGCCAATTATTGAGATTATCAAATGACTTCATGACATTCACATCGTACACAAGAACACAGCAATCTGCTCCACGATAGAAAGCCACCCCAAGACTTTGAAATCTCTCCTGCCCAGCAGTATCCCAGATCTGCAAGAACAAATAGCAAGGCACGGAAAGGAACCACTTGTTGGTGAACAACCAGTATTTCAACCCACTTTGTCTTAAAGCAATAACAGTTATCATTCGATCACATTCCTCTAGGGGTTCATGTACATACTATCCTCGCTCTGCAATCAGTTTCACAATTACAAAACAGATCACATTAGACATTGTCTGTCTGGATTACATCACACAATTATGGCAAATGAACAAACATAGCTTCCACTAAGCATTAAATACTTAGCATTACTAATTTACTTCCCATGCTTTATACATAATTCAGACACTCCATCATTCTAGATCTTTGTTTCCTAGTTTCCAGATATAATATCCAGAACTTAGACCATCCATAGACCACTAGAACAAAAAGTTGATTACTGCCCATGATTGAAATTCATTTACATGATATATTGATACAATCTCATAAATTTTCACACTCTAACCGCGACAAGGTTACGTGCCACCTTTCTTCCCGTATTCGCCCTCCACTACTAATTCCATTGAAGACCATCAAATGTGATAATATAATGTGTCCATGGATCAAACTCTACCTTATATTCAATGGCTTACAATTATGGAAGAACAACCATTGACAGAAAAAAACCAACAAATCTAAAATCAGGGTTAAAATTTGAAAACTTGTAACCTGCAATGTGAACAACCTATCCTCGAGTTCCACTTCTTTTGTCAAGAAATCCGCGCCAATTGTTGCCTTGTACTGATTGTTGAACTTTCGATTAACATACCTCGAAATCCACAATTTCAATACAACTGAATTAGACAAAAATTAGCTAAAAAGAACAAAGAACATCAAATTAAAAACAAAGAGAAATTTAAAAAAAAAATTACGATCTGGGTATTGGAGATTTATACTGGTTCATTAGCGAAGTCTTTCCCACCCTGCAAGATAAATCCAAAAACATAATTACAGAGATAAATGTGAAAATGAACACCATTTAAAGAGAATTTTCAAAAATTCGATGAGAAAATAAGTGATAAAAATACCCGCTGTCGCCGAGGATTATGACCTTCAAAAGCATCCGCCTGCGAGAAGCCATTGGATGAAATCTTCCACCAAAACTTTCTGAGTTTCTGTGGATATAAATTTCACAAAATTCGACTCTAGAGAGGGAAAGAGACGAAGATACAGATTTTTGGCTTTCTGTTGTTCTTTTAAAAATTAGAGTTTATTTTCATATTAATTACCAAAAATACTGAAAACAGTTTGCTAATGTTTGTAACTCATTAAGGAAGAGCTCCCCAAATGGCAATTACTCTCGAATTAAGGTAATGGGTCATTGGTCCATTTTGTTGATTGACTTGTGTAATGGCTTGCTCAATATATGGAGATTACTTACACAAGATGTCGTGTGATAAAAATATCTTCTAGATTTGATCCTGAAACTTAGGAACTAAGTAGTATTGAACACGTCGTTAAGGTCCCACAACGTCAGAAAATAAATTTAACAAGCTAAGATCATTGACATTGCTTACAATAAATTAACAACTACACGACTCTTGAATTAGTTTTAAAAATGGGCTTTAGCTGACATTATATTGATATATGATAATGTTATATTTTTCTTTAACAAGCACTGTCAGTTCCAACCGGGATTTGCATGCAAACTCGTATGTGATAACAACAGCATTCTAATTGGCTAATCAGCTTCATCTTGCTTTGATGGTACAGAAGGAAACTCAGGGTCTAGTCAAATTGCACTAACTATAATTAGTGACTGGAGACTTGCTTACGTTGGTTCAACGAGTTTCGGTTGAATTCTCTTGAAGGTTTTGTCAGGCGGTGCATAGACTAGATAGGTAATTCAATGAGATTGTAGGCGTTGGACCAATGGTCTTAAGATTTAGTTTCACCTCCTTTATACCAATTTCCTTTTTCAAAAAAAATTCAATGAGATTGGATTGTAAAAATGTTGGAAGGCCTCAGCCAACTTGAAATGCTGGGAGGACGTATATCCACATGTCAGGATCTCTGCTGGCAGTCTGGCAAGCTTTTATCAACCTCCAATTATGCTCGAAAATTGGTACAAAATTCGATCATTATTGTAATAAAATAATTATGAAATTTTTTTCATAATTTGATTTCTCGAAAACTAAGATCACTTTAATAATGTAGAATGATTAATAATTCAATCATAATAAAGCATGATCTTAATTTATAAATGATTTCAAAGCTTGATTCTTATCTTGCCATTCTTTGAGCTGTTTCCGAAACTAATTTATTTCAATTACCGTAGTCGCACAAGTGTCTAGTCTTTAACGGTATCCACAGAACAGGTTAATAAAACTCTATAACTATTGTAAAGAGGGTTAAGCAAAAAGTGCTAACTCCATTAGAACTTAAGCCTATTAATAATAAATTTTATACATTTTAGTATTTAATTGAAATTAAATTCTAAATTTTATTAAACTTCAATTAGAATTACAAATAATTCCAATTAAATACCAATTATGTCTAAATAAGATCCAATATTTCATATTGATCTTTATTTATTAAATATTTCATATTTAAATATAAAGTTTATTAAACTCTACAATTAAGTTCAACTTGATTAAAATCTCTTTGCTCTTTTCAACCAGTTCTTTATGTGAGATTCATTAGGTTTTCTAATATGTTAGTAATGAATATAAATTATAATTATAATTCATAATTAGAATTAGAATTAGATAAATTAAAACTTATTTTAATTTATCTTTAATTCTCTAATTAAAAATTTTATAATTATAGATCAAGATTAGCATCTAGCAACATATTATGACCACCTAAACATTTAGAAATATCAAAGTAGTTTTGAATAACCTTTCTGTACATGATTTTTTCGTATAATTAAATCATTTCATCATATAATGTTTCGATTAGACATAGAGTATGAAATTAATGTTTACTCTAATTTGAGTCCAATCATATTAGTTCTTCACCATTAGCTATTGATTTAATTAATGACATTCGTAAACTATTTACATAACGTCATTCCACCTTGGCCAAGGATTTTTCAAATCAATACTAATTGAAAACAATAGTATATTCTCCCTAATTACTTTAGGGTTTTGCATCTTATCTTGATCACTCAGTTGTCTCCGTATAGTTTATGTTATATCCAATGACTACCAATTGAACTACCCATCATTAAAATAGGTCATAAATAGTATCAAAGTATATCAATCCCTATACAAGATAACTTCAAAGATCTTAAGTAAAATGATCACTTATAAAATCATTACAGCGAGAATTTTCATAGACATAAAAGTAATGTTCTAAATGGATTTTTCATATAAAGTCAAATTAGTAAACTTGTTCTCTAATAAGCACCCACATGTTTGTTTAAGTATCTTGATACTTTAGACTATGAGATCGACTACTTCCTTTATAAGAAACAACATAATGTTTGCTAGTATTTTTATGTCTATTAAAATTCAGTCTTAGTGGAACAATGACTAGGAAAAATTTAGGGATAATACATAAATGTGATATGAATCTCATAACTATAATCTCATTATAATTTCATTTGCAATGTGTGACTATCTCATGGACTTTATCATATACATCTAAACATCTACAAAATAAAGAATGCCTTTAAATTATTTTGTCACTAACTTACAACCAATCGATTGGATATAATATCTTCATATTTAAAGTTTAAATATATCCTATTTTCATAAAAAATGCATATAACTATTGATACTATTAATTTCATTAATTTATATGACTATATAGGAAATAAAACTAAAAAAGAAATCAATTGATAAGTTTTGATAAATATTTATATAAATTACAAAATGTAATATTTAAATGTGATGACTTTGATTTTTGTTTAAGATTGCTTGTTTTAAATACTTAATTATTTTCTATTTGTTAAGTTTTGCCTCTTTCGGATAAGTTATTTGAGGTTTAGAAGTTATAAATGAGTAGAGTAAAATATAGAGAAATAGCGCAGCATTGGTCAATTGATTTATTAGAATATCAGTCAACCAAAGCCATAAGTCAAATGAAAGACGTCCATTGGTCAATCATAAACTGGGCATCAATCGACCAATAAATTGAAGGGTGACAATTTTTATAATTTTCTTAAATTGGAGTGATGGGACTTAAAAGAAAACTTTTTTTTGTTACAAAGGATGAAAAACCAAAACACTCAAAACTACACCCTAATTAACGCAGGGTTTTGCAGTACAAAGCTCCTTGCTTGTCTCGGTGGATGAGTTCTATGATGGTCATCGGGGGCTCCTGGAGCATATGCAGACCTGGACTGGATAAAACTGCGAGAGAGGCCAGCCTATCGGCACACTGGTTCCCTTCGCGATACACATACTGAAGTTGCACCTCCCATACTCGGTGGATTAAACCACGAGTACCTGCCACCAAAAAATTATCCTCAGACAAAACTATATTGAAAGATGAAAGAATGTTAATTACATTTAGGGAGTCCACTTCAACGACAATTTGTTTATAACTAAGCGCCCATGCCAGGGTAAGTCTCGAGTAGACTCCCCAGAGTTCTGCAGTTAAAGGCAATCCCCTGCCTATGTGGTGTAGGAACCCACCACACCACCACTTGTGACAGTCCCTAATTAAACCACCCGTGGTAGCAATGTTAGACCCTTGTTTAACCACTCCATCCATATTTAACTTGACCTAGGCCTCTATCGGTTTAATCCAACCAATTAAATTACTCACAGGTAAGCCCGATGTTTGAAACACACAACTTTCCACAGCCCTTTCCCTAACTGTCCAATCTACATACTCCATAACTGCTCTAGTACCTTCTTCCGGCAAAGCAAAACCCTCTTCAAAAAGGCTTTGATTTCTTCATTGCCATAGAAACCAACAGGTTACTCCATAAATTGTAACTCATTCAACCTGCTTCATTTGTGAGTGCGTCCTAAGGTTGTGTGCCACCCACCGCCCTGCATCTTGTTGGAAGAAAACCGTATCAACCACTTCCGAGGGAAAGTTACACCAGAAGGCTCTCACTTGCGGACAGTCCCGAATGGCATGCAAAGTTGACTCTTCTTGCCCACAGAAGTGACAACTGCTATTCGTTGTGAGATTGTGAGCCACTCTCTATTGATTTGTCAACAGTTTTTCCTTAGCCAATAACCATAGGAAGGCCCGAATCTGCTGGAGCCCTGCCCATTTCCATATTAAGTCCCATAGACTATTATTAGCTACCGTAATGCTACCTTCAATTAAGTCATAGGCTTACGCCACTGTGAGTTTCCCATGATTTGTTTGTCCCCACAGTATGGTATCTTCAGCTACGCCTTCTAAATTAGTATGGAGCGTCGCAATATCCATACAGACCGTGGAAGGGAGATAATGTTAGAACAAATTCCAACTCTAGTTGCCGACTTCATTCGTAAAATCTGCAACTGTAGCGTAAAGAACGCTATCGGGAAAGGAAGAGGACGCCATGAAAATTAAAGTCACCAATCATTCACCCAATTATCCAACCAGAAATAAATGTGTCTCCCATTGCTCAGCTTCCATTTTATGCCTTGACATACAAACTTCCAAGTGATAGAAATTTCCCGCCAAATGACCGAAGCCCTTTTCCTATCTATATTATAAGGGATAGGATTTGGACCTATTCAATATTTAGCCCTTAGGATTCTGACCTATAAAGCTGTGGATTGAGTAATCAATTCCCAGCCTAACTTGGTCAATAAGGCATTTTTGGAAGAACGAATACGTTTGAGGCCTAAGCCCTCTGCTTTTTTGGGCTGACACACGATTTCCCATTTAACCAGATGCATTTTCCTCTGCTCACCCATTGATCCCCATATAAAGCCCCTCATGATTTGCTCTAAATCATTAAAAAGTTGCCTCGCAATTCTCACCATTTGCATCGTGTAAATGGAGAGGAACGAAATTACTAATTGGGTTAAAGTAACACGCCCCGCTAGGGACAAAACCTTTGCACGCCATCTTACAAGTTTCTTTTGTGCTTTATCAATGATGTACTAATAGGTGTGTCTCATTGTACACTCATGAAGCAATGGGACTTCTAAATACTTTCCAAGATTGTTCGTACATGTAATGTGTAAGGTTTGACTGATGCGGCGCGCGGTTGTTGGAGAAGCATTATTGGAGAAAAAGATCTGAGTTTTATCAGTATTCACTTTCTGTCCGGAGGCCTTACAAAACACCTCCAGTGTCCTTACAATGACTTGCGTCTGTGAGTCCTCTGCTTCAGCAAAAAGAACTAGGTTATCTGTAAAGAATAGGTGGGATAAGGAAGGCCCTGTAGGGCTCAGCTTTATTGGTTTTTATAGTCTTTGACCCACTTCTTGTAAAATAAGGTGACCCAGCCGTTTCATGCACAAAACAAAAAGGTAAGGCAAGAGCGAATCGCCTTACCGAATATCGCGGGAAGGACTGAAGAGATCAATAAAGGTGCCTTGCCAAGCAACTTGCATAGACACCGTCGTCACACATTACATAATGACATTGATTAAATTATATGGTGATCCAATCTTCGTTAAAGTGTTTTGGATAAAATCCCAGTGAACCCGGTCATATGCTTTTTCCAAATCCACCTTGATAACAAAATACCTGGTCTTCCCGTTTTCTTGCGCATCAAATGAATGACCTCCTGAGTGATGATAATATTATCAGTTATTTGCCTACCAGGAATAAAACTGCATTGATTTACCTCCACTAGGTAATGTAGGTGTTGTTTCAAACGGTTCACTATAACTTTCGAAATAATCTTGTAAAGCACAGTACAGAGGCTAATCGGTTAAAACTGAGTGATATTTTACGGGGAAGGGATTTTGGGGATCAAGACCAAAATGGTATGATTTAAACCTTTCCTCATCGTTCCAGACGGAAAACTTCCTAAATGTACACCACCACTTGTGGCGCTTTTGAAAAAATAAAGCATTGAAACCATCTACCCCAGGGGCCTTATTAGGATTCATGTCGAAAACTGCAGTCTTGATTTCTATCTCATGGACTGGCAGGGTTAGCGCTTAGATCATGTCCCCCAAAAGTGAAGGGAAAGCTCCTAAGAGTGGAAAAATATGGACATTCCCGTCTTCGTTCATATAAATTTGGACAAAGAAAATCCTAGCAACAAAGCCCAGTTGCACTGGATCAGATAACAGCGCCCCAATAGAGTCAATAAGTCGCTCTATCTTTAGTTTCTTTCTTCGTGAAAAAGTGAGGGTGTGGTAATATTTAGTATTCCTATCATCCTTTGAAATTCATTCACAACGAGCTCTCTGATGCTAATAAATTTCCTCCTCACACAAGACTTGCAGCAGTTCCCCACTCAACTTTTCCTCCAAAACTAAGATTGAATCCAAATGACCGACCTCTATGGCCCTCTGAATGCCCTCCAATCGTGCTATCAGTTTTTTTTTCTGATGGAATATATTACCAAAATCTAACTTATGCCATCTCGTGAGATGGGTGGAGAATTTGGCTAAAGATTTACTCATCGTCTCCTTAATTAGTAACCAATGCTCTACTACCACATCATCAAAATCTGGATGTGTTAGCCAAGCATTTTGGAATCTAAACATTAGGGGTCCTAGCATTTTTGGTGGCTGTTTGTGTATATGAATCAACATGGGTCGATGATCTGACCCAAGAAAAGGTAAATGATGATTCACCATTTGAGGATAAGCTTGCAGCCAAGATGTCGAACCAAAAACTCTATCCAGCCTAGCTTGGACCATTTCTCGACGCCACGTAAACTTTGAGCTTACATAGCCCAGATCATGAAGTCCACTCCCGTGCACCCATTCTTGAAATTGTTTGTTCACCACCAGCGCTGACTAGGCTCTACCCCGTTTATCCAAGAGTTCCAGGTTAGCATTAAAATCTCTACCGATGAGCTAGGGTTTATGAATAGAGTGACCTACCCATTTCAGTATTGGCTAGAGAAGGGTTTGAGACGAACATTGCAGGCTTGCATAAACTATTGTAAAATCGAAGGAGCATGAAACATGCTTGATAGTGGTGTGAATAAATTAGCGATGGGCTATTACTACTGATATCAAAATTATCCCTCCATAATAGCCATATCCCTCCAGAGAAACCTTCGGCTTCGACTCTAAACGAATAATGAAACCCTAAAGTAGTGACTACTTCGTTAGCCCGAGTTCCACTAATTCGGGTTTCCAGCAAAACTAGGATACCAGGTTTATAATTACGAACGTAATTACGCAGGATGGCCTGGAATCTAAACCCTCTGCCCCTTGACAATTCCATATTATGATCGACATAATAAAAAAATAAAGGGAACATTATACTCTACAATTAAGTAGAAGTTGTACCTCCGGTATGCGCTTTCGTTTTTATATCGCCCTATTGTTACGATGCAATCTCCGTTTCATGTCGCCTATGAGGCATGTCGTCCATCACACCCGACCTTACTGCGAGATCTGGAGGTTCAGTGGGAGGAATTACAGTACCTTCCTCGAATCTAATAAGGGCCTCCGGAGCCTCAACTCCTTCCATCAGCTGGAGTCTTTCCTCAACAACCTGCTCTCTGGCCTCTAAGACCTGACTATCACAAACCATTTCTATATGTGAAGAGATTTCAATCGCTAGATGTTTATCCATGATTGTGGGTTGAATTGGAATTGAGGGGAAAAGATCCGATCCCGGTTCTTGGTGTGTGTTGGCCCGGGAACTTTCCCCTTGGGTTTTCTAAATTAGGTCTACTTTTGGGCCTTTTGATCCCTTCTTTGAGGTACGTCTGGGCCCAGTAGACGTGAACACTGGCCCCTGATAAATTTGCTTGCCTTTTTCAAAGAAATCAGCTAAGTTTAACCGTTGCCCCAAGCCAACTGGATTACTGTGTGGTGGGGCCTCCGTCTGTGGCTCAGTCGCTTCACCCATGTAGTCCTGCTCTGACAGTAGGGAGAACCTCGAGCCTCCTCTGTGACTACTCTCCCTGGTACATCCCTCTTGCTCCTGACGTTGCATGGATTGGCATGGTGGCTTTCTTTGTACTTGCATCCAAGGGCCATAGTTGTTGGTGTTTCTGCCTGTTGTCTTCCCATTAGCTGCAGCAACAGTGTGCCTCGTCCCTAACGTATCTTCGGCTGCTCCATCGCTCGGGTTTGAATGTTTAGGTGGTTTTTGTGGATGCTACGGGCAGACTGAAGCTGCATGTCCTACCATGCCGCATGTAAAACATAGTTGTGGCAGACCTTCATAGGCCACTATGATCTTCTCACCGTCGAGCTCCACACTAGTGTGCGACGGAGTGCTCAAGTTGATGTCTACAGCGAGTCTAGTGAACTTACCCCGGTGCGCCTACAGTGTGGCTTTGTCGATTTTAACTATGTTCCCCACGAGATTGCCTAAGGCGATGAGGATCCTGGGATGATAGCACGCAATGGACAGCTCCGGGAACCTTATCCACACCACTGCACGGTTGAGTTGGCCATGTGAAGGGTAGAAAGTTAGCACCCATCGTTGCACGGAGAGTGCTTGCCCAAAGATAACCCACGGTCCTTGAGTCAAGGCCTTCAGATAGTCATCTTCTTCTATGAACCTCACGAGGAAGAAGTCATTTTCCAGATCCACCATCTTCGTGGGTCCTCGCGGGTTCCACATTGCCTTCAACCGAGAGCTAAGTATGTGAAAGTCAATCCGACGACCGAGCTGTTTAACCACTACTACTTTGGCCCATTGATTATCCAGCTTGGTCTTTAGGTTGTTATGCCCGTATCTCCGTCCTCGATGTCGACTGGTTCCTCGTCGGGTGATGGTCTGTCCTTCGGTGTTTTGCACATCTTATGTGTTTTGCGCATCCTCTGTGTTTTGCGCTTATTCTGTATTTTGCGCATCTTCTGTGTTTTGCTCTTCTTCTGTGTTTTACGATTCATCTTTGTTTTGAGCTTCTTCTGTGTTTTGCGCATTTTCTGTGTTATGCGTATCTTCTTTGTTTTGCGCATCTTCTGTGTTTTGCGCTTCTTCTGGGTTTTGCGCATCTTCTGTGTTTTGCTCATCTTCTGTGTTTTGCGCATCTTCTGTGTTTTGCGCATCTTCTGTGTTTTGCGCATCCTCTGTGTTTTGCGCATCTTCTATGTTTTACGTTTCTTCTGTGTTTTGCGCATCTTCTGTGTTTTACGTATCTTCTTTGTTTGGCGCGTCTTCTGTGTTTTGCGATTCTTCTGGGTTTTGCGCATCTTCTATGTTTTGCTCTTCTTCTGTGTTTTGCGCTTCTTCTGTGTTTTAAGATTCTTCTATGTTTCGCGCTTCTTCTATGTTTTGCGCTTCTTCTTTGGTTTGCGCTTCTTCTGTGTTTCGCGCATCTTCTCTGTTTTGCGCTTCTTCTGTGCTCTGCGTTTCTTCTGTGTTTTGCGCATCATCTGTGTTTTGCGCTTCTTTTGTGTTTGTATTGCTGATGCGAATCAGCTTGGTCAAGAGCAAGGACGTGAGGAGCATGAAGAGATGTTCTCCAATCCAATTGTTTTGCCAAGAGGTCCAATTACTAGATCACGAGCCAAAAAGATTCAGCAAGCATTAAATTGC
>JAOSBP010000001.1:8896003-8907042 GCA_027563825.1 Erythroxylum mucronatum | reverse complement strand
AAAAATTTCACAAAAATGCATAGGTCTTAAAGGCATTTCATGCTTTTTACCCAGACTCCCAAACCTCTGACACTTATCACAAGACTTGCAAAAAGTATAAGCATCTTTAAATAAGGTAGGCCAGTAAAATCCGCACTCTAAAACCTTCCTAGCAGTCCTATTAGCACTAAAATGCCCCCCGCAAGATAAAGAATGTGCAAAGGTAAGGATAGAGTGGATCTCATTGTTTGGAACACATCGTCTAATGATCTGATCACTACATTGCTTCCAAAGAATTGGAGCATCCCTTCTTTAAGTATTCTAACAGCACCAATGAAGAATTTCTATCCAATTCCACAAACCCACTGTGAAGGATGTTTGCACTGATTTATTTATGTAGTTCGAATAAAAAGAAAATAAATATTTATAACTCTCTAACAATTACAATTTACAATAAAAGTTTGTGTAGAAGAACCAACTAGAAGTGAAACCTGAAACAAAAACATTTACAAAAATATTGCATATATAGAATTTAAATATACATCAAATATAAGTGAAATTAAAAGAAGAGGAGAAACAAAAACCTGAAACTTCATTCAATTGAATATTTGCTCAAATTGAATTAATTCCCATTCTTATTTAATACAAAATTCTCATCATAGAAAGGAACCTCATCATTACCATCATTCAAATTTATTGCATCAAATGACATATTAATACTTTTTTTATCCAAGATTATCTCCCAAGTCACTCTCATCTATCAAACCTAGTTTCTCATAAACTCAATCCACCAAAAAATCAATATGACCAAGACAAATTGGATCTAAGACAATAAAAGTAGCATTATAAAAAAATAAAGTGATGATTAATTTTCAACAAGTAACAAAAGTAAAAAATATATATATACCTAGTTAAGTTTTTCTCTTTAACGAATAGCAATTAGCATCTTAAAATCACTAGAAACATCCTTATAAATCTCCATTTGTAATATTAGGAAATGTTACATCATCTCAAGAGCAATAACTGTTGTAATAGTTAATAGCTTTCCCTATCAACTTTCTTTGTAAAATTTAGTCTGAAATAGATACTAAGATTTAAAAATACCCTAGTTGCAAACAATGGAGAGTAAAATTGCCTTTCTCATCTCTCATTGATGACTGTAAGATAAGGTGTGCGTAACGAATTTTTTAGATTAACCTTGATTGCTTCCTTCGCCCTCTCCATGACATCATAAAAATAACTCATTGTTGCCTTCTTATTACTATCAGCAAGACAAATTGCCCTCATCAAAGGCTCACAAACTCGTATGACAAATTGATATTGGGACTCAAAATTCAATATCTTTAAGTATGATTCTAGAAACATTTAGTCTAACATTATACCTAGCATGCTAAGCTTCATCACACTTATCACTTTTAAATATTTGTCTTAACTCTTTCTTTATCATAATAAAACACTAAATCATAAGAAATTTGATGCAAATCTTGTAATAGTAGGACGACACAAATTCCTATCATTGGTGAAATCCTTTCTTATTAAATTAAAGATCCATGCACGATTGTATATAAACTTAGTCAACTTTTTTTGCTTTCTGCACAATTTTATCAATAATAGGAAAATACCTAGCATCCCCTATATTTTTCAATGTCAAATCAATGTAATATACAATATAAGGAATCCAATAAAAAGAATTATACCTACTTTGTAATCTTCTTCCAGCCGCTTTATAAGCAGCATCATTGTCAATAATGAGCTGAACAATATTTTTTAACCCAAATTCCTACACAACTTCATCAAGTATTTTAATTAAAGTATTAGAGTTCCTAACAAGGTCATATGCATCAATAGACTTCAAAAATATTTTGCCCTTTACAAAATAAACCAACAAAATAAATAATAGGTTTATGTTTTCTATTTGTTCAACCATCACATATGATTGAATACCTAAAAGTTGCCCGAGTCATTCTTCTTTTATCCAATAACTTTTAATTTTATAAATAGAGATACTCAAAAGTTTACATCTATAAATTATCAATTGAAGGAGCTTTTTATCTTAGACCATAAGAGGCAATATCATCTACCATATAATAATAATAATAAGATTGGGAAGTACTGAATATTATTCTTGAATCATATCACTATCTAGCTATTGTCATATTTACATTATGAGTTGCTTCTTTTGATTGTAAGGCATTACGGATTAAAGGTTGAGCTTCAGGAGTTGTTCGTAGTGCAAAAAAATTACACACCTATCTTCTTCTTTTCCTAACATTAGGTGCAACATTCACTTCTTGTTAGGTAGAAATACTAACACCTTCAACATTCCCACTATCATCTTGAACACCAACAAAAGAAATTCCACTACAAATTTCGTAATTTAATCTTTTTCTTCTATATTTCTCATGCTGATACTCTTCAAGCAAAGTCTTTATTTGTCATTTCACATTAAGACTAACTTTTTTATAAGATTCCACTTCACTTTTGACCCTAATTAAATGCTTCTTTAATCTGATGATTCCTCCACCTTTCAAATGCTTATTACAAATTAAACAAATGGTATGATTCGTCATTCTAGAACCATTCCAATATGAACTCAAGCTGGATTGTTAAATCTTCCTGAAGTTGTTGAATTATTAGAAATACTTAAAATTCCTTCCATTATCAATAAAAGTAAATGAATTCATATGTCAAAATTAAATTAATAAATTCACATACTATTTTCTACTATATATTTAACTGCCTATAAGATAAGATGATAAATGCATATTTGCTACTCATAAGATAAGATTAATACTTGTAATTTTATTTCCTGACAACAATAAACAATATAAAAATGCAAAAATTTAATTTTCTTAACTTAATTACATATATTAAATAATTTAATTATACATTAAATCTTATCTTTAAATGATTATATGTTAAATACTTTTTATATACAAACAATAATTAGTAAATTGTACGTTTCATATAAATTGATTAACAAATTAACAACTTAATGCATTAATTTGATCTCATTTTTTATTATTAAAATAAAAATTAATATGACATTTTTTTAATTATACATAATTCACAAATCACAAATTTATACATAAATATTCTTTCATAATTCATACACAATATTATTTTGATCTCATTTCTTCATAAATTCACAATGCCTAAATGTTATTGAAATTGAACCAACTCACACAAATAATTCCAACTTTCAAAACCAAATTTCTCAACTCACACAAATAATTTCAATAATTCCAACAATTCTAATTTTTAAATCAATTACGGAACACACATAACACAATGCAATTATAATTTAGAGCAAAAATAAGTAAATTAAAACACACAAAAATTCAGAAATTGCAAATAAAGGTCGAGTCAAGTTAAATGCATATTTGCTACTTATAAGATAAGATTAATACTTGTAATTTTATTTCTTGACGACAATAATCAATTTGATTTAAACCTTTGAATTTTTTTTTGAACGCATTGAAATGATAAAGTGTAATTTGAATTTTAATATAAATGTTGGGGTATTTATTAACCCTTTTATCTATAACCATGAGACAACAGAAACATAATACATAAATATTTTTTTAAAGTAAAAAATTATTGATTCTAAAAAGAAAGTCTTTTAAATATGTAATTCTTTAGATTTTGGAATCTTGAATTTCGTTTATTTCTCTATTTAGCCTTTTTCATTGTTTCGTTTAGTTTTTTTTTACTGGAATAGAGCAATTAAAATTCAATAACTCATTTTTTATTGTATGAAACAAATATTTTAATTAACAATTATCTTCTTTCAAGTAAATTCAAAAAATATAAACTACTGAATAATATTATCTAATAATATATGTTTCCTTTCTCTTTGGAGGCATGGAGCACATTGGTCAATTTAAAATTCTTTCATCTTAAATATTTTGCATCTCAAGTTTCTTTTTCTGAAGTTGGAGACTTTGGGCTAGCAAAGTACTCATTAGATATTCAAACATGTTGAGGTGAGAGCAAGATAAGTTTATACAATTTCATTCTAATCCACCACACCATGGTTGGCCGATTCTTTCTTACAATCGAGTAAATAATAACACACTTAGAGTTGCATACATGAATAGGTTATAATTTTGAGACCTTTATGTTGTAGTACAACAAATGTTTTGAACACTAGTTTTATATCCAATCTATTATCATGGTTTTGTGTATAAGACTTCACAGGGACAATTGACTTTCTGGATTCGTTTGATCGTACCCAAGAACCTAGAAATTGATTCTGTAAATGGCAATTGAGTGCTTCCTTCACTACACCGACCAGACATGTAATTAGGCTTTCGGGTATCTTACTAAGAAAAGAGGTGAAGTTATTCCTTATAGCAGTAAGGTCTCACAGAAAGCCTTGTGTAAGGTAAGAAAAGCTTTATACCACCTGATGTTCATGCTTCTTGTAATGTTTCTCTTCGCTCTTTTCTTTAGCTTCTTTTCCCCTTAGACAAGAGCATGGTTCCTAAACTAGTGTTTCGAGTTTTAAGTTTGAATCCCTAGGACCAGGAGTCCAATAGAGGGCAAGCCGTTGCCCGAAACCATTCCAGCAGCTTAACGGTACGCAGCCATCAAAGGAAAATATCAACGAATAATGTACCATTTACACGAATAACTTCAATTAAACATCCTCTGGCAAGGTTATATAATGAAACATTGGCAACACAGGAGCTTAATGGGGAACAGCCATCACATTGCACATGGTCAAAGAAAATATTAACTTAAAACACATTGTAAATGCATAACTTGACCAAAAACATCCTGGCATAATGTTGTTGGATAATAAATTCTAAAAGCAACTTTAAAGGTATAATTTGATAAGGTCCCGTACATAAGCATAAAAGAGAATTCTCCCCAGTTAAACCTCTCATTGCAATGATGTAGAATTAGCTGTCTGAATTGAAAACTCATTACGATAATTTCCAGTAAGTAGGACTCCAGCTGTCTTAGGCAATAACCTCGGATCATCCAAAAATAAATACTACGTGAAAAATCAAAAGTCAAAATTAAACAACTTACACCATAAGTGAATAACAAGTATTCAACAATGTTTCCACAAAATTTGTCCCAGCACATCATTTGCAAATTTAGTCCATAAGTAGACATAAAAATCATACCCAAAATCACCCATTATATCATTAAGAAGATGCTGCTGCTCCCTTCTTCCTTGGTGCTGCTTCAGTACCTAATCAAACCCATGAATGTCAAAAACAACATTTGAACAAACAAACATTCTCCGAGAAGAAACAAAGACTAATGATCAGAAACTCAAAAACATAATAATCCATTCTTTTACCTTCTCTGAAACCACTCTTGAACCTGCGAGGGACGTTGCGAAGGTACCTCATCCTTCCAGTTCCAGTTGTCTTTCTTCTTATAGCCTTCACACTCCAGTTATCTGAGAACAGGGAAAAAAAATCAACATGTTTACAAACTACAATTTATATAAACTTTTAATTGCACAAGAATCTACTACTCAGGGGCACTAAATCCCACAATAACTTACATAACTAAGACTTCCCATAGAAATACAGGATTCAGACACTCATAATGTAAAAGTACACAACTTTATAACCAATATACACATATTCAAAATAAACAGCCATCAACATACTGATGGGTAGTCGCAATCAATGATAAATGAAGTACAGATGAATCGCATTATGCACACACGAATTCATTCGGATGCTCTAATCCTAACTACAATCACATGCTCTCAAATGGGTGTACACAAAAAACAAAAAACTTATGCGAAAGCAACAAAAAGCATTAGATTATTCACTAAATGCCCAAAACATAAGAGAAAGAAACCAACCCATCCAAGATTTAACAAACAAAATGGATTAGGGGTTTACGTACACTTTCTCTTGCGAGCAGCGGGATACGCACATGCGGCGCAGCGGCTCTTCTGTAGGTGGAAGCTACGACGGCCACACCTTACGCAGAGGGTGTGAGTCTTGTTCCTCCTCTTCCCAAAACTCCCTGTTCCCTTTCCCTGTCATTTTCATCAAAGTTTTAATTTATCAAATACAAGCCCTTACAGATTAATACAAGCACACGTTTCTACACAGATGGAGACAAAGAAAAAAGGGAAATCTTGAGAAAAGTGGAGCACTATACTACCATTTCAGCTGCAACAGAGAAGCCCTTTAGCCTGCGGAGTTGTCTCTCTAGGGTTGAAGAAGATTAGATTTTATAGTGGTGTTTCGCTGGCTTCACTATATCGATTGGGCCATTAAAATGTGAACTGATCCGGGCTGCTTGGAATTTGTCTTAAAACTTCTTTGGGTCGGCCAGTCTTGTTAGCTTCGATTAATCGAATTAATTTATCAAGAATATTTATTTTGGATTAAAAAGTTTACTTTAATCCATCAGAATATTTGATTTGTCATTCTCATACGAACCTCATTTTACCCTATGCGTGGTTAGCGTAAAATTTTTAATAGAATGAAACAGAATGGAATAAAATGAAATGTTTTATAATAGAATTGAACGTAAAGGAATATAATATTAGAAAATTATTGTTTGAGATTATTATAAAGGGTTATAAAATAATATAGTAAAGTATTGTTTGAATAAAAGGTTTATAATATAATATAATGTAAAGTTGTTTATCATTTTACATCCCATCGTAAATCTTCTAAATCGAAGATTTTTCATTTTTACTGTTTATGATGAAATGAGATGTAATATAAAATTCTTTTTTTCCATCTCATTTCATCGTAAACTCTCGTTTCAAACTATGGAATAATATAACATTCCATTCAATTCTATTAATGAACCTCTAACCAAATATAGCCTTAAGCTTTGATGGGTTTGTGGCTTAACGTCATGGAGTGGCAGCAACAACCAATAGGAGCTAAGCTTAATGCTTAATTCACTCAACTGGAGTATTAATTAGTCAAACATACTTCAATTGGAGTATCAATTGAATAACTTTTGAAAAGCACTATTTACTAGTTAACATAAACTCGGGTAATCATCCGTTGGCTAGCCCACTAGCCAACTGATCTAAACTCATGAGCTACTTTTGTCTATTGATTAGCCAATGATATAGCATTTTATAAACAACTAATTTTATTTTTTCTTGAGTTTAATCAAACAACTATTAAAATTAACTTTTAAAAATACTTTTAAATATCAATTTTCAACACTTCAATTTATTTATAAATATCAAAACACCCTAATTTGAATAAAAGATTGATTTATATCATTAAAAAGTTCTTCAAATTTTGTTTAAAATCAAAAGAATTTTTTTAAGTTCAAAATATTTTTTTCTTAATTATAAAATGAATTTTATATGTGGGATTATGCAATGATTGATCATTTAAGTAATGAATATAAGATTAAAAAAGGATTAGAATGACTGTTATACATGCAATAAAAATTTTATTGTTTTCCTATTATTAGATGATTTGACTTGAATTACTTTAAAAAATTTAGAATTATATTTGATATTTCACTTTGCTTATTTTAATTATTTGATCATTTTATTTTTCTATTGAATTCAATCTTTGACTTTATACCCGAATATTTAATAAATTAACTTAATATAATTAAAGATAAAGGGGGTGAGCTTTAAGCTCTTGGGTAACATGCTTATAACCAAGAAACAAGCAAAACAGTTAAAACGTTCATTTGTCATATAAAAATCATGATAATATCATAAAATGCTCCGTTTTCAAGTTCTCAATCAAATTTGCAATTCAAACTCAAAACTTATAATAAAAAATATCATCACATCACTTAGCATATCCATTTAACCATCAATACAACACACTTATTTTATGAAACATACTTGACAATTCAAAAATGCAATGCACAAACAAATGGCTCGAGAGTTCCGTGGAACAGAACGGATAAACCAAAGTTTAAACCGTGAACAAAACGAGTCCGATTTCTCAGAATCTCGTGGCCCAAACGGGCAATCGGGATAAGGCTATACGTCGACGTGCACGTGACTAACGAAACGTTCCTCTCTTACCCAAACAAAGCACATATTCATTTCATGCTCAAAACAATTTATTGAATGCTCATACTTTATGGCTTTTCTATCTTTTCATTCACACAAAATGCCATAACATGTTTTAATGGCATAACTTGACCGTAATTCATAAATCGCAACAAAATTTCAATAATCACAATAATTCGACACCACACATGCATTTTTCCACATTCACGACAATTCATCAATCAATTAAACGCATACACATATTAGCAAATTCTTTACATCATTTAAAAGCACTAAATGAAGTAATTAAAATCATTTAGTCATTTAATTCAAAAACTAACTTTTATTCCTTAATTTCGAAAGCAAAAGAAAGCTTAGTATCAATTTGGTGGCTCATTACTCAATCATAAACGTGATACCCACCTTATTTCCATGCTTATACTTGTTCAAGAAGTATTCCCTCATGCTCCTCTTGCTTTTCTTAATTCCCTTCATCAAAAATCACAAAACCCTAAATCAAAATGGGTCTTAACAAATTGGAAAACCTAAGAAACAAAACATGAAATTGATCATAAAACCATCTTTCCCATACTTTTCCTAAGCCATTGGAACCAAAACCCATCACAAATTTCCAAAAGATTTGGAAAACTCACCTTGAATCTTCACCAATGTTTTTGGCTTCTTTGGCTCTAATGGAAGATTAAACCTTCCTCTTTCGTTTTCCTCCTTGAAAAACTCTTAGAATCTCTCTTCTAAATCAAGAAAAATCAAAACCCTAAGTTATCTTCTTCTTCTTCTCTTCTTTGCCACTCAACTGAACACTCTCCTCTCCTTTCTTCTATTTCTCTTATATTTTTCTAAGTCCCACGATAGCTCTCTTCTTCTTTTAGACAAAACCACACATTACTTGTTTTTCCCTTTTTTACCTTTCATTTAAGTGATCATTCCATTTCTGCCCTCCTATTGTCTTAAAAAAATTGACATCTTAACTCCTTATTTTGATCAGGTAAATGAAGCAATTTGATGAAACTTTCTTCTAGAAAAATGTTCCTCATTGTCTTACGTTTCTAACGACATCAAAAACGCTCAATTCGGTTCATAAATGAAGAATTTATGGCCAAAACACTTTCAGAACAATACTGAACCAAGACTGAACACTACACCTAACTTCACTCCTGAAATTGAACATCTTAGGGGCTAAATTGACATTCGATTCCTTCAAATAACTTGTAGATCCATGTCTCTAGTTTAATTTGCAACAAGAATCAGATCGATCTGAGCTCTATAGCTCAAGATATCTCCAAATTACTGAAGCATGTTCAGAAAATATTTAACTCATAACTTTTTAATCGATCATCCCACTTTGATTTGATCAATCTTTCTTAGTTTGATCTCAAAAATCATAGATTTTCATGAAGAGGTAGAGGGATGTCTTAGGAATCCAACGCTTCAAGAATCAGATCGATCGGAGGTTGGCCAGAAAAGTTATAAGCAAAATAATGAAGAGAGGTCAGAGGTCGGCCAGAAAGTCAGAGCTCGGCCAAAAAATTAGAGGTCGGTCAGAAAATCAGAGCTCAGCCAGAAAGGAGAGCTCGGCCAGAAAGTCAGAGCTTGGCCAGAAAGGAGAGCTCGGCTAGAAAGTCAGAGCTTGGCCAAAAAGGAGAGCTCGGCCAGAAAATCAAAGCTCGGCCAGAAAGGAGAGCTCGGCTAGAAAATCTTTCCAGTTCAACAACCTATTTTCCAATTTTCATATCTTTTGATCTAGAACTCCAAATTTTACAAACTTGGTATCAATGGAAAGGTAAAAGAACGCTCTACCACTTCCATGAAGGACTTAAAAACAATTTCGGTTTCTAAAGGGGTCAAAAATACACACAAAAGTGGTTGGTCGATCAGCTCACCTAAACAGCATCAGAATTTCTAAACATCATAACTTTTCACTCCATTGTCCAAAAATTCCATACTTTATCTCAATGAAAAGATAAAAACATAACCTAAAATCTTCATGAAGACTCCAAGAACAATTTCCACCTCTATAAGGGTCAAAATTTCAATCAAAGTTTCTGTCCTGTAATTTCCTTCCTAAACAACATTCAAACTTCAAAAATTCACATCTTCCAATTCCCACAACCAAACATGGCATGTTATACCTCATTGGAAAGCTATAAATTTCCTCTACAACTTTCAAGAAGGCTAATTGGACCAATTTAGCATAAATCAATCCAGAAATTGCCTCAAACCAATACACACACAATAACCTACTCTTATAGAGATTTCAAGAACAAGCAAGGTAATCTTTTTTGAACAAGCATTGGCAAACACGAATACAATCTAATTATTTTGCATTAGCATCAAAATATAAGTTCTTACAAAGCTTTAGTGGGCATTTTTAGCCCCAATACATTAAAATCTTGGAAATTCAAATTTCAAAGAAACCATATGTATACTAATTGTACTAGCTCACTTTTTCAATTATAAAAATGTTACCCACAACACACACATACACAATAACCCATTTCAAGCATTAACCTCAATATATCCTTTTAATTGCTCCAATCAATATTGCCCAAAATAAATCATTGTACACCACTTACTTGATTTGGCTACCCAAAACTTCAACTCTTTTTATTCTATTCATCATAAATTTCATAATACTCTTAAGAATACAAGTTTACTCAAAAATCTCACAATCATCAAAAACCAAAATACTATTCACTCTTCATTAAATTACTACATTCACAACCTAATTCTTATATATCATTTCAAATTCAAGAATTTTTTTTCATTTCTTTGCACATGAATAATCACCAACAATTTCTCATTTAATTTCATTTAATAAATCAAATCTCCAAGAAAAAAATTCGGGGTCCAACATATATTGTTCAAGTAATGTGATTTACGTTCCATGAATAGTATTAGACTTATATCATCAAGTATGTGACTTGATAGTAAAACCATAAGCATTATAATATTATTCTAAACTGTTCCTGGTTGATCGTTATTGGTGGAATAATAATGAATTAAGGCTAGTATGTGTTCTGATTGATGATCACGTTTTTCTGATCATGGATATGAGTTATCAAATCAG
>JAOSBP010000001.1:8847939-8861061 GCA_027563825.1 Erythroxylum mucronatum | reverse complement strand
ACACTTACTCATGCTTAGCAACATAATCTAAAACATCTTTAATGTCCTAGATGTTCCTTAAAGTGCATAGAAAAGTGAAGTGTAAATTTTTTTCTTCCTTTAAAAGATAATAATTTGCATTCTCATAATCTTTAATTGAGGTTTTAAAATCTGAAAAGATATCTAACGTATCAAGGTTAGATTGTCGAACATGAGTGTATATCTTTTTCTTTTTTTTTTGTTTACAAGGGAAAAAAACAAAATTAGCGTTGATGTCGGGGTACAACACTCCACGCATATCTCGGTGAAGAAGCTCCTGGAGAATCGTCGAGGGCTCTTGAAGGATGTGGAGGCCAGGGTGTAACATCCGTGCAAAACCCGCCAATCTGTCAGCACACTGATTGGCCTCGCAAAAGGTATGCTGCAGTCGGACCTTCCAATCATTGTGCAGAAATCTGCAGAAGTGTATATCTTTTTTTTTTACAAGGGAAAATACAAGCTAAATCAAAGCGCGCGGAAACACAGCACCGAGAGCATCGCCATGGATGAGGTTACGAACTCCAAAAGGAGGCTCCTGGAGGATATGACAGCCCGGAATCAACCGGCCAGCGTGACGGGTGAGAAAATCTGCGCACTGGTTCCCTTCCCGGTACACATGCTGAAGTTGAGTCGTCCACTCCCGGCTCCTCGGTGTATATCTTTTTTAATTCTTGTATATGTTGACTGTTTCGGGTTAGTCGATTATTCTTGTCGCAAATTTGTTGATAAATATTGTTTCAAACACTACACCAAATTGTCATGGTTCTTATACCATTTTGCTGATGACAGCAATTGTTGCACTGCAGATCAAAAATTACAAAATCAATTCACATCAAGAACGAGATAAAATATAGGCTTTTATTATATCCAAACTTTTCAAGATATCGAAAATTAAAGTTATTCTAAACAAATATGACTTTAAAAATTTTGAAGCGTGTCAACTTTTTAGCTCAGGTTCTAATTCAAATTACCTTAGTAACCCTTTCTTATTAAAAATTGACTAGTTTATTAGTTAATTGACTTATTTCTATAAACTATTTAATTTTTATAAACTAAAATAAATAAATTAATTTTCATTTAACATTTAACATTTTTCTTCTTCAATTAAACCTCAAAATTTTCAATTAATTTTTGAGACTTTGATTGATTTAAAATTTTTGTAAGTCATAAGAAATTGGAGTAATTTTACAAATATTGAGATTTTTTAACACTTCCATTTTTCAAGGTCTAATTTAAATTTTGATGAAAGTCTTAAGATTTAAAAGAGAAATTATTGCCTTATTCTTTACAATAAGAAGTGTTTTAAACTTTTTTTAAATAATTCTTTTAAGTTCACAATATAAATTTTTAAATTTTCATTTTTTTTTGAAATTACAAATTGTAATTAATAATTGTACATATAATTTAATAATTGTTTAATGTATTTCTAATATTTATAAATATCGTTTATATCTTTATAATCAAAGAGGTTAGTTTTGATATTTTTATATCAGTTTAGATTATAGTTCTAACATTTTTCTTGGTACATTAGATGATTATCGGTAATTTTATATTTTATTAAATTTTATATTATTAAAAAATACTTGATATTAATTTACTTTTTAAATAGTTTTTAAGAGTGATGCTATAAGAAAAGTTTGATAAAAATTTTGAAGTAAAATATAAATCCAGTAATCGCTGTACATTATATAATTAAGGGTTAATTACTAAAAAATCCCAAATTTTTATTAAAATTTTAGTTATAGCTCAAACTTTAAAAAGTAGCAATAAAATGTTCAGCCTAAACTTTAAAAAGTGGCAATAAAATGCTAAAACTTTTAATTTTCTTTAATTCTAGCCGATATTATCTGTTGTTCTTCCGATATACTCTCAGCCTGTATTTTCTATTTATTATTTTGACACTCCAAACTACTCTCACATTACAGCGTACTATATCAATAAGCTCCTCGTTTTTAGTTCGTTCTCCTGATATCCTTAGTGTGAGGGCAACAGAGCTGTGTAGTAATTTGAAAATCAAAAGGTGAGGGCATCGAAAGAACAAACTGAAAACGAAGGGAAAAACTAAAATCAATTAGTAAGGCCGTCGAGGCTGCGTAATTTGATTTTAGTCATTTTTAAACAAGGATGTCATTTTAATTACGTGATTAAACGAAATCGTTTCATTAATCTTCATTTGTTGTGTTAATTTTAGCTGATGTGTATTAATAGTTAAGGTTTCTGAACTACGTAGCAAGTCATAACGGTAAACTTAGCGGAAACACTAATGTTAGGCTAGAATTGAAAAAAATTTGAAGGTTTGAGTGTTTTATTTCTATTTTTTGAAGTTTAGGTTAGAATTGAAAAAAATTAAAAATTTGGGTATTTTATTGCTACTTTTTAAAGTTCAAGCTATAATTGAAAAATTGAAGAAAGTTTGAGCCTTTTTTTTAATAATTAACCTTATAATTAATTATATTAATTTAAAAATAAAAATCATTTATAATATTAAAGAATGTACAGAACACGAAAAGAAAACTAGCCTGAACTACCAGTCAAAGGCTTAATAAACACAAGCATAAGCTAAAACTACCATTCTACCTGTTCCAGTTCCTTATCTCCATCTCTTTGAGTGACTTGTGAAACTAGGCTTTTCCTTTTCTTCTTCAACTTTCACTAACATCTCTTTTCAAGATCACTTATAATTTACGAACAACTTCTGAAGTTGTGGACTTTGATCATCATCATCGAGGTGTTTTAGCAATGGCAAGGCCTGGTAACAGGATCATACAAGCCAAGCTGGTGGGTACGTCTTACCCTTTTATACCTTTTTTCCCCTCAAATGAGTCACAAGTTTATACACGAGCTGCTCTTCTTGTTCATTTTATTGATGGAATATTTTTTTTTCCTTGTTTTCTTTTCCAACATGCCTTATACATAGTTTTTTCGCTTTCGAGGCTGTAGTTATGGTGCTCTCTTTTGTTTTAATCTTTTCCTTCACCACTGTCATAAGATAAATTCTTCTCTGTGAAGCTACTCCGTTCATAGCAATTTCGTTGCAAAACTTCTTTAACTCTTTGATCTTTTGGTTATATGAACAGAATGTACAGTAAATAATTGAAAAAATGCAAAGTCCTTGAGAATCATTTGTTCCTGACACGTTTGATTATGTGCTATAGGTACTTTTGGGGGATATGGGAACTGGGAAGACCAGTTTGGTCTTAAGATTCGTCAAGGGCCAGTTCTTCGATAATCAGGTTTACTTCCACGATCTACTGTTGCTTTTTCCAATCTGAATATGCTACTTCAACTCTTTGTTCCTTAATTATGTGAATCTAAATGCGTACAGGAGCCAACAATAGGAGCAGCATTTTTTACACAGATACTGTCATTATCTGAAGCCACCGTGAAATTTGATATATGGGACACAGCAGGACAAGAACGGTATCATAGCTTGGCTCCAATGTACTATCGTGGGGCAGCAGCTGCAGTAGTTGTCTATGATATCTCAAGCATAGTAAGCATCTTTCTCAAGTCCTTAGCCATGATAAAAACCAGTTTCCTTATTATTCTAATAATTAACGTAATAACAGCAAGTTACAGTACTGCAAAGATTGTTGGGAATTCAATCAAATTCTCTTCCAATTCACTTTTTTATGTTGATCATGGTCTGCAAGGATCGTAAATAGTAAAAACCCTATGGCCATGCCTAAGCAGGAGTCATCTAGAGGTTTTGCCAAATAGTCCCGTAGAGAAATTTCGATTTTGGGAGAAAATAGAATGACATCAAAATCTCTCAATCTCAGATTCAGGTTCTAAAAGGGGCCTATTGTTTTTTCAAATGCTTGCATTCTGTTCCATACAACAGATGGTAGCGTCGTAATGTAAAATTTCAATTTCTAAAACTTGGCCTGAAGGTTAAGATCTCTTTACCAGGCATATCCTTATTTCTATCACGATAATCAAAGGGATGTTTGTTTACATTTTGAATCTTAATCTATCAAGAACAAACACATATTTATGATGTGACTGGTTATTGCTCCAGGATTCATTTACTCGAGCCAAAAAGTGGATTCAAGAACTGAAAAGACAAGGTAAGCACATCGATTTAAGCTATCTTCTCATGCTCGATCCTTTTTTGTCTCTGTTTCCAGCCCCATGCCCTGACTAGACACAAAGCTGGTCCTTATGCAATATCTTTTGTTTCAGAAAAATGCTGGGTATAATCAATGATAACTTTCATGATTTTCGTATACATATTAAATTGACGACTTAATATTTCTTCGCACGTTTTTTTCCAGTAAATCCTAACCTTGTTATGGCATTGGTGGGGAACAAATCTGATCTGGACTCAAAAAGAGAGGTGCCAAATGAGGTATATGAGTTATCTGTAAGAAATGCAACTTCTTGTATCCGCATACTTTTTAGAAAAGATCTGATGAAATTTCATAAGACGGATCATTAACATGAAACAGATACATATTTCTGACTCTTGGCTGGACCCTGAATCATGTAATCAGTAGTCCTATTTATTTAAATGAACACAACTTATGAAATGTCCTCCATTACTAACAAATTTTTTGTAGGAGGGCGGACAATGTGCACAAGAGAATGGAATGTTTTTCATAGAAACATCAGCAAAAACAGCACAGAATATCAATGACCTTTTCTATGAAATAGGTAAATTGTCTATGTGAAATCTACAAGGCGTTCTGTCAATAACTATAACCTCTTGTCATGAATCTGTAAAAGCTAACCTTACCTAAGATGAGCATTTAGCAATAGCAGAACCATACTCAGAAGAGAACACAACGCTTTTAACTCTTGTGCTTGTGTAAAGGGCTTTGATGTCCAAATCATGGCTGTTTTCTTTGTTTCTATGATTTGCAGCCAAGAGACTGACGAAAGCTTGCCCTCCAAAGCCTGCCGGAGTGAATCTAAACAGTGAAACAAAAACTAGAAATACAAGAAGATTTCTGTGCTGCTCTGTGTGAGATTGGCATGCCTCATCAGCAAATAAAATTGAAGCCCCCTCCTATTGCTGTTGTAAAAACGTTTTCTTCCTTTTGGACACTGATGATCTTTCCTTCTTTCCAGTACAAGGAATGAAGTAAACATGTCTGTAAAGCAAATTGCTCACAAGAAAAGGAAAACAAATGGAAGTTCATGAACATAATTCGCCATTCCCTCTGGGCCCTCTCATGGGATTACCTTGACTTTTGCTTCTATTTTTTTCTTTTTCCAATTACTTTATGTTTTTGTGGAAAAAAGTAAAGTGAAATATTCATCCATAATAACATTAAATTCCTTTAATCCAACAAATAATGTGAAGTCATACCTTCAATGCAACTTAATTCACAAATTATGCATCTCTGAGAATTTCAAGTTTGTGGGCAAACGTAAGCCATTTCCCATCGAGATGTTTCAACACTGAAATTATAACTTTGATACTCTATCCTATCTTCATATTCACTTTATACCAGATCCGAAGAGATTCAGGAATAAAAAGAGCTATTTCTTTTCCTTGTACTCAATACACCAAACTTCTACATCGTTTCCTCTGTCATATTTCCCCATATACTGAGGGACTAGTGAGAGGTCAATACGTTTGCCCACAAAACATTGGGAGTGCTCATCTTCAAGGTCCTTATTTTCTGCACCACATTTGAATATTACTAGCTAAGATCTTGCCAATGAAAAAATTGCAGAAATAGATGATATTGACAGCCGCCTACCCTCTCCATCCCTCAAATAACTTAGGAAACGTGAATAACCATTTGCCACAACGTCAAGATCATCAAGACTGAAGTTGTAACGTTTTTCCAGTGCCAAATATAAAACCTTTAAAAGTAGTAAAACTTGTTAATTTTTGTACCGAATCCACCGCTCCCACAGATTCCTTGAAAACCAAAGATAAAATACACAAAAGAAATATGAATCATAAAATGCGTAAGCAACTGCAAGGCATTCGACACCCACTGTTTCATAATTGATTTTCTAGTGTGGACAGCCTTTTCTAATAACCAACAGGCACAAAAGATAATTTAGGCGACAACTTAAAGAGAAAGCAGGAACCGAAAAGGGATTTATAGAAATGGGCCAATGGCATTACTTAACCAATAAGAAGGATACCTCTATAATCCAAGGATTTCTTTTAGGACATGGCAACCTAAAATCCTAAGGATTAGCAAGGTTTAGAAACAAGAAAGATCAATCTCATGGTTCTGCTCTAGTCATGTGCAAGATTCTACATTCTGATGTCTACTATTGCAATGCATACCTTTCTAGGAGCCAGTGACATTAATCTTTCCAAAAGACTGAAAAGAGCATCAGTCAGATAATCACTGTATATTACATCAGCAGCTAAAAGCAGCGAAGCTCCCTGTGCTTCTTCAATTTCAGAAGATGTCCAACAGTAGCTGGCATGACAGCTAAAATGATCAATTTCATTCTGAAATGTGAACTTGTATGAAAATGATACCAATTGAGTTTATATCTCACCTCTGATCTGCAGAGTTCCCTACATTGTCTGTAGGTGGCCAGGAACTCCAATCAAGTTCACGCACATGAATTACAGCCTTATAGTTTAACACACTTGCATTAAGGTGAACATTTTTGGCACAATTTTCAAGGATATGATCTCCACGATCTGCCAAGAGTACTTTCAAGTTATAGTGAAGAGCCCAAAACATATGGAAGAACAAAGTTATAGGACAGGGAGAAAGTATCCAACCATCAAGGCATTGGAATAAATGTCATCATTAGGGAAGATGCAACTAATAAGGCCATGAAACTTGAACAAAAATTCTCAAATTTTTCAATGTTATTATTTTCTGCAAGTAAAATTAAATTCCAGTTAATTTAGATAAAAACAGACAATGCAGATAGAGAAATTTTCAGAAACTGGATCTTTGATCCTGTACCACAGAACTACTAAATTTCAAATACTAGCACCAACCTAATGTTTTTGTATGTAAGAAAATTGATTGAGATATGAAAATCGCACATCATTAGTTAACCAAGTGTAAGTGACGCAACATCCAACTTCGAGAAAAATAACATTCTGATATACATTACACCGGATGGGAGACCCAAAACTAAAAAGGCAAGGTCCAACTTTTAACAATTGCCATGTTATACCTGTCAGGAAAACTGTCTTAGCAACGCTGGCAAGCAACATGCCCACAAGACCTGACAAGGAAAAATACAGAAAATCCTGTCAGACAAAGAACACTTCTGATTTGGGTTGAATAATTTTGAGATGGCTCAATACAAAATGCAGAAAGTCGAGAGACTAACT
Source organism: Erythroxylum mucronatum (assembly GCA_027563825.1). Classification (NCBI taxonomy): domain Eukaryota; kingdom Viridiplantae; phylum Streptophyta; class Magnoliopsida; order Malpighiales; family Erythroxylaceae; genus Erythroxylum; species Erythroxylum mucronatum. Next base: position 8,853,767 of record JAOSBP010000001.1, on the reverse strand, counting down.
AAACTAACTTATTTCCTAGGCCTGAAGCTTCCATTGCTACACACTAACAAATATTATCATAACATGAGCCCCTTCCCTCTTCTCTTTTCTTGCAGTTCTCAGTGTATCTAACCATTTCTTCCATATCCCTGAGTTTTCCAAATTTTAGAAGATTGGATGCATCTCCTTTCAGCCACAATCTTATTCTAATATTTCATAAACTTCCCAAACTTAATCCTTGTGAATTCAACAATTTAAAGAATGTTGGGAATTTTAGCAACACATGTCAAAAGACTGCACAATAAGACAAGGTAAAATTAGCTACCTGTTCCAGCTCCAAGTTCTATTGAAACAATACCATCAAATTCAGATGATGTGAACATCTTATGCAATACAAAATCAGACAACACCAATTCTGCTTTCCAAACCTGATATAAGAGTAGCTCAATGATGGTCATTTTTCAGGAAACCAAAAAGGTAAAGGGCAACAAAATCAATTACCTGCAACCCAACATTAGAAATTGATGAAGTGATATTGTGACTGATGGTTAAAGTGAGATTAGGTGTAGAGAATTCTGCGAGTTTTGAAGTAGTAATTCATACATTTGATAACCAGAAAAATTGAGATAATACGAACGTTACAAGGAACAGATATAAGAAACCACCAATTCAGAAATCACATTTCTTTTTTTTTCCCCCAACAGTCAGAGGTTACAAACTCTGAGGCTTTTATCAGAAACCCAGAGCAAGATAGCTTGAATGTCTTAAGTTCGTGTAATATATACATTACACTGAAGAAATCAGCCAACTCTTTTTAATCTTGATGAAATTACGGAGGTTAAAGTTCTCCAGATTACGTTAAAACTGTCCACTTTTAGTTTCACTACAATTTTCAGTTGACAATATTGGAGCATAAAACTATATAGCAGAATTGGTTTCAAAGACGTTGTAAACAAATAATTTCATTAATTCCAGTTTCTATTTGCATTTTAACAAATATTTGTTGATAAAACAATAGTTATTGATAAATTACGATCCAATCAGTGAGGCCATTAGTACTTACTTTCCCCGCAAACTAAGAGGGACCAAAATCAAACTCCATTAAGTCAGACGTTATTTACATATTCTAGACTCCAGCAAAGAGAGAAAGCTAAAGGAACCACTTTGGTAATGAAATTACTCACGGCTGCGTCTAGTGAGGACAAGATCGCCATCTTCATCAACACAAATTGATCGGTGCATAGGTACTTCTCCACTTCTAAACAGATCAATACATCTTTCCCCATTATTGCCTGCACGGACACACCCCACGACATCACAATCCCATTCCCATTCCCATATTATTATCAATCCAATTAAAGAAAAGGAAGGCCCATATAAAAAGGAACCTTAAATCTTCAAGCCTATATAAAAAAAATTAAAAAGTGAAAGCTTTTTCAATATGTTTTACCAGGTGGAATGGTGATGGTGAAGAGGGAAATATGGGGGACAGAAGAGCCAGGTGGGCAACCAATATGCAACTCGCTCATCACCTGCTCATCCTCGGCCGCTTCCTCCTCCATGTCACGGCCGGTCTTCTGCCACCACGTTTGCACCGCTTCCCCTTCTTCACCGCCTAAAGAACCCACAACTCTTTGTCCATAGGAGATGACAAGTTAAAACGATTCGTTTTGCCTGATATTGACAAACTTTCTATGAAACATTTTTAATCAACGAGGAATATCCAAACCCTAGCAGGGGTGTTCTAAGGTCCAGATTTGTTCACTCAAAAGCCCAACACTTGGGTGAAATTGCTATCCAAAGATCAAGCCTTCAAGAACATTTAGTGCCAATTTTCAGATTTATAAGAGAAACTAAACAAACTGTTTCAACGCTCGTTAACTTCCTCGGATAATGAGTTTTGGACCTAACATTCATTCAGAAACATCGGATCGGACAGACACTAGAAGATATTTTCCTACGAGAGATTTTTATTTTTTTAAAAAATACGTACTTTACTATTTCTTTATGATTACAGATTACTTTTTCTAAACCACTGTGCAAATGTAAGGAATACAACGAAAGCTGCCCAATAACTTATATCAATCTTTATTATTTCCCTTAAGAAATGCAATTCGGTCCGCTAGTTCGTCGCAATCAGGCAGATTGGGATGAACATATGGTCTTGGCATATCTGAGGCAGCCCTTGCGTGTAATGTTCTTGATTCGCTAGGAGTTGCAGGCACGAGTGTATCAGATTTTGTGGCTCTAGGACTCTTCATTTCACCTGTGCCGTCACTTGTTTGACAAGAAGGAGCGTTCATACGTGGCTTGGCTCTGTTCTTGTCAAACGGCGAGGCTTTGTTACTATAATACATCAAAAGCTTGTCCATCATCGTTTCCTCATCATCATCACCTGGTAAAACTCTTGTGCCAACCTTTTCACGACCTGGTGGTGGCTTCAGTGATTTTTCAGGATTATCGTTAGAGTTTTCCGGTCCTGAGGGCCGTTGCAGTGGACTTCCAACACTAGAAATGTCTTCAAGAACTTGGTATTTGCTTACGTTGGGCGGTCTCCTTCTAACTGATCTGGGTTTTGGTTTAGATTCATCATTTAAACCATCCTGTTGGTTTTTTCCAGAACTGCGAGCCGATATTGGGGACCCTTCTATCTTCGTTTCTTCTTTCTCAGCTATTGTCTTAACATATGGTGGGGGAATAGATTTATAGTTAAATAACTTGTCGTCATCTACTGGACTTGTTGATGAACTTGAAGGACAATGTTGGCTATCTCTACCATTGCTAGTTGACCTCTTATCATCTTTACTGCTACTTTGCACCTTGATCATATCATCATTGGCGATCTTCCTTCCGCCAGGTGCAGCTTCACTTTCATTTATTTTCGAACTATAGCGCTCTTTTACTTTGTCGACTTTGTACATGGAATCAAGCCTGTAACTCTTCGGCAAAGAATCATTCTCGTTTCCACTCAATTTATGTCCATCTTCCTCAACCCTGTTCTCCTTTTCTGGGTGAGGATGAATGTGATCCTCCCGTTTTGGGTCACTGTAATTCTCTTTTTTCTCTGTATTGTATGCATAATCCTTCTTTGATAATGAATCGAGTTCAGGGAGGTCCTGCAAAGGAATCATACACATGTAAATAGCTATTTGCGGGTTCTGAAAGAATGTTTGTTTAAACTTGAACATGTGGGTAACAAGTAACTAAAATACAAGCTTACTTGTTGAAGAGAGACTTGTCCGGTGGAAGAAGCTTTGAAGAGTTCTTGTTCTAAAGATTTGGAATTCCACTCTATGGAAAATTCATGCGCTATATCGTGCATTAGATGAAGCTTCATCTCCTTTGTAGCTGGTTTCCGATTTAATTTTGACACGAACTGCAATTGACATTAAAGCAGTTAATTATCATTATTAAAAACTCAAATACATTATTAATGATTAATACTTTTTAGTAATGGAAAGCAAACCTCTTTATTGACAAATGTTTCAATAATAACATTGTATCTATCAACCAATAAGGTTCGAAGGTGCTTTAATTCAGGAAAATCAGAAAATCTTGCTGCAGCATATACGAGTGAATGGACAGCTTCTTTGCATTCTCCAGGACATTCTCTATATCAAACAGAGAAGAAAGAACATTTTTCAATGTTAAATATCCAAAACATTGCAACTAGTTTTATTGCATTAGATCAATCCAAGGTTTATAAACATTTTGACAGAACTTAGTTTTGAGAAAATAAAGGTCTGATAAATATGAATATAGAAAAGCATTTCATACCTCTGTTTGTCAATGCTTGAGAGATTGCTGGATATACACCCGCAGAATTGCTCAATAAAATCGTAAGCATCTATTACATTTTGTTCAACCATGAGTCCTTCAGCCTACATTAACATTGGGAAGCAATGTAAGATCTGATTTTAGTGATGATAATAACAATAATCCATTGTGCATCAACAGCTCACGGATTCTTATCGGAAAGCAAATAACAAATTTTTTAGACAAACATGAACATTAAAATAAGATATTCTTGAACCTCCTACTCATTACCACCAATCAGACCAGAATGATGCATGATAATTTGTATATTGACGAAATAGCAGATTATCAGAGGTACTGGTGCACCCATGAAGAAGCATCTTTCGGTGGGAAATAAAGATTGAAACAGAAGATCATAAATTTATATGAAAAATTAAGATCATGATTTTGTTTAAGATAAGAACAATTTTTAACTCGAAAGGCTTTGACCATTTTGGTTTATAGAACTTACAAAAATGTAAAACTTACTCTGCAAAAAGCATTATAATCGTGGCCGCTCCTTATAAGTTCTGCAATGTCACTCTTGAAATACTTCACAACCGCCTTCTTCTTCTTCTTCAATGTGTCCACTCGACACTTTGTCATCTTTATAGAGGATTTGCTGTATATTCAAAAAGATGATTGCCATCAACCACCGTCACCAAATTTAAAAAAACAATAACAGAGAAAAAGCTAGAGGGGAAGAATTATTTGAAGAACGGCATAGATATGAATAGAGAGGTGGTAAAGTACCATTTTCTGTAAAACTTGGGCTTAGTGAGATGGGTAAACATGATCTCTAACTCTCCCTCTATTGAATCACTAGAACTTCTAAGAGGTAGGGAGATGGAGAGAAACAGAAAGAGATTATTCTGGTTTCTTGCTGTCTTTATTTCTTTAAATATGTTTGATACTGTAAGGGATAATTTGAAGTGAGCGTATATAAACAAGAAAACCCAAGAATCTGCGACAAAGAGGCAACGAAGCAAAGAAACGAAACAGTTGCACCGGGACTTTGCGGGACCAAAAAGGCTAGCAAATTTATAGAAAGAAAGAGATTTGAAGATATGGGCAGGTATTATTCAAGGTGGCAAACCGAAAAACCGGAAAAAGTAGAAATCTTTAGCAAGAAAATGGGTTCCAAGTTAGCACCAGCAAGCTCCCAAAGGAAGAAGAATAACAGCTGTCTGAGCCTGGAAGAGAAAATAGGAGAGAAGGCACAAGTTTAGTTTTAGACAGAGAATGACATGCATCATGTTTATATAATATATATGAATTTAGACAGAAGTGAATGGTCAATCAAGAATCTCTAGGGTGGCATAAAGGAAACTGAGAGACCTAGGCAAATGGAAACCTTTAGCATGTAGGATTCTTTCAACGTTTTCTTAGGAGTTGGGAAATTTCGCGCGGTGGTTCTGTTCTGTTTCTTGATTAACAGAAAGGTGGTGTAGAGTTACTGGGTCAACCTTTCAAAATTAGCCTTACACATCATGCACAGATGAGGTAACAAGTAAGGGCATTCGCTTACAGATATTGAATTCAGGAGACTCGAGTGTGGCAGTGAATAAACCACGGTAACCAGCTAAGCGGTAGATTTGGAAAAGGTTTTTGGTTTTTTCTTCATAATCTGGTTAATATATTGAAGCTGATAAGTAATTCTTTTTGGGTTGACTGCGTCCAGTATTATCCGCCACAAAAAGCTATACATCATAAAAAATAACAATAATTATATAATAGATAGACTTATGTACCTCAAAATAATCACTCGCTGTCTTCTTTCTAAAGACTCGTATTAATTAGGGAGTATTTGTTTCCATTTTTATTTTTAATTTTCTATTTTTATTTTCAAAATCGGTAAAAAAAATTTATTTGTTTGAATTTTTAATTTTTGTTTTTGGTTTTGGTTTCTTCCGGTTTTCAAAAATTATGAAAACCATAAAAAGTAGTTTTTATTTCCTGTTTTTTTTCATAATCTGTTTTACTATCATTTAAATATATATTACTTAATTTTTAATTTTTAATTAAAATTATAAATAATTTAATTCAACATTATA
>JAOSBP010000001.1:8789324-8817569 GCA_027563825.1 Erythroxylum mucronatum | reverse complement strand
ATTTGTATTCAGCTTGTGCACACACATATGAATTGATGGCTTGGGAAGTATTGGTAGTTGTTAGTTAAGCACTGAAATTTGATTTTGACATTTTCTTTACACAATTTGGTTATGATCTGAAAAGAGCTTAAGCTTCATTAATTTCTTCTTCTGACAGTGGTTTGGAGATGCTGAAAAACTTACAAAAGCTCTTTTCTCCTTTGCCAGTAGACTGGCTCCCGTAATTATATTTGTTGATGAGGTCAGTTCTCTCTTCTTTTTTTTTGCATAATATGCTCATTTAGATGCAAACGAGAAAAAGGGTTGTTTTGTATTGACATTTTAAGCCTAGATTTAGCGATGTATTGAAACCTTGAATGCCATTATTGATTGCATTAGTTAATGACAAATAAAAAATCTAATTCTGTATGATCTTTCTCTTCCGTTTTCATCATAATCTATGGTCTCACTGTATCAGATAATAGAACTCCAAGTTGCAGTCCATGGTAACGTAGGCAGTTGTGGCACTCCTTGTTCTCTTATTACTTTCCAAAGAAAAATTTGCGTGTAATCACATTTTTTCTATTGTGATATTATTTTGAGTAGAATAAATTGTGAATTTGATTCTCTTCTCAGGTTGATAGTTTACTTGGTGCTCGTGGTGGTGCTTTTGAGCATGAGGCTACTAGAAGAATGAGAAATGAATTCATGGCTGCCTGGGATGGACTGAGATCAAAAGATAGTCAAAGGATTCTCATCCTGGGTGCCACAAATAGGCCATTTGACCTTGATGATGCTGTTATTCGTCGCTTGCCAAGGAGGTAATGTTGGAAAAATTGGAAATTGTAATTTATAACTTCCTGTAATTTGTTGTGTTATGTTCTCTCAAGTAAAACTTTTTAGGATATAGCAATTTTGCTTATGGGCTTCCATGGACCTGTTCAGGATATATGTAGACCTACCTGATGCTGAAAATCGTATGAAGATTCTCAGAATAATTCTCGGACATGAGAATCTTGAACCTGATTTTGATTTCCGGAAACTCGCAAATGCAACTGATGGGTATTCTGGTAGTGATCTAAAGGTAATACTGCTGATTGTAAGTTAAAATTGTGAGCATTTATGTGTTTATTTCTCACACTTCTATCTTGCAGAATCTCTGCATTGCCGCAGCATACCGGCCAGTTCAAGAACTTCTTGAAGAAGAAATGAAGGTAACCTTTGCAATCAATAAGCCTTTGACAATCTTAAGTTCCTCTTCTTAAGAAAAGTAATAATTAATACTGACTGAAACTGAGCATGAATAAACATGCTGAGACCAGCAGGTTTAGGATAGTTGATTCACTTTACTCCTACCTTAGACAGCTTATGTGCATTTCTTTGTACACATTGGTTCAACAAATCTAATTGCTTTCACCTGCACTGCAGGGAGGCAATCGTGCTTTAGCTCCAGGTCTAAGGCCACTTAATTTGGATGATTTCATTCAATCAAAAGCAAAGGTAATTTATTAACACAGTTAACAGTGTTCTGATTTGTGGAATAAGTCCAAACTAACTGAATTCATGGTGAGTATATCTAAGAGATGATAATTGGCTTTGGTATTTGCAGGTTGGTCCATCAGTGGCATTTGACGCCTCAAGCATGAACGAGTTGAGGAAATGGAACGAACAGTACGGTGAAGGCGGAAGCAGGAAACGATCTCCCTTCGGTTTTTGAAAGTGAATGTGATCACGGCGGATGGTTTAACTTAAATTCTTTGAGAAACAAGACGCGAATATACCAAAAAAAGAAAAAAGGTGACAGGCCTCTAGGTTATGTTAAGAAGCAAAGCTCCCTTGCAGTAGCAATAGCAGAGGGCTTGCATTACATTACAAGGTGGGTAGACTTTGATGTGGTGATGATGATAGGCAATGCAATTTCCTTAGAGCTTGGGAGGGTGTTTGTTATACCTTTGTATATTTAATAAATTTTGTTTTTGAATTCAATTGTATTATTAAGGGAAATGAAAACTATAATATAAAAAGCACTTTTATTTTATTTCAATTTATTTAGTGATTGAAGTAAATACTTCGTCTAAGCACATAGACAAGCACATAGACCATCAAGGCAAAGGGTGTCGCAAGTACCGCAACCATCGGCCGGACAATCGGAAGGGGCGTTGCATGAATCAATATCACCATCGTAATCAGGGGAGCGGGGAGGAGCAAGAGGCAGGCTCCGTGTCTGTGACTCTGAACTAACCATTATCAACAACACCAGTACACATGCAATTCTCAGCTGCTGCTTCATCTTCATCTACTTCTTTCCCTTCCTCCATCCGTCTATTTATAGTTATTCCCAGACCCTAGCATAGGAGAAGGTCTTCTTTGCATGATATATGCCGTTTCTTTCTTTTGGTCAAGAACACGCTACTTTACATGCTTTTTATTTTAATATCTTCACTTCGTATTCTATATCTATTAGGATTCTTTATATATATATGTAAATAATAAAAACCACTTTTTTTTTCGCATACGAAGAAATACCACAGGCAAGCTTATCTCTCAGAGGGTCAAGTGGTTACACCCCAGCAGAGGGCCAAGCGGCTACACTCGAGGGCCTCACTAGTTCTCCATCCATAGGTAAAATCCCGGTTGTAATTCCAATTAATAATAAATTATACCAAAAAAAAGTCATTTCCAAATTTCATGGATTTTGGTAGAAATTTTGTTAAAACGGGAAGTTTTGTTCATTTGATTTTTCTGAAAACAAGTATTAAGTTATATACGGAATTTCAAATCTCTTCTCTCTCTTAATTGATAGTTTGATAATCTTATAAAAGTTCAATAATAAGCAGCTTTATTTTTAACTAATACAGAGATTATTTAAATGACTTACGTGGAAAAGATGAAAATAAAATGAACTAAAAAATAATTAAATATTTAAAAATAAAAAATAAAGAATAAATTAAAATTAAAATTACAGATAAATAAATAGATAACTAATAATAATAAAATAAAAATTAATAATAGTAATAATAATAAAAAATTAAGATAAAAAGCCTTACAGGTTTAGCAACAAAGGATTAGTTTCAATAATAATAAAGTAAACGTTAAATATGGCGTCTCTTAAAGTCTTCTAGTAAAGTTTCGAAACACACGCGAAAAACTCACCCCTGTTGATTAGCTAGCTGATGGCGGCAGCCGCGACGAGCGTGGTTCCGGCGGGGCGAGGCCGGAGAGCCATGGCAGACGACGAGAGGTTAGTGTTCGAGACAACGGAGGGCATCGAACCTATCACCAGCTTCGATGAAATGGGCATCAAGAACGATTTGCTTCGTGGAATTTACGCTTATGGTTTCGAGAAACCCTCCGCCATCCAGCAGAGGGCCGTTATGCCCATCATCAAAGGCCGTGATGTCATCGCTCAGGCCCAGTCCGGTACGGGGAAGACCTCCATGATTGCTCTCACCGTTTGTCAACTTGTCGATACCTCGAGTCGCGAGTATGTTCCTCTTCTTTTTCACGAAACCCTAATTCATAATTTTTGTTCTAATTTCTTTTAATTACGCCCCTCATGGATTTTTGTGTGTATTAATCTGTCATGTTATAGGGTTCAGGCATTGATATTATCACCCACAAGGGAATTGGCTGCTCAGACTGAGAAAGTAATTTTGGCAATTGGTGATTATATTAATATACAAGCTCATGCTTGTATTGGAGGCAAAAGTGTTGGAGAGGATATCAGAAAGTTGGAGTTTGGAGTTCAAGTTGTTTCTGGAACTCCAGGCAGAGTCTGTGACATGATCAAGAGGAGAACTTTGCGAACTAGGGCCATTAAATTACTAGTCCTTGTAAGTGGTTTCAATTTGGATTCGCTTGCATTTATTTCTGTAGCTGCTGTCTCAAGCTTCTGTAATAAGTATCTAATCACTGAAATCTTTTAAATGTACTAGGGTTTTTGACAATATTCATTTATATTTTTGGTTGTTGTTGCTGCTGTCTTCTAGGATGAATCTGATGAGATGTTAAGCAGGGGTTTTAAGGATCAGATTTATGATGTCTACAGATATCTTCCACCAGAGCTACAGGTTTTGTTTCCCTTTTTCTCTCAATTTGGTTATCTAGCTTTAATCTACACGTACACCATCTTTTCATCTGTCTTTTGTTAGTTGGTTATGAACTGTCTACAAAGCCCTTTCTTCCCACTTGCCTCCATAAAAATGAAGAAGAATTCTTGAGCTAGTTTAGGTTGTCCACATATTGCCTTTTGATCGTTCACCTTCTTTTAACTCCTTGAAGATGATATTTATATGTATTTTGGACCTTGTTTTATTAGCATAAATGAGTGAATGGGCCTCTTGCATTCTCATTCTTAGACAAGATAGAATTTAGGAATTGGACCAAGAAACTGGGAACAAGTATGGATTCTTTCCATCTAATCATGTTGAGAATGGTGTGCTAGGGTTCAGTTTGAATTACTGAGACTTGTGATTCCCATATTCTGTTTGTAGTACTTAATGAACTATTAAACGTTTCCTTTCTTCAAATTTATTTTCACCTAACGCTCGGGAATCAGTGACCTGTTTTTCAAATTCTTATTATATAGTAATGATTGTTGGGACTCAATGACTGATGTGTTTTTCGTATTCATACTGTAAAGTAATGATTGTTGCTCACAAGAGACATTAACTTTTTCTGTACCCTTTATGCTATTGCTCTCTTTACTGGAATACTAAATTGAGTGATTGCGTATAAATTTGACATTTAAATCCTGTGCATGAAAAACAGGGTAATTTCGTCAGTATAATGGAGAGCATTAGCATCCTTAACCGTAAAGTTTTGTCTGGTTGGTGGTTTTACATGTTAATAATTTGATTGTGTTGCTGAAATCTGAGCATTCGTCTCAGGTTGTCTTGATTTCTGCCACGCTTCCTAATGAAATTTTGGAGATGACTACCAAGTTTATGTCAGATCCTGTGAAGATTCTTGTAAAGCGTGATGAGTTGACTTTGGAAGTAAGTACTTGGTTCGTTTAAGGAGCTTCAAATGACTGCTTGGATGGAATTGGATGCCAACTCTTGATTGTTTATCATTTTATGCTGGCAGGGAATCAAGCAATTTTTCGTTGCAGTTGAGAGAGAGGAGTGGAAGTTTGACACTCTTTGTGACCTTTATGATACTCTAACCATCACTCAAGCTGTTATTTTCTGCAACACAAAGAGGAAGGTAATGCTGCTGCCTTGTTGTCTCCTTTTGCTAATTGTTTATGGTATTTGGCGATTAGGAATTACAGAATCGTTGTCTTTTATTGACCATTGAAATTGATTTAGTTCATTCTTAACTATTTGACTGCTATAAAACTAAGACATACGTCTGTCACATCATTGGATGCCTTTGGAAATGTCTGACTGTGTAGATTGCCTATATTGCCTCCATATGTAAGTGTTTATTACCAATGAAAATGACCACGAATCCAGGGAGGATTTTATTTTGATCAGTTTCATGCCTTTTTTTTTCTTACTTCAAATATGACCTTTTGGGATGTGTTTCATCGTAGGTGGTAATTGAAAATCAGGATTTCTTATCACTGTAGCTGAGGTGATTGGTAAATGTGATTAGTGGAAAACAATCAGAAATTCACTTCATCTTAAGATGTGAAGCCTTGTAGGCTTTGGTTCCTGATGCTGTGCTTGTATATTGTCTGATGTGTTTTCCATAATCATTGTCCTATCTCTAATGCAGGTGGATTGGCTAACTGAAAAGATGCGCAGCAACAACTTTACAGTTTCATCAATGCATGGTGATATGCCTCAAAAGGAAAGAGATGCAATTATGGGAGAATTCAGAGCTGGTACTACCCGTGTACTTATCACAACTGATGTCTGGGCCCGAGGGCTTGATGTGCAACAGGCAAGTACCTTCTGATTATTCTTCACTTGAGTGCCTTCCTATAGAATTTCTTTTCTAGTGATAAGGATCTGTCCTATCAAAGTGTAAAGGGCATTATAATATTAACATGAATTCTAATATTTCCATCAAGTTGATTATGTAATTTGGGGTTAACAGTATTCAGTAAAATTGTGATTTCTTTCTTAAAATGTGAAAATGAGTTTTGACATATTTTCAAATGCTTATCTTTTGTGGATAGGCTCAGCATTAAATTCTTGGAGCTGCATAAGCTCGTTATTTAATACTAGTCTATTCTTTAAAATGATCAGTGGAACCCTAAAGTAGAGAGCAAGAGTAACCTTATCGAACTTGTTGAAAAATCTGGTAAAGATTGTCAAGCATTCCTTCTCTCCCAATGGATGAAAAAGTGTGCTGTTTATTGAACTCTTAGTTTGATTATCTTTACTAATTTGCTTAAAATCAAAACTTCTTATTTTGATTTTGACTGGATGGAGAATTGTCCTCTTGGACTTCGTAACTATGCTATGTCAAATGTCTACCTTTGTTAAAACAATTCATGCATCTGCTGTTTGTTCAGCTGAGTATTTACTATTAAAATTGCTTAGTGTCGCTGAATTGTATAAGTTGATGCAAACAAATGTGTCTTTATATATAATCATTTTCAGAAGATGTCCCATATATACAATGGAAACATGGAATTTAATCTAATGAATAAGAGAATTGATCTACATTATCAGTGATGAAGCTAAGCTGAACTTTTAGGTAACAGGAGGAGAAAGAATTCTGAGTCTTGAAAAAGCGGCAATAAACCCATCTAGTGTCATTCTTTTGCAAGCTTAGAGAAATAACTCTCAAGTCTTCTTATATAAACATGCAGATTTTGATTATAAGTTGTGTTGTGGATAACTTGATTGGATTTTCTGATGCACATACCACTATTTCTGTTTCAGGTATCCCTGGTGATAAATTATGACCTTCCAAACAATCGAGAGCTTTACATTCACAGGATAGGTCGCTCTGGCCGATTTGGACGAAAGGTACATACTTCTATTTCTATCTATTGCCTTGATTACCTGATTACTGGGTGTGATTTTCACCTCAACATATTGGTTTTTCTAGCTAGGTAGTTTAAAGAAATTTTCCTTCAGAACTGTGATCAACATTGTGTATGATGGGTTTGGAGCGTTCCTGTCTTTATACCCTGTATGACTATCTTATCCAATGCAAATAGAATGACCATTTGGTGGTTTGCAGGGTGTGGCGATAAACTTCGTCAAAAGTGATGATATCAAGATTTTAAGAGATATTGAGCAGTACTACAGTACCCAGATTGATGAAATGCCTATGAATGTTGCTGATCTTATATAAAGCTGTTGGTGTTTCCAGTTGCGTGATTGATTTGATTTATGTGAAGTGTACAATATGGTTGCTAGATTGACATTTTCTGGGCGTTTTCCGGTGACGGAGACATTTTTTTAGGTTAGCTTTTAACTTATTTGATGTGATGTGGGCTTTATTGAGATATTGTTTTGAACTGACCCCTATGACAGTTCTGCCTTCTAACAATTTAATCTTGATTTTGTAAACATGGATTGAATCTTGCAATGTCAAATGGTTTATATAACCTCCATTCAAATTAGTTTATTAATTCGAGATGATCTTGTGTTGTGCATTCAAAATAAGTAATATTTCCCTGAACCAACAAAAGCCAAAAATGCGTTGAGAGAAGTTTGCCTGCCTACAAATGTCATGGGTTGATAAACAAGAAACTTGGAAGAAGCATATCAGGCTCGGATAGGATTAATTGTGCACAGCCCAATTAGGCATATGGACACGTACTAGTGCATATTGTAGAAGCCAGAACATGAGCAAGTTATCCTTATGTATCTAATTTAATCTAAACTTAAAATCATCCTATTTGGATATCTACAGATCAAGTTATGGCCAAAATATCGATGTATGTTCAGTGACAACACTGTAGCTAACATATTGCAGCAATTCTTCTTTCATTGTTTTCCATTTCTTTTTTTGTACTTTATACCAAAGTTAAACAACCTCTTTGTAATTCATCAATTATGCCTCTATTAAGCCTGAATCATATTCCAATTCTTCACCAATAGCATTTCTTATTCTAGTTCAAAATTATTCAATTAACAGCTCACAAATTATCAAACCAGAAACTTTTACATTATTATGCATATAGTCCTAGTTCTTTCCTAATTCAAGAACATCAAATTAGCATCTTTCTTTGGCATAAATCCACCTTCATTTTACTTCAAATCTAAAACTAATTCATCCATAAATCAATCTATATATCCCACCGTTTTCATACATCGAAGACAAAACAGAAACACTTCCAAGTTCATGCAAAATTTTCAGCACAATCAATCATTAACATCACTTGCATTTCATTCCAATTCAAGCATCATTCTTGTATCATTTGACATGCCATAAAACTCAGATTGTCAGTTACTTGTTAAAGTAAAGAAATGAAAAAGAATTGATTTGGAATTGAATTGGAAAAGTTTAATATGAAATATGTTAAGTTAAGCCTTAAGGTTTTTTTTGGGTATAAAAGTAGGGTTATGCTGTAATGACCATGTGAATATGATTAAGGATGGTCATTAAGTGTATTTGTCGCATTAGAATTATTAAATGAAGTGTTACGTTATTATTTGGAAAAACTTAGTATATGGGGTGTATGTGGAAAGTAATGAAGTTGAAATGGTTTATGATGTGTTTGGATGATGCTTGTCATGAATCTTAGGTGAATAGTGTTGCAAAAATGGAAAGAAAATGTTATGACAATATAAGTATATGTGGTGAGGACAATTTGGCCTTAAGAGGAAATGCAATTGTTGGTATGAGTTGTTGAAGTTTAATTATGGTTATGGTGAAATAATTGTGTGAGATAGTATTTTGCAGAAATTTATAAGTTAGAGTGGGTAAAAAATGGTATTTAAGTAATTTTTTAAGTTAGACTTTGAAATGGAGAATAATAGGATAGCTATGGAAGTAAGCGGAAATATGATTAGCATACGTGTTACGTGATTGAATATTAATCTCGAATCTGGTTAAACCGAATATATAATTTTAATGCCTTTTTTTGAATTTAGAAATAAATGCCTAAATGAAATGCGATTTGTGTAGGTAAAGGAGAGGTATAAACGAGTGAGTGTGCTTGGCGATAAGTTTGCAAAATAGTGAGTGTATTTTAACCGTTTTATATGAATAAATTATTAACAAAAAGAATTGATGACATGTAATTTTAAATTGTATAATTATGAGTTTTATGTGAATGGAACATTATAAATGAATATTGCTAATATAACTTTATGTTTTAGCAATATATGAATTGAAGTTTGAAAGTTGAATTGTGTACGATTTGAAGTTATATTGAAATTATGTTATTTGATGATAAAAAGGAAAGATGATTCTTTAGACTATGGTACACCATTAGGTTTTATACATGTTATTATACCGGTGTATAGCGGTTAACCTAGTGGTAAGTAATGTAAAACTAGCTCTGTAACTAGTAGTTAATCAGTTGCAGGTAAACGATGTAGAATTAGCTCCGTAACTACCAATGTATAGATGTTAACTTAGTGCGGGTAAACGATGTAGAACTAGTTCTGTAACTAACGGTTAACTAGTTACGAAGCGATGCAGAACCAACTCTGTAACTACCAATGTATAGTGGTTAACATAATGCGAGTAAGCGATGCGATGTAGAACCAGCTCCGTAACTAATGGTTAACTAGTCGCAATAAGCGATGCATAACCAGCTTCGTGACTTTATGCCTAAGAGTATCATATGGCAAAAAGTTACTGGTGGGCTATGTCATATAAGAAATTTCATGGCAATAATGATGCCGCCACAATTTACTTTAAATGTAACTTAAAATTGACTTCAGAAAGCATAAATGTGTTATGTTGGTATTGTATCATAAGAAATTAAATGAATTTGTTTTAGAGAGGTTAAAAAAAATTTGAAACATAATAGGGTTGTTTTATTAAATAGAATCAGCTAATAAAACGTCCCGAACAATGTTGGGAGGATTATGAAACCACTCACTAACAAAATCATCAACTCTAGTAGCTTGAGCTAGTTTATAGGCAACCATATTAGCTTGCCTAGGTACTACAACAACCCTGCAGTTACCCTGAAATTGAGTCCTTAGCATTCTAATGTCTTCCACTACAGCATCAAAGGAAGTAAAATCTAAACTACCGCTCCCCACAATTTCTTGAACAACCGCAAGACTGTCACTCTCACATATCACATTCTGTTAGCCCTTCTCCGGTATCCAGCTTAGCGCTTCCTTGATGGCCAAGGCCTCTACCACGCTTGACAAAAATAGACCTCTAATCCTTCCAGTTTTAGCAGCTAAGAATCTACCATGATCATTACGAACCACCAAAGCAAGCCCCGTATCTGAACCGTTAACATGTGTTGCTGCATCCACAGTCACCTTTACCCAATCTGCCAACGGATTTTGCCATTTCTTGACTCTAGATGGCTGCTGAGGCTGTGGCTTAGTCACGTGGGCATTTTGCCAAACAGTTAGCATGCGTTACGAAGTGAACCATGTTGCTACCGACGACTTATATTTATTCGACCAAACTAAGTTATTTTGAGTATTCCAAATTTTCCAGCAGATAGCCAACATCAAACTAGCGTCTTTATTGTTAAACAACAATGCAACCGCTCTCAACCAATCAACAAAATACGCAACAAGAGGTCTGTACCACCCAAAGATAGAAGAACTCCATACCTGTTGAGCATAATGGTAGGTCACTAGCAAATGCAAAGTCGATTCCTCCTCCAGATTGCAAGCGGACAGATGGATGGGACCGGTACTTGCCTTTGCCGTAACGACACTCTTGTTGGCAATATATTATTGGCAGCTCGCCATACAAAATTTTTCACTTGTGGCGGTAATGGTAGCTTCCAGAACTTGCGCCACATACGCAGAACTTGATGGTCAGGCTCATCCACTTGATTTAACAACGCACGATAGGCAGACCTAACTGTAAATATCTCCTTCTTATCTAACATCCAGAATAGTGCATCCTCCGCACAATTACTTAACGGAATAGACATTATCTGAGAAGAATCCCTCTCATTAAAGGTGGCTTCAATCAAATCTCTATCCCATCTACCCTCCTTTATTAAATCACTCACCTTGAAAACTTGTTTATCTGGAGAAAAGACCGTGGAAACACCAGAATTTGCCAGGTCTGGGATCCACGCATCCCACCAAATAGAAATCTTCTCACCCGAGCCAACCCGCCAACACATCCCCTTCTTCAAAACCTGCTTACTCTCCCAAATGCTCCGCCACACATAACTGGGATTAGCACCTATATCAGCCTCCATAAAACTCTAGTGCACAAAATATCTTGCCTTAAGAACCTGAGCCATAAGCGAATTGGGGTATTTAATTAAGCGCCAACCAATCCGTCCTAACATAGCCAAATTAAATTCTTGAATATGCTTGAATTGAAGACCCCCATGAGTTTTATGCTTGCATAATCTTAACCAAGTCATCCAATGTAAATTCGGAGACCCCTGTCCATTCCTCCCCCACCAGAAATCCGCAAATAACTTCTCTAAATCATCACAAATCCCTTTCGGCAGCAGGAATAATGACATCACATAATTAGGAATAATCTTTATTTGTTTTGTTAATTTTGGCCGATGTATATTAATATTTAAGATTTCTGAAACATGTGATAAGCTACATTAGTAAACTTAACAGAAACACTAACGTTGGGTTAGATTGAAAAAAATAGAAAATTTGAGCATTATATTGTTACCTTTTAAAGTTCGGTTTAGAATTGAAAATATTGAAAATTTAAGCATTTTATTATTACTTTTTTTAAGTTTATACCATAATTAAAATATTGAATTTTTTTAATAAAATAATTAAGCCTAATGAGCGTCTCATACACCAGACACGCTCTAGGCGGGGGCCAAAAGCTGACCTGGTTGTTGAATGGAACTCGCGAAATCTGACGCTCACGATCCTGCTTTTTGAATTCAATAGAATCATCACATTGCGACACGTGTCGTAATTCCTGTGGATCCCTCCAACCTAAGAAATTCAAATAACAAAGAAACACGCCGATTTTAGATTAGATATATAACACCTCTGGGCCCCTACCATGTGTAAGACGATGAGCAAGGCCTAATTCCCGAAACGCCCCCGCGACCCACCACACAGTCATTCACCGACGCCGTTTTACTAAGTCTTAAATTCAAACATGTAGTCCATGTTATTTTAGCTGCCTCAAGCTAAGTAGAAGCCGGAAGACAATTAGTAGCGACTGATCACAGAGAGAGATAGCTCTCCCTAATAAAAGACTAGCTTTATTTTGAATTTAGAGAGAGAGATGAAGACAAGCTTTCCATTTATCTTTTGAGTGTATACAGATATAACAGAGTGCGAGGTTCGTCGGAATATGAACTTAATGGGGAGGCAGGGGCAGAGATCCACGGCTGGGCATCACCATCAGAGACAGTACTCCTCCGATAACTTTTTAGAAGCTTCTTCCAACGGAAGATGGCTTCAATCTACTGGTCTCCAGCACCTCCACACCTCAACTTCTTCTTCTATTCCTCCTCTTCCGGTACATTCCAGATCTTTCCTCCTTTTTCCTGTTTGGCTCATATCAACCTTTTTTTGCAATGTTAAGATTCTTTTTATTGTCAGAAGTAGGTTTTCATTGGAATTATAGTTACAGATCTTAGAGTTTCACTCTTTTCATTTTCTTTGACTTGCAGAAATTTTCTAGATCTGATGCAGTTTTTAGACTCTGCAGGACTATAATTTATATGGTGGTGGTGGTGGTGGAGGAGCGCAGGCGTTGAGAATGTACCGCAATGCTCAGCGGAGCTTCAATGAAGGAAGTGAGTTTGTTTCTGAGCCAACTACACCGCCTGTTGCTTCGCGGCAGTCAAGTCGGATGAAAAGTGGGCAGGGTTCTTCTAGTGAGTTTAGTCCTGGACTCTTGGACTTGCATTCTTTCGACATTGAGTTGCTTCCGGAGGTGGTTCACAGTCATGTACTTGATTATAATTGACCCAATTTTGACTGTATGAATTTGTGTGGTGTTGTGTTATTTTAGACGTGTGTACAAGTTGATAAAGAATTCATAAATTGTAGCTTGAGTTTTTCAATTGAGATATTGGAGGCTCTTGTTTTAATATTATGTAGTTTGAGATTTAGTAGTTGGTAGGTTCATTTGGAGTTGAATAATTACTGTCTTCTGAATCTTGTGGAAAGTTGCCAGTTCATGGAATGTATGAGGGTTCTTCCCTGTTTAATCCTGTTCGAGGTAGAAGCTTTCATGACTCTGATCCATACATTTCAAATAACAAACAAAATGGAAGAGCTCCTACTTTGCCTGACAATGGCATCCTCAAGAACTTCACCGCAGACAAGGCTAAGGCCAGTTCTGTGGCAAAGATCAAAGTTGTGGTATGTTTGTTAAATATATTTTAGTTGTCCTTGGCATTCTTTGTTTATTAGCTCTTTCAAATTTTTATCCAATTAAAACATAATGCCTTACTCTAATCAAACCACCAAGCATTTATTGGTAATATGAAAAGTTGTTGATCCACTTCTAGATTAGGCTTATTTTGCTTATTGATGTAATTTTTTTAAATTCAAGGTGCGCAAGCGGCCAATGAATAAGAAGGAGCTGGCTAAAAATGAAGAAGATATTATAGAGACACTTTCCAATTCTCTAACAGTTCACGAGACTAAACTTAAGGTAACTTTTACTGGTATATTTTACTTCTTTTAGCTATATGTCAAAATATATCTTAAAAGTGGCAATTAGGTCCCAGATGCAATTTATAGCAATTGTCCACATATTTGCTGTGATGAGAAATTTTTTTCAGATCACCTTCATTTATCCATCTTGCTTAGAATACATTAGTAGCTTATGTAGTTATGTTCACGCCCTGTTACCTGTTTGTATTGGGATGTAGGTTGACTTAACAGAATATGTTGAAAAGCATGAATTCATGTTTGATGCAGTGCTGAACGAGGAGGTCTCAAATGATGAAGTGAGTATGTGAACAGCATGATTTAATATGGAATTAATATCTACATGGTTATAGTTATGTAACATAAATTGATTTCTTTTGATTTTTTAGGTATATTGTGAGACAGTGGAGCCCATAGTTCCAATTATTTTCCAGCGGACCAAAGCAACTTGCTTTGCCTATGGGCAAACTGGTGCATTACTTCCTCCAGCATCTTATAATACACATCCCAAAATACTCTTTACTTTTAGATATACTTGATTTGACAATTATTCTTAATCATTATGTGTTTTCGGAGTTATATTTCTATGCAAGTCCTCAGTAGTTTGTTGTGGAAATGATTGGTCTAAGACCTTTAGTGGCAAAATATCAGAGTATAATGTTGTTGCCTATACATATAATCGTTGATGTCCAAGTTTTTGTCTTTACTGTCTTCTAGTGATGCTGTTATTGCGGTATAACAGTTTATGCTCTACTTTTTGTGGCATTTAGGAAGTGGAAAAACTTATACTATGCAGCCATTACCCTTGACGGCATCTCGAGATATCCTGAGGTTGATGCACCATACTTACAGGAATCAGGGTTTTCATCTTTTTGTGAGCTTCTTTGAAATTTATGGAGGCAAACTTTTTGATCTCCTTAGTGATCGGAAGTGAGTCATAGATATTTTGCTTTTTGTTTGTTAGCTATCTTGCACTTGAATTTATTGAATACTTATTTCTGCTAATACAGAAAACTTTGCATGAGAGAGGATGGTAAGCAGCAGGTTTGCATTGTGGGCCTACAAGAGTACAAGGTATCGGATTTACAAATGATTAAAGAACTGATTGAGAAAGGAAATGCAACAAGAAGTATTGGAACAACTGGAGCAAATGAGGAATCCTCCCGATCGCATGCTATACTACAGCTTGCCATTAAGAGGTCAGTTGATGGCAGTGATACAAAGCCACCACGCCTTGTTGGCAAGCTCTCCTTTATAGATCTTGCTGGAAGTGAACGTGGTGCTGATACCACAGACAATGACAAACAAACAAGGTATAAAATTCACTGCCTAATCTTTGTCCTTTTGCTTGGCCACTATTGGCCAAATTACTGGACTTGAGGTCTCATATAGTGCTGTAATAATGAGGGAGCAATGACAAGTCATAACCATTTTCAGTTAGATGATAATGAAATAAAGCACAACAAAGACATCCATATAATTGTTAGGCATGGGGGAATAGGTCTACCAAGGCCAAAGCATAATCTAATACATGATACTTTTTGCATATTACTTGAGTAGGGAGTGGGAAATAATGTGGAAATGCTGAACTGTTTAAATAACCGTTGTTATTGTAGATTATTGTAACAAATATGCTATTTTAATGTCTTTGTAAAACCTTGTAGTAACGCATAAATCAGAACAATGGTTCTTAATAGACATCAGTGTGTCAGATTCCTCTTTCATTGCTAGTAATCAAGTTCTAGGTCATTGTGCTTCAATGTCTTGCACTTAGTATGTGATTTTTCTTTGTGAATATTTTGTCATTCGTACTTTATTAAAAATAAGTTTTAAGTTATTGAATTGTGAGCTTGTTTATATTGCAGGCTGGAAGGTGCAGAGATCAACAAGAGTTTACTTGCACTGAAGGAGTGTATAAGGGCTCTTGACAATGACAAGAGTCACATTCCATTCAGAGGCAGTAAACTTACTGAGGTCCTAAGAGATTCCTTTGTTGGCAATTCACGCACTGTTATGATATCATGTGTTTCACCCGGGTCTGGATCATGTGAACATACCCTTAACACATTAAGATATGCTGACAGGTAAATTCAAGTTATTTGGATTACAAAAATTGGTTGATGTCAGTTTTTTCATTGTGATTCTTTCAGATATGAATCCTTTATATTGCAAATTACCTTCCAGAGTGAAGAGCCTATCAAAAGGGAACAATTCTAAGAAGGATATATTGTCTTCTACTATCAATCTAAAGGAGTCAACTACCTTGCCCTTATCTTCCGCTTTACCTACTGCATCTACTCCAGAAGATGATGGAACTGATGCATGGGGTGATCCAGATGAAAGAGATGAATTTGATGCCTCGGAAGATTCCTCTGAACCTGAGAAACCAATATGGAAGGAAAATGGGAAGCTAGAACGATTTAGTCAACCTCCTATAGAGCACAAAGTCCTTAAACTGAATGGTCAGCCAAAATGGAGGGGTCAATCAAAATCTGATCTTAAAAACTCGCATTCAGATGATGATTTGAATGCTCTGCTGCAGGTAAATAGAGAAGAAATATCCATGTGACTAATTTTAGTATTCCAGAGTTGAATTTTTCAATTGATTTTCTACTACGTATGTTTTGTCAGGAAGAGGAGGATCTTGTTAATGCTCACAGAAAACAGGTAGAGGAGACGATGAACATTGTTAGAGAGGTAATGGCTAATCATTCTCGTGCCTAACATTTGTGCCTATATTGGTTCTCACGGATAGCTTGAGTGGGCTGCTATGCGGCGCACTAATAAATTCCTCTACGTTTTCTGATTGAAAGACACTGATTTCAGTGTTCAAAGTTGCCGTGAAAATGATTTTCTGAAAACAGTTCCACACTTCTTATTTCAAAAAGGAAAATCTTATGATTTTTATTGACAAAAATTTGTATATGATTTCTTTCCCAACTAATTCGTGGCCCTGCTTTGTGTATCATACTAAGGATTTGGGTACTTGTAAGACCTTTTCTGAGTGGTAGAGGCACTACAGCTAGCACATTCTCATTTCTTTTGGGATTTGCAGGAGATGAACTTGTTGGTTGAAGCAGACCAACCAGGGAATCAGCTGGATGATTATATAACCAAACTGAATGCCATTCTTTCTCAGAAGGCAGCTGGTATATTGCAATTACAAAATCGTCTGGCACATTTCCAGAGGCGACTAAAGGAGTATAATGTCCTATTATCATCATCTGGATACTGATCGTGTGCAGAAATCCATACTGAAGTCAGTTATATCCTTTATTCTGTAATTTGTTGCGAGATTACTGGCCCGATAATGGATTTGGTTATGGAATTTTGAGATTTTTCATGGAGGAATTATAAAAGTCTTAGGTTGCAATGCAGCAGTTAGCTGTGGCCAATTTTATGTATTCCCCTATATTATGGTTTGAGGGCGTTGTTGCTCCTTTACAGTTTTATTCTTCTGCAAGGAGTTCCAGTCAGTCATTGCCTAAATTACCTGCTTTTGTAAAGTGATTCACTGCTGTAATATGATTCATTAATGGAATACTCGTTGACTCTCATTTCTTCAACTTTGCAAGTAAAGTTCTGAAGACTGGCATCGCGTAGCCGGCAATGGATTCAATGCATAAGCCACAAGTGTTTTCTGTTGTGCGAGACTTTGGAGAGAGTTATTAATGTACGTAGATTTTTTTTGTAAGTTTTTTGTAATTCTCTTGATGTTTGATGTTTTATATTTCTCTTACATGTCTTAGGACTCTCTTAACCGCGTCAAGATGAATTTTACTCAGCTCTTGCATGAATCTTGATAACAAGCTAGCTAGTAGCTGTCTAATTCAACATATTTCTAATCAAGTTTCTATACAAGGTTGCATCAACCTTCTCCTCATCTTCTTCTCTTGATAATTTTAAGTTTATAATAAGAGGACAGAGCACTAGTTTAGCCTTTTACATGAATTCTTTGAGGATAGATAATAAGGATAAAATATTTGTCTTGCTTAATCTCTACTGTCAAGAAAGTAGTGCATCCCTTTAAGGTCATACATCTCAAAGTCAGTTTCAAGTTTGTTTAATTGAACCCACATTGTCTTCGTAGGCCTTGTTTGGTAAAGAGCTTTTAAGCTCTTTTTTAACTGTTTGACCCTTTTCAACATATTGACTTCATGAAAAAGCTATTAAAAGTGTTTGGTAAAGAGCTAGTAGGGTTGAATCTTAAACCAGCTCTACAATAGGAGCGTTTCATTCCATCAGCTGATAATGTTTCGGCCAAATCATTTACCAAAAAATATGTTTCGGCCAAATCTCCATTTTGCCCCATTCTCGCTTATTGATTGTTCGATTACTTTGTTCCACTCTTTCATCGTTTGGCATGGCGAGCGGTGTGTCTCCCGCGCTCCACTCTTCTCCCTCTATAGAGAACCAGTTCAAGGAGTTCCGTATTCAATTGGAAGAATCCGTAGGTTTGCGCAAGAGAATACGAATGGTTGTGAATGACATTGAATCCACCTCCGGGCTCATTTAAGCTAGCCTCCTTCTCTTTTACAGAGCATGTCAATTATGGTTTTTAGCATTGATGAAAAAACCAACAAGGCTGTCCTTTGTGATGGATTTGATCATATGAGTTGTGATTGAAAAACTGAAAGCGTTATTTTTATTATTAATACATTAAGCATCGAACTTTTGAGTACTGTCTTGCAATTGAATCATGAGATTAGCTTTGGTAAAGCACTATTAAAAGGGAACTCGGTTCCCAAATTTTCACACTGAGACCTAATAAAATGATACAACTTCCTGAAGTTTGATTTTGCTTGAAGGGGTTTTAACTTTTAAATGTCGCCCAATATAATGAATTTGTTAAATATATTTTGATGGACGAAGAAAAATCTATTTCGTTAATGATTAATTGGATAAAAGATATAGACTTTATTTGTTATTTAAGAAATTTTATTCATACAATGATGTTTATAATTCTCAATTTTTTCTAGCTTTTAGTTTTTAATTTTTTTAAAGACTTTTAGAAGACAATAATAAACGTAGATTAATTAAATGTTATTAATATATTAATTAAATTTATCTTTTTAATTTAATTTAAACAAATTATAATTTAACAATTTAATGTAATTATAATAAATTATTAGTTTATAATTAGATTTATTTAATTAATTTCTAATTTAAGAACTAGGTTAAATTTTGATATATATTATTATTACTGTTTATTATTATTATTATTATTATTATTATTATTATTATATGTTTTATGTTTTTTTATTAGAGTTTTAAAATTAATTTTTGTAGAATTTAATATCTAAAATCTAAAATCTTATAAGAATATTCAACGAAATACTAAGATATATAATATTCATACATTTATAATTTTTTAAAATCATGTCTTCATAAGTCATTTTACACATAAACAACTAATACTAAACAGTTAATTTTACCAAATATCAAATAACAAACAGCTAATGTAATTAGCTGGTCAAATCAGTTGATATACTCAGCTATTAGCTAACAGCAGATAGAATCAGCTAACAACTAATACAATTAGCTAATTATAGGCCATAATCTTCGATGATATAGCAAATTAGCTACATATAAGGGCACAATCAGCTTTATTGATGTGTTTTCAATTAATATATAGATAATAGTTCATTTTAGCTTCTAAGTCCTTTTTTAATATAGGATAATCTTCAATCATGTTGTAGACCTTTTTTAATCTATAAAGAGCTTTGTACAACAAGTATATATTATCCTTTTTTCCAGATATGGTGAAGCCTTTATATTGCTGAACTTATATATATAACCATTAAAAAATGTTGACATGCTATTAATATGATGCAAATAACCCATATTAACCAATGCAACTAGTAATATGATAATATCATGCCTTGTAATTACTACAAATATTTCAAAACAATCAATTCCATGTTATTAAAGATAACCTTTCATGACTAGCCTTACCTTAAGCTTGTTGATCGATCCATCAAGACTTTGATTCTAAAAATCCATTCAACTCTAAATACTTTCTAATTAGATAGTATTTCCACTAAAGACATGTTTGATTCTTATTTATAATAAAAATCTCCTTATCTACGGCTATAACTCACTCTCTTTTAGCGGGAACAAATCACTTGCTCCACAATTACTGTGTCAGTGCTGTTCCATTACATCTGGTCCATACATTTATATGGGCCCTACAAAAATATATGGACCAGATGCAATGGAACAACATTGTCACAACAATTATTGAACAGGTGATTTCATTTATCTTTTAGTTGTTGCCTCTTTAAATGTAGTTGGCTTAACAACTAGTAACCTCGCTCTTTCATAAATTTTAGTAAGCAAACTTATTCTCCTAATTGAAATCTTTGTTTCAAGCTCATCTTGAGCCTCTATTAGAACATCTTTCTTATCATAAAGAGGCAAATAGTCAACTTCATTGTCTTGAACATCACTATCCAATGGCTTTGCCAATTTAGTATTGCATGTTCATTAATTATCACATCTCAACTTACTCGAACCTTCCTTAATTATTGCAGGATTGAAGATCCATAACCCTTATTTATGTTAATGTACCCAAAAAAATCTCAAGGTCAATGATTTTGTCTAGCATTTTTTCTTAGCTTCAGGAACATGAATATAATATAACCATACTCCTTACCATTTATGTGATGCTTCTATTCTTTCTCTCAACTTCTCTATTTTTTAAAGAGTGTATGGAGTTGTCAATTGGTGACTAATTCCTTCTTTGGCATTAAAGTTCTAACTCCTTAAAAACATTAGACCTTAATTTCTTAAATGAGAGGCTTGTTTCTTTCTCTATTTTTACTTTTAATTTCTTAAATTCAGAAAATACTTCATTCTTATGTTTTAAGAAAGTAATCCAATTGTATATGTTGTAATGATCAAGAAATAATATGGTATGTTCAGTGAGACCTCACTCAATGGTTCAAATACATCAAAGTGAAGTAGGTCTAACCTCTTTTATCTCTCCAAAAAACATCAAGGGAAGTTCTTGCTTGCTTCTTAATTTGGCATGCTTGATAGGCATCCTTTAGCTTCTTAATCTAGGAAGATCTTGCACGACTTCATTCTCATTCAAGTTAGCAGATTCTACTTGTACAAAGCTAAATACAAGCATATTGTCAGTAAGACATGGAATATGTTACTAAAGGATCGCATATGCAGCGGAAATAAAAATGCAATATTATATTCATCTGTTGCGTTTAACAAACTTATTGATAGTTTTAACGAATAAAAAATAAATAATTAGAGAGGAATAATTGATATTAAACTTCGAAAATACGAAGTCTTTATGTACTCCACACCAAAAAATACATCCCGCTTTTAACACTTAATATGACTATGGTTAAATTTAAAGAACCCTCGCTGCTTCAAAAATGGAGAAAACAATTTTCTACCCTTTCTCTCTTATTTATTTTCTCGTACAAAAATCAAAGAGTATCCATACATCACTCTTTTCTTTGTTTTTCGTTCGCGTACTTAAAAAACCCTGTATGTTCTCATAATTAAAAACGAAAACCTGTATGCTCCTCTCTTTTTTTATTTATGTTTTAACGTAGTTATTTTTTTTTTACGTAGTTATTTTAAAACTTGAATGAACCACCGCAACACTTCATCTTGAAAGAACAAAACCACCAACGCTTACCGTCTGACGCCTTTTGCTTTCTTTTTTTAATAATAATTAATAATAATTATTTATAAAATGAAATAAAATAAAACTATTTTATTTTATTCATTTGTTTTATACAAGATAATTTTCAATATTAATTATATTTTATGTACTAGCAAAAAAATATAATATTATTTCATATAGATTATTTAATAAATTATCTCATAATGAATTAAATAATCATAAATAGAAAATATTATACTCGAAAATGTGTGACCACATAGGATAGGTTCATTATTAGGCCGATAATAATTAATCCAATTAATTACTAATCAAGGTTAACGTCTAACAACACTCCTCAACGACTGAATAGTTTAAAGTAAAAATCTTACAAAGACGGAACCGGATTAAGGATAATGTATTATTATCTTCTATCATTACAACCCCGGATTATCCTCAGATATAGTTTAACTGTCAAACTCTATTAGATAACCAACTAAGTTACATGTCGATCATTAATGATTGGTGAATGACTTAAGAAACTTCTTTTCTTAGCTCATTCAATTGCCCTGGCCAAGGTCTTGAAACAACCATTAAGATCAATAACAATACAGAGTTCAAACTCATTAATTAGAGTTGATGGATCCTATCTTAACTTACCACTAATCAGACAGGTACTTAATTATATCTAATAATCATTCAACTAGCATTTTTACACACTAGGTATTCGACGTCAAAACATAATAAGTGACCTATTAATTATATTTAAATCCTTATGAGAATATCCTACTTGACAGTTCATAGGTAATATTAACCATCGGGAATTCTCAGTTTAATCAGTTCAATAATCATCTCCATATGCATCATCTATATATATAACTTAGTGAATGAGATCTACTAATATCTATTTAATAGATACTATTATATACATATTGATCTAACCGGATCATTAAAATCCTTATTTGATGATCCTATGATCAATAACACTTTTAGATTAAATCTTAAAGACTTGACTTTTATTATCGTACTTTCCATTATGACGGTAAGTGTATAAATTTAATCCATTATGACAGTAAGTGTGTAAATTTAA
Organism: Erythroxylum mucronatum; assembly: GCA_027563825.1. Lineage (NCBI taxonomy): Eukaryota > Viridiplantae > Streptophyta > Magnoliopsida > Malpighiales > Erythroxylaceae > Erythroxylum > Erythroxylum mucronatum. The sequence goes on along the minus strand of JAOSBP010000001.1, from coordinate 8,795,203 downwards.
TCAAGAACTTATTATATTAGAATATAACCAATAATCATAATATGATAATGTAATTATTTGCTATGGTTAATAATTACAAGATAAAAATGTTCAATCTGTTAAATAACGATTGGTCATCGTCATAATTACAACAGTTTCTAGCTGCGTAGAAATGACAGGAGATCAAACAATATCTCATGACTTCATTTTCGAGTTTCAAATAACTGATCAGGATTCAAGAGGAGAATTTAGTTCAGTTTCCTGAACTCAGACTTAAGCTCAGTAAGAGCACAAGCTCAAGAACAGTAATCCAGACAAAAGAAGTTGTACAAAGCTGAACATCAAAGAACATTTGCGTCCGACTTCAGGTAGGAAAACGGCACAAGAAAAAGAACTATCAATCACGGGCATCTATAGCCTAATGGACCATTGCACAAGAAAAAGATCTAACATTCACCGGAATCTATAGCCTGACCCAAGTCTTCTTTTTGAATTGGTAACGCTGACAGTAGGCTGTGGAGTAGAGAACTCGGTGTACATGTCTGTGAAAAACCTGTCAACAATGTCAAGGTACACTGGACTTTTGAGACGAGAATAATAGTGTAGTGCCTCTTCTACATCTAACACATGTTCAACATCGCATACATCCATCATTTCCAGTTCCTTCATTTTGTTTGCCAACGCATAACCTTCTTCTTTGATATTGTTTGCACATTTCTCTTTTTGCCTTTTGACATGGGAATACCTTTTTTTCTTTTCTTCCTTCACGTCTTTTTCCTTCAACGGGCTCTTGGGAAACTCTATGGTGCATCCATTAGAAGCACCTTCTGCTGCTTTTGTCTCCATTGACACCATCAGAGTACTGTTCTTTCTCTTCCGTGCCTTTTCAAGGTCACACTCCCATTCATTGCAAAACTCAGTGCAACATCGATCTGTTAGCCTATGTTTCATATTCTCGCGTCCACATGAGAATGGATTGCAAGGAATAGGCTTAGGAAGCTTTTGGTATTCAGCAAAGAAAAGGGACCTGAGTCTCTGAAGAGTTGCATGGAACAAGTTCTTGGTCTTTTGAATGGATCCTCTTAGCCGCATTTGTTCCTTTACTGTCACTCGGAAAAGGGTTTCTTTTCTGATAGAACAGACAACAGCTCTAATCTGTTTATCTTCTTTTCTGCTCCAAATATCGTTTCCGATGTGCAGAAAAGAAAGATGGAGACAGTTGAAGCTTGATAAGGTTCCCTAAAGACAAAGGAATGAGGGTCTAAAGCCAAAGTTGTTCTTCTTTTTGTCTACGCTTCACTCCTACCGCTCTGTCTCAAGTTGTTGAAGATTGGTAAAGACTAACCGTGTGATCGTAAATCAGAAGGTCAACCTCTTCATTGAAGCAGTAGATAAATTACCAGCAAAGAAGAGCTATGATTGTGTGAAAATAGATAAGAATTGTGCCCTTATGGCTTTGCTACGAAGTAAAGGATGGGCGAAAGAATGTAGCAATGGCTAAAAGTGTTTAGGAATATTTTAATCGTCCATGTGTACATTTTTGACTGTTTGTTGTGTAAAGTGGAGCTGCATTGATTAAGATGCAGAGGTAAAGGTGGTGGGTTGGTGAGAAAGATGAAAAAGGTATTGTCTAATAATCCAAGAATTCTGCTGCTATTGATTTCAAGGTGAAGTTACAATAGCAATAAGATTAAAAATGAGGTTATTGTTATTTTCGAGGACCAAACAGGCTGTTGGGTTTGGCCTTTGAGCAGCTGTTCCATGCTACAGGAAATATAGGTGAGAATCCCCATCACATTTATAAGTAGTGGTCCTAAAACAAAGGACCAACACCAGATTAATATGATGATAAGGTGCATTTAGATTCTTGTTGGGTTTGGTCACTTTCACAGCTGTTGCCTAAATCCTGCTACAACCCTACAGCTACAGCCCTCTTTGTTATTCAGTAGCCTTAAATCAATTTCGCAATTGCTTCTTCTTCTTATGGTAATGGTTCCAATCTGTCAGATCATTTTTTGGGATATGTTATACGTAAACTATGCCATACCAGACACCTGCTTTCCCCCGAGGAATAGGGTTTCTGGAACGCACTCAAAAACTTTAGACCCTAATTAAAATATAAACGTTGGTGTACAAATGGATTTTGGAACTTTTTGGCGTCAATCATGGTTAAAGGGCATCTCACATTTGCATGAGCTCAACTCATTAATGTTAAGTGGCTGGCCCCAACAGCGGAAAACTAGTGACTGGTAACATCAGCTTTCATTTAAAGACAACCCCAAATAGCTAACGACTTCATGCATATCGTGTGTGCAAGGAGCTAATATGGAGCCGCGGCCGGGAAGGATGATGTTCTCTAACCAGCCTACCAGACCCAACATTTAAACAGACCAAAAGTGTGCATCTCTCTTATTGGTTGAAGATTATGCTTTGCGAAAGATGATCCTTTGCTGCTACTTGTGGTAACAAGTGCGCTTTCTTCTTTGCGTGTCAATTTGTCCGTTATATGGTAATATATATAATTAAAGGAACATCAAAGTGTTACAAAACCTTTGATGATGCATAGTGACTTGAAATTCTTAAACGTACATATTTACGAAGTCTAAAAGAGAATGGAGAAGCTTGTTAGAGTGTCAGTGCCTTCAGGTCCATTCCATACACATCACAAATGACTGCAAAAATGACGACAAGGAAGAGAAAGCTAAAATGGTGATCAACTTCGTAGGTCTAATGATCCACCAACAGCACGAACTTTCCAATCTCATTGGTTCTTCGCAGCGGTCGGTGTAAGCCAATTTAATATATATTCAATAATAATATATGTTGTAATAACAAATAAACTGAATGCACCTATATACCTCCTTTTGTTGATGTTTTTGCTTGGAAATTCTGCGTTTTTAGAATTATTCTAAGTTCTCAGTTCCAAAATCAATGGTTTATATTTTCAGAAGCGAAAAAACATCTTAGAGACCTTACAAATTTATAAGAAAAAAATATTAATGTGCTCCCATCAAGCACATGTCAATTACCACAAAAATAGCACATTCATATCCATTAGTTACATAACATTGGATCATTTATGGGTATTAAAACTACCCAAAATATGGAAAATTATCACGTTCTCCCACTTGGTTCATAAGTTTAACTTGGTATGAAATCCTAATCTGATCCAAATATAGCATATGAATCATAACGATAGGTCATCTGATAGCTGAGTATTATCTTCCCTGTATTATTATATACTATATTTTGTATCAACTCAAATGTTATAATATTACTTAATAAATAAACCCTATATTTATTCCAATTTCAAAATAATAAATTTTCTCAAAATTTACTAATGTTAACTATAATATGAGAAAATATTATACGAGTTTTACGAAAACAACATTGTCCATATAATGAAAATTATATAATAGAACCTAATCTCATTCTAACAACATGGTCCTTGAATTTCATTAGTGGCATACCTTTTGTTAAATGATTAACTATCATTAATTCAATGCTAACATGCTCAATGACCATTTTCTTTTTCTTAACACGTTCCCTTATAGATAACAACTTAATGTCGATGTATTTACTTCGACTACCACTCTTATTGTTTTTAACCAAAAATCAACAGCTTAATTGTCAGAATACATTTTCAATGACCTAGAAATGGATCCAAGCCTATATATGAAATCTTTATCCATACATTATGTGATGTAGCCTCAAAATAAGAAATAAACTTAGCCTCCCTGATGGAAGTAGCAATCCAAGACTACTTAGCATTCCTCTAAGATATGACTCTATGAGCAAACATGAAGATATAATCTAATGTTGATTTTCGTAAATTAACACACACAGCAAAATCTAAATATAAGGACCCTATTACCTCCATATTGTCAGTTCGTTTGCACCTAAGCATGTAATCTTTGGCACCTTGAAGGTACCTCAATACTTTCTTTGCAGCACTCTACTGATTTAATCATAGGTCATTTTGATAGTTGCTTACATTATAACAACAAATGTAATTTCAGGTCTTGTACAAACTTGAGCATACATTAGGCTTCCGACTGTAGAAGCATATGAAATATTTTTCATTTGTTCCATTTCAAACTTTTTTTTTGGGCATTGGTAGCCTTTCATAATGGGAGCTACAGTTGGTGAACAATCTTTCATCTGAAATCTTTCTAAAACTTTATTAATAACGGTTTTTAAAGACATCCAAAATACTATAGAATCTGTCTCGATGGAGTTCAATGACATAAGACACATCACCCGTATCTTTCATTTCAAATTTCTTAAAGAGAAATTATTTCATGTCATATAACAAACCCATATCATTGGTTGAAAGTAATATGTCATCCACATATAATACAAGAAAACAATTTTACTCCCATTAACCTTCTGCTATATACATTGATCCATGGTATTTTCTTTAAAACCAAATGATGAGATAACATTATGAAATTTTAAATACCATTAACGGGATGCTTATTTCAACTCATATATGGATCTTTTAAGCTTGCATACCAAATGTTCACCATTATTAGAGGAGAATCCTTCTGGTTGTTTCATGTAAACCCCTCCTATTGGTCACCATTTAAGAAAACCATTTTCACATCTATTTGATGCAATTCCATGTCAAAATGAGCAACTAATGCCAAAATTATATGAAGTGAATCATTTTTACATATAGGAGAAATTGTATCTATGTAATCTATTCCTTCTTTTTGAGTGAATTCTTTAGCAACAAGTCTTGTCTTGTATCTCCCAATGTTGCCTAATGAGTCTTTCTTTGTTTTAAATATCCACTGGCAACCTGAGGGTTTTGCTCCTTTAAGCAACTCAACAAGATCCTAAACATTGTTATTCTTCATGGAATTCATTTTCTCCTTTATGGTATTGTACCATAAATTTGATTCTTGGGAACTCATGACTTATGAAAAGGTTGTAGGATCATTCTCGACTCTTATATTGTGGTTATATTTTTGTAGATATACAATATAATCACTAATAATAGCTAATTTCCTTGTTCTAATAGATCTCATTAATGTTGCACCAACATCATCCTGTAAAGTCTGTTGTTGAACAGGTTGTTGAATGCTTTCAAGTAATTCCTGAATAACTAGATCAACTGAATTATCAGCAACTTGTGAAATTCTTGATTACATAGGCTATTGAATTTAAACAGTTATTTATATAATGTCTATTTGAACCTAAGGAGCGCTATGGATGACAATCACTTTATTGTTTGAGGTAGAAAGTTGATTGTCCAAATGACCATTATCAGAAACTAATTTTGAAATTAATCCCTCCCACTAATCAAGTCAAGAAATTTTGCATTTATTAATTCCATAATTCTAGTATGATGTGATGGAAAATAAAATCTATATCCTTTACGGTATGTCCAATGAAATGCACACATATATTTCTTAGGTCCAATTTATTCTCTTATGGATTATAAATTCGTATTTAAGATGAACATCCCTAAATGCATATATGCTACAAACTCGATTTCCAACTTTTGAATGGCATATTTGGAGCATCCTTGGTTGACACATGACTTAATATATATATTACCATCTTAAGAGCTTCAGTCAATAAGGACTTAAGAAGTTAGGAAGTTTGGAGCTACTTAGTATGTTTCGTACCATATCTGATAATGTTCAGTTTCTTCTTTTTGCCACACTATTATGGTTTATAGATCCAAGCATAGTATCTTGGGCTATTGTCCCATTTTTTGAAGATACCTCGCAAATGAACTAGGTGCTTGTTCACCTTTAATATATCTACCATAATATTCCCTACTTATATCAAGCCTCACGATCTTAATTTGCTTATTGCATTGTTTCTCTACTTTATCTTTGAATATTTTGAAAGCATCTATTGCTTCATTCTTGTTATAAAGCAAGCAG
>JAOSBP010000001.1:8770074-8781791 GCA_027563825.1 Erythroxylum mucronatum | reverse complement strand
TTTATCCTTCTCAAAATTTATAATTATAATAATAATAAGATAATTAATTTTGTATAATAAAATTAATAATAAAAATAATAATATTAACAATAATAAGAATAATAATAACTAGAAAATTTATAACAATAATTAATAATAATAATAAATTAATAATAATAAATACAAATTTAAAATAATTGATAATAATAATAATAATAATAAGATAACAATTTCGTATAATAAATTTAATAATAAAATAATAATATTAATAATATTACTAATAATAAGAATAATAATAAGTAGAAAATTTATAACAATAATCAATAATAAAAATAACAATAATTATTAATTATTAATAATAATAACCATAATAACAATATTAATAATAATAAGCACAAAATTTATAATAATAATAATAAAAATAATTAATAATAACAATAACAACAACAACAACAACAACAACAACAACAACAACAACAATAATAATAATAATAATAAGTACAAAGTTTATAGTAATAATAATAACAATAATTAATGATGATGATGATGATGATGATAATGATGATAAGAGCATTTTGGTCTTTTTGTTACTTATTCCTTTCTTATTCTAAGTTTATATTTTCAAACTAAACATTGGAATAAAAATTCTTTGTATATTCCATTCCCTATACGAAATAAAGTAATATTCATTCTTTTCTATTCCTTTTTTTTTTCTATTCCTAGGAGTGACTATTCTATTCCCTATTTATTTCATTTCTTGAACCAAACAGGCCGTAAGTGAAAGTACAATCAATTGAGCCTCAAAGTGCAATCAAGGTTATCACCAAAATTCAAAGCCGATCTTAGTACAAGGTCATTTAGATAATTTTTGAAGCATAATGAAGCTAAGTTCAATTTTTGGACCAAATAATAAATATCTTAGTACTTCATGTATCCAATCTAAAGAGGACTCTTATAATCATGGTACGTATTCATTCTAAGTCTTTAGTAATCATAGAGCACAATAGATGATACTTCAAATTCACTCTCTTTGATAGACAAATAATTACCTAAATTGAAGTATGGTTAGCCTTTTCTCCGCCATGTATGTTTACCTAATCTAAGAGTGTCAAATAGATATTTTTGTTAGTTAGATCTTGGTGGTTTAGTGAGCAATGAGGTTACCATGTTGACAACTTTTATCATCCACCACCAATTTGGATTAGAAACAAGTTATTTATTAACTAATTGACAATACATGCACTTTAGATGGTGAAAGTGGTGCTACTGCTCGAATTGGTTAAAAGAGACAAGATCATCTCCATCATCCCCTAACCACATTATGAAAAGCCTGCCAAAAAAAAAGTCAACAACTACATATTATTTACATACCAAGAACTTCTGTTGGCCATGATCTCCAATTTCCTCAATTTTTTGCACCAGTCATGTTTCAGTCTAATTTTAAATTATATTTTAGAGTTTACATGATTATTTTGTTTTTTCATAACAACAATCAAAATATGTATTTATTTACCATTAAAGACTCATAATAACATCATTGGTCTAAATTGAGCATTTGTGGTAACTGTCATAAACTTGCATTAATATAGTGGGTGTTTGCTCTTCAATTTCGCCTTTTCCTTCTGCCATATCATCACCTTCATAGCCCTTACGTACCATATACATACGAAATTGCTTCTTTTTTCACTTTTATCTCGATGTAAACTTCTTTTCGCACCAAATACATAAGCCTTTGGCTTTATGCTCATCAGTTTACTACTCGTTATTACGAATACTTTCATCTCTCAACCCACTAATGGAAGCTTAGGCAAAAGTCCGTTTTGCAATTTTGGAGATTATGATATTCCCTATGTTTGTGATTGTTGATTCCTTTATAGGCTGCAAAAGAATACTAGAAACACCAGTTGTTTTTTTTTTATAACTTGCTTCATATACCAGTTACAAATTTATTAGATTTAATAGCTTCATTGGATACTCAATTTCAGGCCTCAATTACTCGAGGACAAACTCACCAAATGTGATTCTAGCATCGCTAATTTATGAAAAGAATCAAACTTAGCACTGTAGTCCTTCACACTAGTACTGGTTTGGTTCAATTCCTCCCATTAGGTCATCGAACATGGATTCCCATAAAAGTTGCTCTAAAGCTAGTAAATACTTTCCCTTGCTTGGTGGTTCTACTATCAAATTGTTCCTCAAGTACAATTGGTGTTACAATAATGCCTCTCCTACTAGGTGCATTGTTGCAATATCCATCATTTCTTTTAATGGGTACACATTTAAAGATTCAATTACGAAGGCCTTCATTTTGCCTCTAATTTTGATATTGATTCCTTAGATTTTTCATTCAATTTTTGATTGTTTTGGGATATAGTTCCATTTGTAATCTTTTGTTCTCCATCAATTATTATTATTTTCCCTAAAATGAATGGTTCCAATACCAAATTGATACAATTCAATTTCAAAAATTAAAATTATGTTCTTAGAATTTAAGAATTTAACTAATTTTGAAGATCGAAGAGAGAATGAGATTAGAAAATTTCGATTTGGTCCAAAAATTAGTTATAACTCTACCATGAAAGACTACTATAGTCGTTAACCACACCCTTCTCAATATATATATATTTTTTATGTCAAGCTTAAATCCTTTATGAGATGCAATCAATTTGATGTGTTTGTGATTGCGGTGGTATCTTGGACTGTAGCAGCATGTGCATTGAGTGCTAACTACTTTGCATGTCCGAGTTAGAGTTACCAACTACTGCTGCCGTGGGTCTATTTGTTTATTTACTTGGGGCATGACTGCTATTACTGCTGTTGCAGATGTTGAAAGTTGCTCTATTTATTGCTACCCAGCATTATTTTGTTGTCTAATCTGTCGACTCTGCTGTGTGTTTGTCTCATTTGGACGCTGCCCCATTGGCTGCTGTTGCTGTTCCATCATCTATACGTGCTGCTGATGAATAGAGAAGCTTCTTGCGACTGTTGTTAATATGGTAAAATTATTTTTGTTACAGTCAAACATTAAGATCTGATTTGAATTTTAGTATTTATATTAAGATTTAAAGATAACCTTTTTTCTCGTACACCCACAAAAACATGTAAACGCAAATAAAAAAATGCTACAAGGACAAGCCAAAGGGCACTGCTACATAACACGACAGTTCATAGTGGCCGATCCTATACACTTGCAGTTTCCATCCTACACATGCGATCTCGTTGACAACATATGCTTACAAAATTGTCAAAACTACAGGAGAAAAGGGAGAAAAAAAAAAAGGACGGTCCTACTTCTCTTTAGGTGACCATTTGACTGTCTCCATGCTATGAACAACTAGTGTCGGCACGTTCCATTTCAAGTCCAAACCTATAGAAAAAGCAAAATCGTTGAATTGAAATTCACATAAAGTCAAGAGTTAATTCCCATGTGATAAGTAGCATTCTTTCTTTGTGCTATGGCACCACATAGAGCCCTAAGTTTTATCCCAGGACGATTTCACATCTTACTTTAAAGCACTCCAATTCTGCTTCCATGAGAGAATCTGTAAGGAGGATATAGTATAGTTGTTTGTTAGAGGTACAAAGTAAAGAAAACTCATCATGCATGTTTACACTTTAACTGGCTTATGCGCTCGAGGACCACCATGCTATCAAACATAGAATCTCCTCCTCAGGATGATTAATCATGCGTGAGAAATGAGGCTGTCTTAAGCATGAGCTGAAGAATGAAGGTCCAGTCCTTACAGAGAATTCATCTTTCTTCTCAAAGTCATCAAAACTCCACCATCACTCTCTCTCTTGAAAAAAACATGTTCTGATTGTCGCCTTCAATTCAGAAACATTATCAAACTAGAAAAAGAAGATTGCCAGTCAATTCATAATCACCAAGTACTTGCTTTAATAAAATTTAATTTGTCAAAAAATTTATTTTCTCACTGCGATTGTTGGATAGTTCATTTGCTTCAACATATTCCTCATATGAAGAACGATATTGTAGTGGTAAATAATCCTTGAATCTGGAACAAAGACAAGAGTTCATTGAAATCCCAATACTTGCAATTAGACGCAATTTATCTCTCTAATTTACACAGTTTGAAAATGTGGAAGTACAGAAGAGTGAAAGCCACAATATTTGTACTTTTCTAGGATGTGAGTTTAACACGGATAACTGTATCACAGGTAGATCTTGGTACCTGTTAAGAAGAGGAAGCCTATCACCTCCAGAAAATAGTCTGACAATAGATTGTAGAACATGGTCTATCTTCATTGCTTTTGACTTCAACGCCTTCATAAATCCAACAAAATCTTTATATTCAGCAGCACTAAGCTTCTCTTTGACCTTAAAAAGGAAAAACAGGAATTATTGAGTCACAGAATTTTTTCGTATTTAGTAAAAGATACTGTCATTTCAGAAATAAAAACTATCAAATAAAAACATGAAAGAGTATTTATGTTATCAGTCCAATAACTCCTAGCTAATGCAAAACTTCCTACCAGAAAGTTAGGATCTTAAACCCTATTGTGGTTTAACTGTGTTGTTAGAAATGGTAATTGTCTTGCCTTTCTTTATAAGAGATATTAACACGGGTTTTGTATGTTAAAATTTTACCTCACTCAAAAATGCAGCTCCTCTTGTTTCCTGATCAGACAAAGGTACAGAAGTTGACTGACCACGATTTTGACAAAGATCAGCTTCCTCCTTCTCTGTAATCCCATAATCTTTTTGGAGTAATGCTTGCCCAAACTGAGCATTTTGCCTACTTTCACTATCAGAAATACATGAACTTTGTATTTTCACTGAATTATTCGTTGACCGACAGGAGACATGTTGTGAGCTTTCATTACTTGATCTATGAACACTGGTAGTGTATCCCTTTGTACAAAATTCTGTATTAGATATTTTGAGCTTCTTTGCTGAACATGACATCAGATATTGCTCTGTGCTAAGCGTGCTGCTTTAAGAAGATTGGCCAATTAAATAAATTGGTTCAGGAATTTTCTGTTGAGCATATTTCCATCCAGAAACTGAACATTTTTTTTTTCCTGTATTGACTATGCCACTTACTTCGATCTGACATCTTGATTTCCCTTGAGAGGAGTAAGAGATGAGCGATTGGCAGGAAGAACCTCCTCCAGTTGGCCCGAATCCTTTACTTTCCTGAGTGAAAGTAAAGAGGATACTGATTTCATACAGCCAGCCTGATCTGTTGGTGTTTTCTGCAAATGATCACCAAACAGTTACATAAAGGGAACTAACATGGCTCTAAATTGAAAATTTAGCAGATGCTGAAGAAAATATGAAAAACATACAGAAGTAAGAAAACTGTCCAGGTAAAGTTTGTCCACAGGTTGCAATGTTTTCACCTCTTTGATATTTTCTGCATGAAAGAATTAACCGCAAGTTGCAGCACAACTTGGTTTTCTTCAAAAGAGCAAGATGGATAATAGTTAATAAATAATCACACCGGAAAAAAATGAAGAAATCTTTCCATCGATTAATAAGGTGGTTCATGTAACAGTTTCATTGAATGCCACGACAACAGCAAGTAATCTACTTTGAAAAACTTAACTCATTCATAGGTAGCTCAGCAACCTCATTCATAGGTGGCTCAGCAACCACACAGAAACAGCTAAATAGACATTATATTGGTATGTAGAAAACACCGTATTCACATCACTGTTAAAGATATTTTACCTATTCCCTGACTGTGTATGAGCTTGTGATCTGTAAAACCACGGGTTCCTTCATCTCGGAAAAAACGACTCAAGGTAAAGATCACATCCCCGAATTTGGAGTAACACTGTAAAAAGGCAAGTGAATACACATAAAATCTTTGAAGACCAAAGTTCCTGTTATTTAAAATCACTATATTACCTTGAGATAAGGTTGGATCCAAAGTGATATTTGTGATTGGCGGTTTGGATGTGTGAATCTGTTTTTAACACAGAAGTTCAAGAAGCCAAAAGATGTGAAAACCTTTGAAGGTTGAATTATTAGTACATTGGTGACTTTAAATAATAGCTGCAATATCGTATCTAGAAATGAACACAGGACAAAACCTTTCATCACAGAATATAATTGCTCCATAATCATGGCGATGGCGAATTACACGCCCGACAGCTTGATTTACTGCTCTTGATGCTTGTTGACTGTACCAATCTTCTCCCTTTAGAATCTGAAAAACCAATGTTTGACATAATTTGTAATTTTCGACTCTAAACATTGAACATATCGTCCAACAGAGTACAGAAATGAGAGTATGGAAGTACCTTGCATCCATCATTTTGAGCATTGGACTGTTGATCCAAGAACTCACGTTTCAACCGGACCTGTCATTATTAAACTCGAGGATCTAGAAATCTAGAAAAAAGTAATGCATTGCAGGAGATATCAGGGGTAGGAGCGATCTAACCTTAGGATCATTCCTCAAGGCAAAAGGTATACCAGTAATGACCACAGCTCTACCAGCATGATCAGCAAAATCTAAACCTTCGCTCACCTGACAAGTATCCAAAATATACAGGTAGACATTCTAGTTAGACACTGGAAAAAGGTAAAAGCACATTTAAGAATAAAAATGGATTATTAGTACATAAAAGAACGCAAACAAACAAATTTAAAGGAATGGAAACATTTCAAGAAACCATATCCTGTTTTCTCTCAGCAGATGCATAGTAGCGACAATGTCAGGGACTGGACAATAAATTTCACTGGTTCACAATCTATTTTAAGTACTTTTGGCATGTGAAAATCTTTCCTTTTCTTTTCAATTCACATCTTGAAAGCTTTCAAGACCTACTGATGTAGGATGGACGAAAGAGCATGCCAACTATGTATACATTGCAATATGGGCCACTATAAATCACCTACACCATCTTCCAACAGAAGAACTGAAGAGATGCTCAAAAGAAATACCTTGCCCCGACAAACAGCAAAAAATACTGCACCAGAAGATTTGGTTCCCTTTATCTTATCCATGTAGTCCTAGTCAAAGACAAACATATAATATAATAACAAAGTTTCCAGCAATGTGGGAAAAAAGTTGCACACAGATTGTAAGTAACTCAAACTTATAGATGGTACAAGTCACCTCAATTGATGAAGGAAATAGTGCAGATTGTCTAGGCTCTATGACTGGTTTCTTATGATTACATATTCTCTCCCATATTGTTGTTGAATTCGTATGACTCTGCTCCAAAGCACAGTAAGAGATTAAAATGGACAAAGATAGAAAGCAAACAAATTCTGCTGCACTAGCTACTCCAGTTTGATGCTTTACCGGATTTTTCCAGCACCCAATGCATTGCTCAAGAAGATAATAAGATGGAAAGAAAACAAGCAATCCATCAGGTATAATTCTAGAAAAATTAACTGCAACACGAAATCCATATATCAGAAACTCGGTGATAGTTATTGAACATAATTGAGTTTACTGATATAGCACCCTATCTTTTCAAAACAAAGCTACGCACCAATAGCATTCCCAAGCTCTTGTTTGTATTCTAGGGAATCACGAGTTCTGTAAGATGAATTCAAAATGTTGCCAGATGGTCCAACAGGAACAACACCAGCCCAGATTTGATTTGAGGATATCACATGAGGGTTTTCCAATTGAACAGGAAAATCTCTGAGTAGGTAAGCAAAACTTATGTAGTGTTAGAAAACTTTGAAGTGAGCTTCGTTCACTATTATAAGTCTCAAAGCAAAACTTACAAGTTTAACTCATGTGCAAATGAATCCAAGGGGGATAACGTTCCAGAAGTCAATATAATAGATCCAACACCCAGCTTGGAGAACTCCTCCATGGCAATGCCAGGATTGAAGCACCACCAACTGAGCATTCTAGATACCTTACCTGGAAAATCACAAAGGATGAATTTTTAGCATCCTTGAACAAGATCTAAGCAACAAAGTTTATAATCAAGTTACTTTACCATCTTAAGTCATTGAATTGAGGGAAAACTTCTTTTTATGGAACATACAGTTCAAAATGGACAAGAAATTGAAGAGAACTAACAATAGAAAATGGCATGCATTGTGATTTTTCTGCAGTAGATGTTCAAACAAGCTATCTTATGGTTCATATCACCAGATGTAGCTGCATAAGCTTTGTTGCTGTGTTGTGACTCTTCAACTAAACTTAAAATGGGCAGAATGAACGTCACTACTTATTTGATCTGCCCAAGTATTCTTCTTTCTATCCATAAAGTAATTCCATCACTCACATAACATAAGCACCTACAGACCCCACCAGTGCAGTGCATCATTGCCGCAAACCACTTAACATCATGTTAAGAGTATCTTTGTGGAATTTTCACAAAAAGGAAATCAGTGAAAATTTTCACAAATAATTCCTGACAGGATTTGTGAGAAAAACATGAAATAAACCAGTGCTATCCCCTGTGTTCCCCACATAATACAATAATAAACTGTTAAGTTGCACAAGGGATGCCAGGGAGCTGTAATATAAAAGAAAAGAAAGTAATAATATTATAGTTATGTGGCCCAAAGATTCACATAAACTTCAAGAAAATAACCTTTTAAGCTATTGACAGAATTTGCCTCAATTTCCTGCACATGAACCTAAAATGGAAAGAAACTGATTTCAAACTTTAGAATGAAACAAATATAGCACAACAATTTCTTTGAAAGAAGCAAATTGGAATTGCAATGAAGCTCCAATGTAATTCTACAGAAATTGTAACACTCGATATGTAGATTCAATTCTTACACTATAATATCTAGCATGAGAATTGCTTTTATCTCTAAATATTATCCTAAGCATGTCACCAATACTTTCCAGCCTGCATGCAGTGCCTTGTGCTTTGTGCTGTTTATCTTCCTCAATAAGTATAACAGCTTCATCAATTATATCAATCAGCTTAGAAGCTGTTTCACTAGTGATGTTAAGGTCAGCAAGTAGCTCATATATGTAAGGGCCAGGTCTCGTGAATCCCAATTCCCTTGATTCAATGGGTACTTCAGCAATCCGCTTCTCAAGCTTCAAAAGAAGTGCTGCAAGGATAAGAATTGGTCCATATGAAGCCATCAGTACAAGATGAGTGCATAGGATTTGCTCAAAAAAGGATCATTAATTTCCCAACAAGTATGCTGGTGTAGTATTTGCAGAAATAGAAAGGTTAGGGAACATCTGATGATATGGTGCAGCAGTAAAAACTGCAACATGCATTTGATATTATGGTCAAATATGTACCTCTAAGAATGGCAAAATTATCTGGATTTCCAGATTTGTCATTTGATTTTTCTCTCCTTCCAACAGAAAGGTCAATACAAGATTTTGCTTCATTGATGCAGGCTGTTAGAAGTCCAGAAGGCAAGTCAAAGGAGGCTGCATCTGCACATAATCCTTCCTGCATTGTTCATGTTCACGGAAAACAAGTACCAGCATGTTAATTGTTTGTTCAGTGAATTGACTAAACAACTTAATATCATATTGATGGTCTGAAAAGGTTTACAGTGAACCTTATTTCCAGATTAAACCTTTCTCAACAGCTTGCACTTACCAGGTTGTGAGCTTCATCAAATATCAATATACTGCTATTCCAATCAATTGTAAGAGATTTTCTATAGGCACGATCAATTACATAATTATAAGGTGCAAATAAGATATCGGCAACTTTGTGGAGCTCCCTTGCTACATAGTAGGGGCACCTAGAAAAAGCAAACAGAATCCCAACTTAAATGACGAAAATGCATTTCTAATAAACACACGGGACTCATGTGAGGGAACTTACGGCCCAAATTTTTTTCCAATAGTAACCAGATCCTCTATGTCAATAGGTTCGTCTCCAAGATGTGGATTCTTCTTCACAAAATCTATGGTAAGAACATAAATCTATAAAGTTGGATTTGATTGAGACCATTACATACTATTTTCAATTTCTTGAAAAAGTGTCATTATGAAATTACTTGCATAACACTGTTTATTCTGGAATGATACTTCTACAATGTACAAAACAAACTACCTGGAACATGAGAATAATGACTGCAGCCACGTTTTTCCTGCTTTTCCTGATTTTCCCTCCTTCTGCGGAGATACTGACAAGCATTTGTCTGCACCTTTCCATGCAGTAAACTGACATCCTCATGAATGCACAATTGTTCCCTAGATCCTAGTACAACCATTTTGGGCCTGCATATGCTCTAAAATTGGGCATTATTGGCTCTAAACTCCATAATCATATCAAATAATCAACTTGAATCAAGACAATATGAAAAAGACTACAAGGTCAATTTAAATTTCTCAAGTTTTTTTAACAGGCACTTGATAAATGCTTGCAAAGAAGCCAAGTGCTTGTGCCTTCATGATAGCTATATGAAACATGACAAGAGCTATTGTGAAGACATGCTTAGAATGTATGCTAGTAAACAACTTAAATATCATGAAAATTGAAGGAGCAATCAACCCAATACTAAAATCTAGTTTGAAATCATAGTTCCCATTAAAATGAATCTCTGACCTGTAGTTGCTCCTCTTCAATTCTTGAACCACTTGCCGGATTTGACTGTGAGTGCGTGAAGTGTATACAATGGTAGGAAGTCGGGCAGCATTGGGGTGTGGTGATCCATTATCAGAGTCCATCCCAGAATTTTGGCTATTCATACCAATCTTATCAGTTGAGAATCCACCTAGACTCTTTCTCCAAGCCAAAGTGGCACAAAGAAGGGACAGAGTTTTTCCAGTTCCAGTTGGACTCTCCAAAAGTGCATTACACCTCTGCAGTCTCACAAACAAGCGCATTTAGTATACATGCTGGTAGTTTAAAGAAATATGAAGCTTTTTATACACTTCCTCCTCCAAATTGTGGTAAGTTATAGATGAAGAGATAAGCAAAGTTTTGTAAATGTGAAATAAGCATAGACAGTTACTTCTAGGTCAAAAATCATACTTTGCAGTTTGGGATCTATACCAAACAAAATGAAACAGATTGCATTCTCTAAATGACCAATGAATCATAACCTACTGCACATTGTGATTCAAATCACTGATCACAAGTGATAGTGAACCAACAAGCTAGTGGTACTTAGCACTTCAAATAACTAAGCTTATTATTCAAAAACGTAATTTTAATCGTCAAGCAATTGCCTTTTTCCTTCTAAATGAATGATAAAATAGTTAAAACTTCACCCAAGCAAAAGTTTCAAAATCCCATAAAATCAATATAGCTGTACAATACACATTCGATTGAAAGAGAAAGCTTGTTTGATTGACTCACATTCTTCAGAGAGTAGATGACTTTTTCCATGTACACGAGCTGCGAATCGTATGCCTCAAACGGGAAATCCACGTCGATTCCACTGATCTGGTACGTTGGCATTTTGGCGTTACTGGTGTTGTTTGGTTTCCGGAAAAAGTTAACGAGAAACTTGTCTTCTGGGTTGGCGGACTGAGGACAAACTGAACCCTAGTGACAGGTGGGATTTCCCGCCAATGGTCACTCGAGCTGCGTTGTCGTTTCAATCTTCTAAAGAAACTAGTTTTGAGTCCCGTGCTTTACACGGGTTGCTACAAAGCAAATAATGGATTTTAACCTCAGATCTTCTCCTACTCTATCTTATTATAATACTAGCAGAATAATACTGCGCAAATGCGCAGTAATAATGCCCTGTTTAATGTATAAATTAAAATAAAAAATGTAAAAATATATATCAGTAAATATTTAAATTATATAATAAGTAGGGGCAATTTTAAAATCATAACTCAATAATATGAAAT
>JAOSBP010000001.1:8748609-8759637 GCA_027563825.1 Erythroxylum mucronatum | reverse complement strand
TTATTTTAATTTTTCTTTTAAATAAAAATAAAAACATATCTAATTATTAATATTAATGTAGTTATATTTCCCTCAAAAAAATTAATGTAGTTACATTATATTTTTATTACTAATAATAATTATATATTAGATAAAAATTAAAGCTAAATTATTTTTAATTAATTAAAATTATGTTAATCCTTTATATAATATTTATTAATAAATTATTAACAAAAATTATTTTATTTTATTAAAACAAATTTTTTAAAAATTAATATTTATTTTAAATATTAAATTATATTTTATTTGAAATTTATGTATTTTGAAGACACTTTAAATTTAATAACATCAATTAGTAATTATTAAATTAGTTCTAGATAACAAAATTTAAAAAGTATTAAATTAAATTATTAGTAATTTTATTAATACTTAATTAAAATTATAATATTAAATTAAATTATTCATAATTTTTATTAATAATTAATATATTAAATAATTAAATAATATATATTTAATTGATTAAAAAAAGACAAATAAACGATTGTGGTTTTCATAAATTTTAAAAATGAAGAAAACAAAAGGTTAAGAAAAAGGAAACATAAATTAAAAATTAAAAATATAAACATCTCTTCTTCTCGACCAAACCAGAGGCTGGGCAGCCACTTTACTCAGCAGAGTTTTTGTCTTTTCCTAACCACTTCCGTCCTTACTCCTCGAGCTTCAGCCCTTCGCCTTTTGGTGTTCATCGTTTGCTCGCTTCTTTACTGATCCTCTCTCCCTTCAATTCGATTCCTGGGTCCCATCCAATTCTTCTCTACATGGTCGTTTCACAACTCGTTCATATCGGAGCTTTGTTGAGCGGAGGCCATTTTTATAAACAAAAAGTTTCGGTTTTGTATGGTCTGTGATTTTGAGGTTTCTGTTGGGGTTAGGGCTAGGATTAGTCATGTTCTATGGAGCACTATTGTGGGATCCATGGCTGATCGTTGCCCAAATTGTTTGCCTTCAATGCCTTTACTACCTCTCTCTTGGTCTCTTCTTGTCGATTCTCGTGGGGACGCGAGTTTCTCGTTTGAGTCTCGTTTATTTCTTCGATTACGTCGCCATTTCTGCCTCTACTATCACTGGTTGGTGCGTGATAGCTTCATTTCTTCTTAGCTCGATTGCTGGGTAAAGACACCAACTTAACTTGATCTTGTACTCTTTTGGGTCTTTTCGATGTTTTTAAATTTTCTTATTTTTGTTTCGTAGAGCTGGATTTATGCTTCATTTGATTGAGAGGGCGAAGAAATGCTTGGATTTTTCGGCTACTGTTTACATTGTTCACCTTTTTATATGTATTGTTTATGGAGGTTGGCCTTCAACGATAACATGGTGGATTGTCAGCGGTGCTGGACTTGTACTGATGTCTCTTTTAGGTGAATATCTTTGTATTAGACGAGAATTGCGGGAGATCCCCATTACACGTTACCGATCAAGTAAGTACTTGTTCTTCATTCTGCTTTTCCAATTTGTATTAGCCTGCGACAGATGCTTGGTAGACAGATTCTATTGAACATGAACCAACTGGTGCACGTCATGTTCTTTTATGGTCTGCTTTTGATTCTGTTAAAGCACTGAAGATCTTAACTCCTTTATGGTCTGCTTTTGATTATGCTCGCTTTAGAGTTTTTGCATTTTAGTGGGCTTGTTTCTGAATTTAATCGAACACTGGCTATGAATTGTTTTGATTTTTCTACATATTTGATTCCATTAATTCTTTACCTTTTGTTGTTTTGACTGTTCTTGTGATAATTGGTCATGTCATGCTTTGGTCCAGCTTTCTGCGTCAAAGTTATGTTTCACTAGTTGATACCACAAAGAAAGTGCTGTTTGCATGTAAGAGTTTACACTTATTAGTGACATCTATATAATGTGGATGTTAATTATACTTTGAAAGTGGTTGTTCATGGAGTTTGTTTGTTCGCTGTTATATAATGCTGTATTAACATTTTGTTTTGCTTGAATTGCTTTATTAGCATCGATTCAATTTATTTTTATTCCTTCCAGATGTTTGATTGATTGGCAAGTTACATAATCTTCTGGTTCTAAATTGACAATACCAATTCATGTCTGTTGTGGAGCTCCTGATGAAGCTTTTGGGATATCAAACTGTGATTTGAAAGTAATGTTTCTACTTGATGGAATCTGTTACCTTTCGCTGGTGGTGATGGAGATGATATGGTTCTTCGATGATAGGAGACGAAGCATTTGGAGACTAGATATGGATTCTGTGAGAAGAACCCTTAAATGTACACGTGTAGCTCTATTTTCACTTCTTTATACTTCCCTTTATATGGAAAGCATGTTTGGTCTACTTATTCTTATATGAGGTTCTAATTTCACGTTTGGATTAGCTTCCACATACGTCCATTTATGACTAAGGAAATTTTGCTATCATTGTTTGGGTTCGCAAACTCGCTGAAGTTGTTATTAGAATTTGTTTTCCAAATAGTCAATGCAGTTTCCGTAATTCTGCTTTTTCTTAAAAATGGCAAAGCGGTCAAGTGCCAGGGATTATTCACGAATTTGAGATATTACCCTCATGCGAAGTTTGAACAATACAAAGCACGAAGCTCCTTGTTTAGGTCCTTTTCAAATGCACACTGACTGGAGAATTGTTAAGCACTAAAACAACGAGCTTACTAAAGTCCCTGTTTCTAGCCACTGTCTGATTCATCATGAGATGTGATAATTGGAACTAGTCTCATGGAAAACAGATCATTGCAGCTTAATTTCGTACAAGTTTGTTTTCTCTTTACGGATCATAATTTAGTCTGCAAGAAGATAGTATTCATATTCACACGGTTTGTTTGAGTGAGTAGCATGGGCGATGAACCAATTTCTAGCAGTTGCTTTTTCGGTGGATTCATAAACTTTGAGTTGAGGCATTAAGCTTGTTAGCGGAAGCTTGTGCTGACAGTTTAGTTTGGCTTGCTGACATGCCTTGTAGTATGCTATTATCTAAAAGAAACCGAAACAATTTGGTCAGTTTCCTGTAATAAGCTACTGCTGATTGGCATTCCCAGCAGTATCGGATGTTCATGAGTTGTATTCATCTGGTTTTCCTTGGTTGTACTTCAATGGGGACTGTTGCTTAGTGGAACGGAGCAGAACATGTGTATACTAACGAGTTTCCATGAGTGTAGAGAAGGTAATTTACTTTCTTATCAGCTTTCCGTTGATTCAGGAAAAAAAATTACGTGAATTTTTTAGTATAGATGCAACTCGAGTCAACTTGGGATAGAGCTAAAGCGTACCAAACTGCATTGGATTAGCTTTAACTTCACCAGTCTTGGTGAAGTCAAGAGAAAGTTTTGAGTTGCTCAAAATTGCAGCTACAATTGAATAGTAGACATTATAATAATAAAAGAAAACTCCTCTTCACTGCTTGAACTCTTCCTGGATGCCAAAACTCCGAAAGGGTTAGGGTAGGGATCCTTGTTTTAGGAAGTCATGGTTCAGACTTCCACGATGCTGAAATGTCAGAGACAGCTTCTCCTACGGTTAGATATACTCCATTTGGTCCGAAAGACTCCAACATTTTAGACAGGTATAGTTTTTCCATAACGCTTGCGACAGGATTTGCCAGAACAAGCTACATGGTGAAGTAGTAACCAGGTTAGAAGAGAAGTAACAACTTTTTGCAGGAAATTTAATTCGGTAAGAGCCTGTTACCTGAAGGGATCTTTTCTCCAACATCTTTCTGAGTTCAGATACCAAGTCGATTCCAGTTGTGTCTATTGCTGTCACAGCTTCAGAAAAGTTTTGAGAGGTTTGTGAGCGATGGAGTTTTATGTTATATCAAAATGTATAAGTCAAGATATATTTCAACATTAACTAGATTGATTCATAAAATTATAGAAATGGACGTGAGTTGCAAGAGCAATCTACCGGTCATGTCCAGAACTATGCATTTGAGGGCACTCTCGTTGTTGGCCCTTATCCAATCTTCTTCCTCTCGAATCCATCTTAATATTCTGCAACAGAATATTAAGATCAGATATGCATAGCCTAGGCATTCCTTTTTTTATTGAAGAACTATGAAATGATAAACTTTTACCAACAAAGGACTCGGAATGCAATGTCATTGAATCACAAATGCAGCAATTAGAATTGTCAATACTGATGTGAGCTAACCTTTCTTGAAGGTAAGTGGAATTGGCAAAGTAGATGGGAGACTCGAGGGCAAGAATGAGAAATGAGGGAATCCTTAAGGCTTCCCTGTATCTCTTGATGCTCTGGTATATTTGAGTTCCTGGTATGTTGCCCATAACCAAAGTGTTTGGCCGTGTCACATGCAGGAGAATTTTGAATACTGAAACTCCAACCTAAAATTCCGGCGATGAAGTCATAAGATAATTCATTTCAATCCTTTTTCTGTTCATTTTTTTGGCAACTACAGTGGAGATTTTGCATCTCGGTACGTTTTCTTCAGTTTTCCTATAAATAGTTGAAACTTGAAAGAGAAAACCTAGCAGGCTAGAGAGCTTACTGCAATGACGAGACCCATGGGTACGGATACAAAGAGAACACCAGCAAAGGAGCTCAAACAAGCCAAGAAATCAATCTTGTCAACCTTCCACAGCTTATAGGCGGCTTGATAATCAATTAGTCCAATCACAGCTGTTATGATAATGGCTGCCAAGATCACATTTGGAGTGTAATGAAACAGTGGCATGAGAAACAGGAGGGTCACTAATACTGCTGCAGCCATTATTATGTTTGAGATTGCCGTCTGTGCACCAGCGTTGAAGTTTACCGCAGATCGAGAGAATGATCCTGAAGAGGGAAAACAAAGGATTCAGAAACTGTGATCATTACGATGATGCCTAGAGAGGTTGAAGTATAGAGGATAATCACCTGTAGTGACGTAACATGAAGAACAAGAACCAGCCATGTTCATGAGACCAATTGAGATCATTTCTTTGTTACCATCAACTTGGTAGTTTTTCAAAGCAGCGAATGTCCTGCCCACAGCAATGCCTTCCTGCAAAAGAAAGGAAAGAATGAAACATTTTGCAGCAGTAATTTATCAAGATTCCTGCAAATCAAAAGGAAATGAAGTTTATGCTTCTGCTAATTCCGAAAGTTGTTTCTCAAATGGAAATCATGTTATGATGGATAATTCTGAGAAACTTACGGTCAGTGATAGGATCCCGGTCACAAGACCAGTTTTGACAGCAAGAACTAGATAATGGCCATCAAAGTCTAACATATTAATTGAAGGTGGATTCAATCCTTTTGGCAAATAACCAATCTATTGAAGGAAAATGAACAAAACAAACAAACAAACAAATGTTAAGCCAAAGTAGGAGGATACTTTGTATTATTGTAGACAAAGCACCAGGCTTGAGTTTTCAGTTCTTACAACTGAGATTTTGTGAACCTTTGATCTGAGGCAGAAAATAATGACGGTTGAAAGAATCACCGATGTTAATGGTGCTGCTGCAGAAACCCAAAAAAGCTTTGGCTTCTTGGTGCTCTGCAAAAATTATCCTTTGTTATAAGTCGGCAATATATAGGATAGAAGCAAAGTTACGTTGGCAGACAAAAGTGTGAGGCACTTACAATATGCCTTGTTGTTAGCAGAAACGCCAGAAAGATGAAACCCATAAGAATTGTTTGCCAAGACCACTGTACATCAATTGCAAGTATTTGAAAGCTTTTTCAATATTTTACTTCTTTATCACAATTACAGTACATCAAGTAGGAATTAGAAAGCTTTTTCAATATTTTACTTCTTCATCACAACTACAGCGGTGCTTACTTCGTTTCTATGATTGATAACAGATGCAATTACGGGAACCAATTGCATCTTGCTAGTGAAGTGGACTATCCCAAGTAACCCTTTCAGTTGTTGCAAAAAAACAATGATAGCTGCACCAGCTGTAAACCCAACAAGAGTCGCCTTTGATAGAAAATCGATAATAAAACCTAACCTGTAGCAAAAGACAAGCTGTTAAGATCCAAGAGCAGAGAAGCTTCTTCTTCATTTTTCCTACTGTGTTAAGTGATTTAATTTTGTCATATTTCGTACACACTTTGGTTATGAAATGTTCATGAAGGAATATGGTATGATTACCTTAGTAGGCCTAGAGAAGCCTGAAACAAACCAGCAAAGAAGGTGGCAGTGAATGCCAATTTCAAGTAAAGAATGGGTTCTTCACTAGGGTGAACTGTCTCACTCAGCATAGACCCCATCACTAGTGATGCTATGGAGACTGGACCAACAGCAACGTGCCTAGAACTCCCAAGAATAGAGTACACCAGAGGAGGCACAAAACTTGAATCTACATCCAAATCAAATATATGTCAATTTACGTTTGTACACATTAAAAACAGAGTTTTAGCGGAACTGAGGGACTTACATAACCCAACTATAGGAGGCAAATTCGCAAGTTTAGCGTAACTTATTCCCTGAAAATGTAGGAACCCATATCAGATTGTTCTTAGAGATTAAAGAAAAAGAAAGACTTCCAATGTCAGCTTATTCTCCGCATACTACATACGAATGTATATTTGTCTATAGGATTTCATATCACCTCGCGGGTAGTTGAAGATGAAGATTACCATGTGAACCGAAACGAAAAGCAATGAACCGTAAAAGGAATCAGGTCTTTAAGAAAAGAAGAAAGAAATTTACAAATCATATCATCGGTTTCAATTAACAAATCAATAAATGAAATGTCACACTAATGGTCCAAAAAGAAATGGAATATATGCAGTAAATTGTTGTTAAAGATTTCTTGCAAGCATCTAGATATATAAAAACCATATGTGCTAAAACACTGCTTATGTATGTAGGAAACTTAATACACAAACAGTTGTTTACCTGTGGGATTGCGAGGCTAGCAATGGTGAGGCCAGAAATGATATCAGACTTGAAGAGCCTTAAACTGTACTCAGGACCCCATTGAAATATGGGGAGGAAGAACTGGAGACCCAAAACCACTTTTTGAACCAAAGTCTGGTTCTTGAACCTGTAAAGAGGATCATCAGGAAAAAAGATCTCCCCAAGCTTTTGTTTAAGTTTCTCAAGTGTGGTTTTGTAGGGTGGCAAGCAGACTCTGTGTATCTCAGTTGGTGGCATTATTGCTTCTGTTGTGATCTTGAGAGTGTTCCCATGAGAAGAGAAATCATCTACTCTGTTGGAGTTGACACCCATTTTCTTACCAGACCAAATTTTTTTGAAGAAGCCAAATGAGCATGGCATTGAATTTATAGAGAAGAGCAGAACAAGACAGGGGAGAGAGAGAGAGAGGGATGGTAGTTAATGAGCAGTTGAATGCGTGAAGGGGTGTTTCGGTCGTTTCGATGAGTTTAAGATTACAAGTCGGTGAATGCATTAATGATTGTGATAAAATAGTGTCGCTGTCTGTAGATTCTTTATCTCTTCTTCCAATTTGGCGTGAAATTCTCTCTCCTAATTAACGTGTTATAGCCCTGTTTCGGTCCAATACAACATGATTTTATGTCTAACCAGGATAATTAGAACAGAGAACCTGAACTCCAATTTTTTCTTTACTGAGATCAGCCATCCATCCATCCATATTGCTTGTTCTTTGTGTGGTAAATTTACTCCATCTTAACCATTAACGCTATAACTAACAATTGCTAGAATTATCAGCTAAACCAAGTATAAGAGGCGTAGCTCAATGGTAAGAGGCGTGGATCGCAATCCACCAAATCCTTGAAGTCACGGGTTCAAGCGTTACCGAAAACACGCCAACGCATCAAAGAGGACAATACCTTCAGGGTGGATTGCAATCCACACCAATTTCTGTACTTCTCATAACATCTCACTCTCATTTAAACAAATATATGCCCCGAAGAACTAACTCGAGTTCTCATATCTGTTACTCATGCATGCACCTTTTTTGTTTTTTTGGGAGCATTCGACTCTTTGAGCAATGAAACAAACAAAATGTCAATCCATTCGGCGGAGAAGAACTCGACTGCCACGTAATGCATTATGGGAACACCTGTCTATATACACTTTTAATGTAGTCACTGCATGTATTACAAATAAGGCCTCCATTTGCTGGTTAGCTATTAGCTGACTATAAGACCATAAGTTCGAATTCTCTGAGAAAATTATAAAAAAGAGATTACGTATATTAGTAATCCTCCTTCAACTTTCGTAAAGTAGGAAGCCTTGTAGACTGAAGTACATTGATGTTGAGTATTAGCTGATTAGGTTATTGCCAAGAAAATGTTATTATGGATAGCATTCACCTGATTAAGGTAGTCATACACCTTTTAGATCAAGATGAGTCTTCTCGAGTCTCCAGTTTTGACCTACCTAATATGACAATTAATTTTCTTTACTCTCATTCATGTGGGAAACTAAGTGTTGGATGAAAATTATCATAATTACAAGTTAAATTGACATGTGAATGCAAAATTTTCAGGAGCTTATTCGTTGCAAATTTTCGGGCCTCACTCTTGTTGCCTGAAATGAGGGTTATCGGAAAATAGAACTCGAAGTGGATTCATTGACTGCTCTTCACAGTTTATTGGTGTCAACTACAACCTATACGCCTCACACTAACTTAATTCTAGGGATCTCGCAACTTCTCCACCGCGAATGGACGGTGAAAGCTAAGCATCTACCCGAGAGGCTAATCGAGCCGCGGATTGGCAGGATTGGCTAGGAAACCATGCCAAGTCCTTAAATCTTGGTATTCATTGGTATCGATACCTGCCTGTAGATTGCTTTAATACCCTAGTAGAGGATATAGCTGGGGTTTCTTTTCCCCGATGAATAGCGTAATATGTGTATACGTTTCCTTATGATATGAAAAAAAAAATTCGAACACTACAAACTTGACTGCAATCATTTTTCCATTATATGAATATTTAGTCTTATGCTAGTTTTCTCTTATTTCCATTTCATATTTCATCCATCTGAAATTAGGATAATTATTCTGTGGTTAATTTCTGAGTAGATTGCCACCAGATTCAGCACCACTTCGTAAACGGTTTCAGCTTATCACCTCATAGTCTCACCCGCTTCTTTGAGTTATTTGTTAGGGAATGCATTTGGTGTGATCCTTGGTGATTTTGTGTTTCATTTGATGCGTAAAGTGAATTAATAAAGTAGCTTTCTAAAGTGCCAATTTCAAATAACCTTTTTATAGGACAAGCTAAATGGCCACTTCATCAGAAAGAAGTTTGCATAAAATAATAACCCTTTGCTATCGTAATACACATGTTAATTGGTCAATCACAAAGCTGAGCTAGGATTAAAAATTAAAATTTTGATAGATATTTAGCGATCTAATACAAGGTAGAATCAACTTTTTTTTAAATCTTTTACTTGTTGGAAAATCAGGTTAGATCTAATCTTGTATGTAACAAAATAATTATAAAACTTTGTTCATATTTTGATTTCTCAAAAAATAATATTACTTTAAATTCTATAAAATAATTAACATATCAATCATAATAAAGTTTGAATTTTAATTTATACCTTATTCAAAAGCTTGATTCTTTTCTTGTTGTATCACTTGAATCGTTACTAAAACCTGCTCATCTTAATTACTGTAGTCGTATAAGTGTCTAATATCTAACAGTATCCACATAATATGTTGAGAGAACTTTGCAACTGTTACATAAATTGTTAGGCAAGGAATGTTAAGTGTTAACTCTTTTAGAGCTTAGACCTATTTATAATATGTTTTGAACATTATCGTAATTTAATTGAAATTAAATTCTAATTTTAATTAAATTTTAATTAGAATCATAAGTAACTCTAATTAAATGCTAATTATTCCTAAATAAGATCCAATATCTTATATTGATCCTTATTTATTAAATATCTCATATTTATCATAAAGTTTCTCAAACTTTATTAATAAATATTAAATTAGTTTTATAAATTAAATTAAAATAGTGATTATTATTTATTATTATGATTTTTGGAGACATGGTTAAAAATATACCGTACAACTGTATAATATGACAATGAACTATTTTGTAAATTTTAAAAAAAATTAAAAGACTGTTTTATAAATTTAAAAAATTACCCAAAACGGTACTCGGTATTAACTTATACCTATATAGTACCGTAAACCTAATCCAGTATCAAGTCCGGTACGATATTTGTAACATTGGTATAAACAATACTATTTATATTTTTTCTCTCTCTTTTAATTAGTTCAATAAGTGATGCTTAGATGTATGATCATGAATGATGCGGAAATTCAAGACCTACGGGTTCTATCAAGTTGTACTTGGGATATTCCAAGAAGTTTATTTGGTGACGACAATTAGGAGATCTTTATAACCTACCCTTGGACATTTCAAATTTGAAGTTTTTATAGTGTAAGCAATTGCAAATTACAAGTTATAAAGTGGTTACAGATGGTGCAATAAGGCGGATATGATTACGAGATATGCAACCACGATTGCGATAAATCGCAATAACAACTTGACACTGTTGGTCGTAGTTACAGTTGGAGACTTCCAATTAAGACCATGAGATGAGACTACTAACTTTATTTGAGACGCTTTTAGAAAGAATATTTAGGAGCGTATCGCTCTGGTTTGATAAGATAAGGAAGCCAGCAAGCTGCTTCAGAATGTGTACTTGGCAATAATAAATCTTGACTTCAACTTCTGGTTTACCCTTTCACATAGCTAAGGTTTTAAAATCCAAACTGAACGTCAAATCGAAAATTTTATTGGTCACCGAATTGATCGATTTGACCAGTTCAACCACCGGTTGAACCGGTGTGACGTCATAATTACGTAATAATTATATTTAATTATATATAATATTAGTAATACTAAAAAAATAGAAAATATACTAAATAATATAAATAAATATAAATAAATTTTCCAACCATCAATCATATAATTGTTCTCAAATAATAACTAAAATATCACGATTAGATATCAAAATAATTACATCAACTAACGCAAAATTAAAAAATCCACTAAAAAGTGTCTAAATATTTAATATCATAACAAAATCCGAGTTACAACAAAATCAACAATTATCCC
>JAOSBP010000001.1:8726424-8739236 GCA_027563825.1 Erythroxylum mucronatum | reverse complement strand
GTATAACCTGCAAACACCTTCGGGTGGGGTGTGGGGTGTGGGGTCCAACATCAAACCATTCTGTTATGTTATGTGATCTTTGATTTTGATTATGTGCTTTTTGCTTTTGTTCATATTTATGATGCATTGAAACGGTGTTGCATTCATGTATGCATGATTGGAAAGATTTGAGAATTTTAAAGGAACGAGAAATTGAACTTTGAAATCGAGACATTTTTGGAAATTAGTAGGAAATGATTTGAAAATGTGGAAAGTTGAAGAAATACGTTTGTTTTGAAAGATTTGCGAAATAATAAATGCTTTGAGAAATGTTTTTGCTTATATTTTAATTTATAAATATAGTATCCACGAGCTTCCGAGCTCACCCCCTTCCACCCATCTCCAGGTTTCGAGCAGGAGATCGGATGAAGGAAAGTGAAGATATTACTCGATTGTGCTTATTTCGTGTTTTGCATAATTAGCCTTTTGGTATTGGGTTGTATATGGCATTGAATGCCGTTAAGATTGTTAGTAAGCATTAGTTCATCATATGTATGAATAATGTCTTTATGTATGGGATTGAGTTGTGTATGATTATGGCATTGAATTATGGAAGTGAATTATGGATTGTATATATGAATGTGAATGTGATCGAGATTGGATTTGATTGTGAGATTACGAAGTGTTTTAGCTCTAGGTTTGCGTTTGGTTGCGTTTGGATTCCGGACGGGAGGTCCGATGACTTTGAAGTAAGGTTGGATGTGATATTAGAAGTGTAATTTTACCTTTGCAGAAATTTTTGGGCTGTCAAAATACAGCCGTTATGCTGCCGAAATTTTGTTAGAAAGAATGGTGGAAAGAAGGGTAGAACATAAGAATTGATTAAAAGATGAGAAACTTGTATGGATATATAAGAATATGATTAAGTAGTTGAGATTTGTATAAGGTTGAATTTCCAAGAATGAAAAGTATTTGCTTTTAATTTGAATGAGTTTGAATGAGGAACATGAGAACAGATTAGTATGAAAATGGATTTAAGATGAATAAGATGAAAAAGAAAAGAATAAGAATGGAAAAAAAATTATACCAGATTTGGCATGTCTTGGGGTTTCCAAAGCAGCACGATAATTGATGTCGGACATCCGTTTTGTCGTTTCCGATTCGTAGCGTTCCGCACTTTGTTTCGCTCCGTTTTTCGTTTTTCGGTTGGGATCCAGTTTTTGAGATTGGGTTCCAACACATTAAGTACGTTCTCCAAACATCTATTGAACTGGAATAAAGAGGAATTCGGAAATATCTTTCATAGGAAAGAGCGTATAATCGCGCGACTAAAGGGTATTCAACGGGCACTAGCTGCTAATACCACGAATGACCTTTTGGATTTGGAAGGTAAGATGAGAGAAGATCTGGCCTAAGTTCTTTATGAAGAAGAAATATTTTGGCAACAGCGAGCCCGATGTGACTGGATTTCAAAAGGGGATCGGAATATGAGATATTACCATACTATTACCCTTCCTAAAAGAAGGTGGACGGTGATTGAGCATCTTTTAGACCCTAATGGTTTACATATATCTGACCCAGTTTAACTGGGTTTGCTAGCCCAAGGCTATTTTGTTCAACTGTATTCCGCTGAGGAAGGTACTATGCCGTCTTTTCCAATCTTGGGAGCATTCCCAAAAATCTTTGAGGAGGGGACTAATGTCCTAAATCGCCCGATCCACAAGCTGGAAGTACAAAAGGCGGTCTTCGACAAGAATCCAAATAAAGCTCCAAGGATTTATGGATTCAACGCCCTATTTTTTCAAAAGCAATGGCAGCAGGTTAGGCCTACGGTAGCAGCTTACATCTAGGAGGTTTTTAGCTCCGGTCGGTGGGAAGAGGACTCGAATCATTCCATACTGGTTCTAATTCCTAAAATTCCCACCCTACCAATATGTCTCACTTCCGTCCGATTAGTCTCTGTACGGTGCTCTATAAGATTGTTTCGCAAGTCATCGTGAATCTGATTAAGAATCAACCAGAGCATATGGTTGAGGAGACCTAGTGCAGCTTCATTTTGGGCAGGCATATTACCGATAATATTATCATCGCTCAGGAAGCCATCCACTCGATTCGTAAGAAGAGGGGAAAAGGGCTTTCTTGCTATCAAGGTAGACTTGGAAAAGGCTTATGATTGACTAAGATGGGACTTTATTCAAGATACGCTTATTGACATTGGGCTCCCAGAGTGACTTATCACGGTCATCATGAAGTGTGTTACCATTGTCACAATGCAAGTTGATTGGCAAGGTGCTCATACGGCTCCTTTTAAGCCCTCTAGAGGTATTCGACAAGGAGACCCATTATCCCCTTACCTCTTTGTGCTATGCATGGAGAGGCTGGATCATTTGATCAAGCAAGAGGAGACACACGACTTATAGAAACCGATTCACTTGAGCCCTACCGGGCCACCAATCTCTCATTTATTCTTTGCCAATGATTTAGTGCTTTTTGAGGAAGCCACAGAGGCCCAAACGCGTACCATAGCACACACGTTGGAAGTTTTTTGCCAATCATCAGGACAAAAGGTGAACATGACCAAAACTCAAATTTTCTTCTCCAAAAACATCTCCCCACCTTTGGCGCAGAGGATTAGCCAGCTCTTTAACTTCACTCGTACCACGAATCTTGGAAAGTATCTAAGTGTCCCTATGGTCCATAAGCGTACCACAAGGGATACCTATCAGTATATTCTGGATAATGTGCGCACAAAACTTTTAGGATGGCAGGAAAAGTGTCTGTCTCTTGTTGGGCGAGTTACTCTAACCCATTATGTTATTTCGACCCTCCCCATTTTTACTATGCACGCTGTCTGCCTCCCGCGTCAACTATGTGATGACTTGGAGCGAACCATGAGAGACTTTATTTGGGGATTGACGGGAGACATTAGGAAGCTGCATCTAGTTAAGTGGAAGCATATGTGTCAACCCAAGAAATCGGGGGCCTCAGTCTTAAGCGCCTTAGATCAACCAACGATGCTCTTCTCACTAAGCTAGGTTGGGACTTACTCGCAAAGCCCACAGCTTTCTAGGTCTGGATCTTACGTGCTAAGTATTGCCTAGACCCCACCTTTATCCAGCCCCAGATTGCTAGACCGACGGCTTCAGGAACCTGGCAGGGTATCGTAGCCACTTGGAGCTTTGTACACCAAGGCATAAGGTGGAAAGTGGGAAATGGGCGAAGGGTGTTATTCTGGATGGATAATTGGGTGAAGGATTAGGAGCCCTTTGTTTTTGTCGTGATCACTCCCCTCCCCGCAAACATTCTTTCTGCCATAGTTGAGGAGTATATGAATGATGACAAGCATTGGCAATGGCACCTGTTCCAACAATATCTCCCCTCCACCAGCTGCCTAGATATAGCGGCGATTCACCTCAATCTAGCAAGAACGGTGATAGATGTGATTACTTAGGGACAAACCACTCATGGGAGATTTTCAACAGCTTAGGCCTATGATTTAATTGGAGGAAATATAGTGCCCGACACTCGCAACTACTGGGATTCCATCTGGAAATGGCCAAACCCACAGAGTCTTAGGGCGTTCCTTTGGCTTATGGTTAAGCAAAAGTTGTTAACCAATCACCAGCGGGTGTTTCGACATCTCACAGCAGATAGCAGTTGTTATTTTTGCAGGACTAAAGAGTCAGCTTTACATGCTATTCGAGACTGCAGACATGCGCGAAATTTCTGGAGCAAGTTCCCCTCGGCTGTGGTTGACACTGAATTCTTCCATCAAGATATGGAGCGATAGGTCACAGCCAATCTTATGAAGCAATCACAGCAGCAGGAAATCCCCTGGGCCATAATCTTTGGTGTTGCCTACTGGTCCTTATGGCGATGGCGAAACAAAAGCACCTTTGAGATTGATTTTGAGTGGCCAATAGACGGGGCCAAGATTATTCTAGACTATGCCAACTGTATAGTTAGAGCACGTTCAGCTGAAAATTGTGTTTATCGGGATCAGGGTTTACCTGTTGGCCAGATTATAGGATGGACCAAACCGATGGAGGGATGGATCAAGCTTAATATCGATGGGGCGGTTAAACAGAATTTTAGTGTGGCGACAGCTGGCGGGCTGTTTAGAAATTGTCATGGGCAATGGCAAGAGGGCTTCCTACATCACATTGGCAATGCCTTACCCTTAGCTGCCAAACTCTGGGGCATCCATTCAGGACTCCGTCTGGCCTGGACGCTAGGATATCGATGAGTGATCGTCGAAGTGGACTCTTTAGAGGCTATCAATATCCTTTCTTCAGCGTTTACACAATCTACTGAGATTTCTTTTTTGGTGATAGGTACCCGTGACCTCATCCACCATACGTGGGAAGTGCAGATCCAGCACGTGTATAGGGAAGGAAACCAGTGTGCAGACAGTCTGGCCTCCCTCGCAGTGCTCTCAAGACTCATAATGCATTTTCTGCGAGAGCCCCCGCATCTAGTAAGGGATCAACTCCAATGTGACAAGCAAGGTCTTTTGTATCGCAGATCATTGTGGTAGATAAGGTGTTTTGATTTTTCTTGTCCATTGTATAAAAAAACTGATAATACAGTAACATTAGATGATACATCAGCTTCTCTGATGAGCTGTATTCATAAAAAAAATCATCTGTTCAAGTTATATTGAAATAACTCTATTATATATATTTCATTATAAAGGAAGAGAGAATAATAAATAATTGGATTTTAGGCTTTAAATGTGAAGGAATCATCAGCCTTTAACTAGTCAAATGTATACATATATTAGTTTAGATGTAAGTTTAATATAAATGAT
Organism: Erythroxylum mucronatum; assembly: GCA_027563825.1. Lineage (NCBI taxonomy): Eukaryota > Viridiplantae > Streptophyta > Magnoliopsida > Malpighiales > Erythroxylaceae > Erythroxylum > Erythroxylum mucronatum. The sequence goes on along the minus strand of JAOSBP010000001.1, from coordinate 8,734,447 downwards.
TCTAATTCAATTTATATTAAATTTTAAAATTGATTTTTTTAAAAATTGAATAAATGATATTAACAAAGCTATAGCCCTAACATTACATAGTCAGTATAAAAGGATGACTCAAAACTAAGACAAATTAATCACTTCAGTTACAAATTGAGAAAACAAAAGACATCTGTGCATAGTGAAGTTGATTAGAGTTACCTATTGGGTAGCCATGAAATTGGAAAGCTTCAGTTCAGCACCTCTGGTTAATGCTGCATTCTTGGTAAAGTTCTGTATCTTTATTTTAAGCTCCATACTATAGTTGGAGTGCCCTTGAATATCCTTTGATTCCTCTCTCGCCATATCTGATAAATTGAGCAAGATAGATATAGTTGAAGGAATAAGATATCATTTGCATTTGTTATTGGAGGATTCATGATCCACTGTATTATGTCATTCCATAGAATGGGTGGATTAGAAGCTTCACATTTTGATAATGTGATATTCAATATAGAGTTAGCAAAGGGACAATCAAAGAATAGATGCTCTAGTGTTTCATCATTCATATTGTATAGTTTACAACTTGAATGTAGAGGAGTTGGAATGAAGATCTTAACATTGTCATATATAGGTAATTTTTCAATAACTGCTAATCACAGGATAAGGGGATCAATTTCATTCCAAACCACTTTGCTCCAAGGAATAGAAGTCCCTATAGGCCTAAGGCTTAATTTATAGGATTTTGTAAAGGATATTCTTACAGAATTAAAGCTCCAAATAGCTTTATTATGCAAAGAAAGGTTAGGTGAGTAGTTAAGGGACTAACCTCTTAAAGCTGTTGAGAATCTACCAATACTACACCATTGTCTTAAGCTAATCAGGGAGTTAACTTTGGCTTCAATTGGAAAGAATAGTTTAAAAATATTGTATTTTGGTAACTAATACAGGGGCCTTTAGGGCTCTAGTTGTCAAACTAAAGAGAGGATGTGGAGCCATCACCAAAGTGCATCCTAATATAGGACTAAATAAAAAAAACTATAGTATACTCCATGATGAGTCCATTCTTGGTTTTGCCCTCTAGATGCTTTTACCTTTTAAGTAGTAACTATGCAACCATTTTACCCATAAGGAGTTTTTCTCGTTAATAATCCTCTATATGCATTTGGCAAAAAGAGCTAAATTCAAGTCTTGCAAAGAATATTTCTAATCCTCCCTCTTGCTTGGTAAGCTGAACATTAGACCAACTTACCTTTTAAATAGTTTCATGTTCAAGTCCCCGGCCTATTGGAAATTTCTCTTTAGCTTTTCAATGTTCTTCAATAGTTTCCTTAGAAGTAAGAAAAGAGAAGCCTAGTAAGTAATATAGTTGGTTAACACTTGTGAAATTAGTTGCAATCTTCTTGGGTAAGATATAGCCTTGTACTTACAATTAACAATCCTTGATCTGACAGCTTCATATAACACTTGATGATCATTATAGGACAATCTTCTTGAGGAAATTGGCACTCCCAAATATTTCATTGGCAGGGATACAAGGGTTATACTAGTAGTTATTATCAATTTACTACTCAAGTTATCACAATCCTTGGAAAGGATTACTGAGCTTTTCTCCTTGCTGATACATGGACGAGAACCCATTGAATGTCTTTATGGAATTCATCATAAGTTTCATACCATCACAAAAGAGGAGAACATTTGCAAATGAAAAGTGAGATATTTTACGTTGAGAACATTTCTTGTGATATCTGAAAGTACACTCATGACTAGTGCTTTTTTCTAACAACGTAGATAAGACTTCCATTGCCAAAATGAAGTGGTAAGGGAATAAAAGGTCTCCTGGTCTTAGCCCTATTGCTCCTTGAAAGAGGAGTCATTTCTCCATTTTCCATGACACAAAAGGAAGTAGTAGTAACCCAAGTTTAGATCCAAGAGAAAAAAAAGTTTAGGAAAACTTATAGATTGGAGCACCTGAAGCAAGAATCACCATTCTAAAGTATCAAAAGCCTTATGGACATATAATTTTATAGCATAATTCCTCCCTAAACCTTTTTGATGATAATGTTTGAATAGATCTTATGCAATTAAGATATTATCTCCTATATATCTTCCTTTGATGAAGGATGCTTATGGAGAGCTTATCAAATTAGGAAAAATTTTCTTGAGTCTCTTAGCAAGAGTTTAGAGATAATTTTGTAGAATATAGTACAATAGGAGATGGCATATAGTCCCTAGTTGAGGAAAGACAAGGCTTTTTAGGGACAAGACACAACAGAGTTTCATTCAAAGCTTTTAACATTCTAGAGCTAGTGAAGAATTTAAGGACAACTTCATTCACATCATTACTTACTAGGTGCTAGGATTTATGAAAAAAAACCATTGAATCCATCAATGTCAAGAGCTTTGTGAGGATTAATACTAAACACTACTTTGGTAATTTCCTCAGGGGATAAAGACTTAAAAGTTAGGTTGCTTGAGTCATTTAGAACTTGCACTAAGCTGCTTCTAGTTCCTATAACATTGACAAAGTATTCTCTAATTGGGATAAGGAGTTGTTTCTGATCAGTAATCATAACTATAGTCTCATACTACAGTATGGAGATGTTGTTCCTAAGCCTTCTAGCTAGTAAACTCTTATAAAATAATTTAGTATTATAATCTCCCTCCTTCATCTAGATTACCCTTGACTTCTGCTTCATAATTGAATTATGAATTTAAAGGGATTCCTGATTCTTTCAATGCTTCCTATTCGAGGGATATACTCACATTACCATTTGGTTCATATACAATTCTTTTTGTCTTGTAAGAATTGTCTCATTGGCCCTTTACTTATTCATTATGAAATCTGGCATAAATTGTAATTGTAGTTTCTTGAGCTCTTAGTAGATAATTTTTATCTTTTTGTTAAGTTAGAAGGATTTAAAAGGCCTGAGTAGGGGGCTCAAGCCTACTTTGGAAGCTAAGTAGTTAAAAAACCTGAATGGGGTAATTATGGATTTTGTTTCAGCCATATTTGATACCATAATTGGGCTCTGGTCAAAACTCAGAAATTCATAGAAATAAGCAAAGCTGTTTGAGAATATTAGTAACCAATCTTAGTTAATTAAGACTTAGTCAAGCTTCATGCAGGTAAGTCAATCTTCTTTATGATTGTTACTCTAGGTAAGATGATAACCTCTAAAGTTCAAGTTTGTTACTTTAATTGTCGAGAGGTAAGAATGAGATCCTTATATGGTTGATGCTTGCATTTGCTTCCTTCAAATTCAAAGGCTAGTATAGTACAATTGAAGGACCTTAAAACGATCTAAGGGCCTTTTACTAGTATACTGAAATCTTTGACCTCTTTCCGTAAGCTTTGTCTTTGGAATGAATGATTAAAGGCATAGATAAAGCTTGTTCATATGTCTTCCAAACTATCACTTTCACCTGTAAGTGGATACCTTACATGGAACTCTACATGCTTAGTACCTTGATCAGGTTAGGACAAAAGGCCACCATTATTGTTCCTAAGTGGTGGTGGGAGTGATTAGTGATCACATTCCAATTATATAAAAACCAGACTGTAGAACATGCCTCCTCACTCAGTTTGGTTTTTAATAACCCAAAAATCATAAAATTAGTAGTTTAATAAAATCATCTATTAAAAGTTATTTTTTTGGTTGTTCATACCCTTAGTGTTTGAAGCTAAGATTAACACAATACTAGAAGTTAGGGGATTTCATTTTTGCCTTGCATTTAGACCTCTTCCTTTTTACCGTTATGAAATCATCAGCTGAGTTTATAGGGTTACTACTTTGAGGTTCAGAGGGAGTTGATAATGATACCTAGGTATGGGATTGGCACTTCTCATATGTATTTTGATGGCATCCCATACTCTGCCTCTGTAGATGAACGAGCAATTATTTGTTGCTTCTTAGAACACCAAGTAATGAGATTTTGTCCCAAATAGGCAGCAAAACCGCTGGTTGATCTTCTGTCCGTATGATCTCCAGCCTAATCTACATCTGTGAACACTTATAGGTTGGTGGTGGAGCTAGGAACAATTAGAAGACCTTGTGAAATTGTATCTCTAACATAGCGAAGGACTCTCTTACAAGTCTGCCAATGGATGTCTGTTGGAGAAGCCATGAACTGGCTTAGCTTGTTTATAGCATACGTGAGGTCTAGGCGAGTTAAACAGGCGTATTGGAGAGCTCCTAATGTCCTCCTGTTAATGTATGGATCAGATAAGGGGTCACCATCAGTTGGTTTGAACTGTGCAATTGCAGGTAGTGGAGTTTTGATAGGTTTGGCACCTTCCATCTGCGTTATTTTAAGCAAATTAGAAAGATACTTCTCTTAAGTTAAAAGCAATCCTTTACCTTGCGTTTGAACTTCAATTCCAAGAAAATACTTGAAAGTGCCCCAAGTCTCGAAGCTTAAATACAAAAGAGAGCTTCTGAACAACGTTGTTGATGATAGTTGTATTGCTGCCAGTTAAGACGATGTCATTAAGACCATATGCTTTTGCATGTGTAAAATGAACAATGAAGGATTAGTATGAGACATGATAAACCCTTGATGCACAAGATAAGAGCTAAGATGAGTGTACCAAGCCCTGGGGGCCTGTTTTAAACAATATAAGGACTTGTAGAGCCTGCAAACATAATCTGGATGGTCAACATCAATAAAACCTTATGGCTAGTGCATGTATACTTCTTCATCCAATTTACCATTGAGAAATGCATTTGATATGTCAAGTTGTTGTAAATGCCAGTGATTGGACACCGCAATAGATAAAATGAGCCTAATTGTCATGGACTTTACCACAGGAGAAAATGTGGCTGAATAGTTGCTGGACTCCGTTTCCAGAGCACAACATCCAGAGTCATAAACTGTGAACGTATTACCCTGTAGGGTTATTTCAATAAACCCTCATTAGTCATTATCCCACAAAGGTGGTGTGCCTACACTAGTCAATCACCAAAATCACAATTTGACTTCTTCAAAAAAAATGTAGCTCTAAGTCTCTAGTTTATTTTAAAGTAAGAAACATCTCAATCGGAGCTCTATAGATCAAGATATGCTTAAGAAACCAAAGTATATTCATACCCCAGTCATGCTCTCCCAACCAACCCCTCATTTTCTTTCCATCAATCTTTTTCAAATAAACCCCAAAGGCTACCAATTTTTATGGAGAGATATAAAAATGTGTTATGAATCTATTGGTTCAAGAATCACTTCATTTGGAGGTCGGAAGATGAAGTTATGTCCAAAATAATCAAACTTGATTTTGTCCTTAAACATACTGAACCTGTTTTGGGACAATTGATATAACTTTCACTAGGCATATCAGATTAAGGTAGTTTTTATACTTTTTTAAAGAGAACTTTTAGATCTACAACTTTTGTGAAGATCCCGAGGCAAGATTTTGCCATTTGGAGGGTCAAAAAAGCAATTTTCTGAAAGTGTTTAGTGTATGTCTGTTAAACCGACATACACTTCTGCCTAACAGACATACACAGGGCTGGGGGCCTTTCCAAACCCGTGAAGGTCCGTTTAATGGACTTAATGTCTGTTAAATAGACATAGGCAAGGCTGGGGGTCCTCACAGACCCGAGAAGGTCTATTTAACGGACCTAAAGTCCGTCTAACAGACATAGGTGATACAAAACTCCCTCCAAAGCCTCTCCAATGGTTCTTACATCCATTCTAGCATCACTTTCACTCATAATCTTCTCAAATTCACCTCTTCTAATGAAATATCACTTCTTAACAGTTTAACCACCAAATTGATCTGATAAAACTCTCAATTCTCAACTCATTTGATTTATCACATTCAACTACATCTCATCATTTACTATAGCTGTCCTGATATACCTCCTATGCAGCATTACAAACTTATGATGATCATATCTCTCAAATCCGATATCCAAAAATTGCATACTTTATACTGTTGGAAAACTAAGAGGATAAGCTACAAGTTTTAAGAAGACAACTTTATCTAATTCATCATAGATTAATGTAGTTTTCCCTCTGAAATCAGAACACAATTCCTACCCCTATGAAAAACTTGAAATTTTCAATGTAAAGACTTGAAAAGTCATAAGCAAACATAATGTATATACATTTCATTAACATCAAAAGATAAAAGTTGTACAACGCTTTAGTGGGCATTTCGAGCCACCTTACATTATAATCCAAAATATAAACTTTACAAGAACAATAATTGCTCAAATTGCGACTAAAGCCTTATTTTACATACTCTAGTTTTAACAAAAAAATGTACAAATTGGAGTGATGCCTTGACTCTCGACTTGATCACTCTATATCTTGCTGATCGCCTGAAGATAAGAAGGAATGGGGGGTGAGCATAAAGCTTGTGGGTAACAGTTTTATAATCGGTAACAAGCAAAAACCATTGAAAAACTTCATGATCATAGCAAATTCTCATTGAATCATAAAACACAAAATTCTCAAATTCTCAACTTGTCAAACCAATTCAAAATTCACATAAGTCATGTACCCATCAAACTTGGCAATACATTGTAATCACATAAACACATCAAATGATTTGGGTAGGTCCGTAACATGACATATTAACACAATTCCATAACATGGTCTTGTGTAGCTGCGAACATAACGTACTATCGCAATCCCACCTAATGGTTTTGCATAGCCGTGAACTTAAGGGAGTCCATAAAGGAGCTCCATACTACTAACGGGTAGGTGGGAGAAGCCTTTAGTCAAAGTGCACTTGACAAATGGAACAAACCACCACAAACCCACATATCGTGTTATTCATGACTTGAAAACCGATTGCCCAAATGACACATTTCGAAAACTTGTTTTTTATGAGCACGAAATATTTCATATGCATTTCCATCATCATTTCAAAATTCATCAACCAAATTCCTATACAAAAACATGTGACATATTCTTAATGCATTTAAAGAACAATAACTGCACATTTACAAGGTAGTTGGTAATCATTTAATTCCATTTATTTGAAAGAAACATTAATGGTTTATTAACTCAATTATAAAAATGTAACCCACCTTAATTTCCTTGCTTGAAAACTTGCTCAAGGATGTGTCTCCTCTTGCTCCTCTTACCTCCCTTCAACATTGACAAAAATCCCCATTCAATAGAAATTCAAATTGGAAAACCTAAAGAAACCTATGCATGAAATCGATCCTATAATACTTAAACCCGTGCATTTCCTAAGCTCTTTGAACCAAAACCCTTCCAAAAATCTGAAAGATTAAACATAAACTTACCTTGAATCTTCACCAAACAATGAGTTTCTTGGCTCTAATGGAAGCTCTTCTCTTCCTCTCTATTTTTCCCTTTTTGAATACCCTCAAAATCTCTCTTGGAGGATAAGAAAAAGGGAAACCTAGCTTGTTTTCTCTTCTTTCACTCTTTTCTCTCTTTTTCATATTTTTCTCTCTTCTTCACCCCTCACTCACGTTTTATCTCTTCTTCAAATGCAAAACAACAATTTCTTCTTCCTTTTATACCTTTAATGAATCTAAAATGTCCAATTTATCCTTCCTTCAATGCCTTAAGACTTTACAACTTAAGTGACTTGCCAAATTTTCCCTTACACACTCTTACCACATTAATTCTAACTTACCAAAGTTGTAAATCCTACTAACATTAACATTTCAATTACTCCAAAAACAATTAACCTATCAAGACCTCAAAATTAATTTAAATCATGCTTATTATTCAATAAAAAAATTCAGAGGCCAACAAGCTATATGCTTTAATGAGGGCATTGCAAATTTGGAAACACTACCTTTAGCCTAAGGATTTTGTAAAACATACAGATCATAAATCATTGAAACATCTCAAGGGACAAGGTAAGTTGAATTAAAGATATGTCAGTGGATGGAGTTCATTGAAACATTCTTGTATGTCATCAAGTACAAGTAAGGTAAAAAGAACATTGTGGTTGATGCATTGTCAAGGAGGTATGTACTTGGTGATGTTGTCGCCTGCAACCAAATATAAAAGAAATCACTTCTGTTAAAACAAATTAATGTAGTAGCGGTAAGCGGATATCGTT
>JAOSBP010000001.1:8709725-8726324 GCA_027563825.1 Erythroxylum mucronatum | reverse complement strand
TCATTAATTTCGGATAATAATTTCAACACCTTAAAATTAATTACGCCCAAAATATATGTAATTAAATTGACTTATCACTTAGCAATTTTATTGACAGAGAGCAATTGGTTTGGTAAAGATGGGACATGAAGAATCTTATTCAAAATCAGTGGTTTATGCTTGGCCAATAATGCAGATTGTCCAGTGTGTTTGATGGAAGTACTTGAGCCATTACCAATGATCACATTATCCTGTCCTTTGTATTCCTAAGATATTCCAAGATTGGCCAAGTTTGGTGTCATATGGTGACTGGCGACAGAATCAGCATACCAATCATTTGATCTACTAAAGGAAGAACTCGTTGCGATATTAGCACTCGGATTCTTTGAACTTTTATCATATCTTTTTCTGCAGGTGTTTGCTTGATGGTTGTTCATGTTGCAGATCTGACAGGGATTTAAAAACCATTTCTTACCAGATTTGTTGGTGTTGTTGCCATTGTAGTTTCCTTTTTTGTTACTATTGTTGAATTTGTTGTTATTGTTTTTTGGTTGAGATGATTCCTTATATGCAATATTGGCTACTGTAGGGACAGGTTTCTTGGAACTTTGCAGAAGAATTTCATGCGAAATTAAAGCTCCTGATAATTCAGAAAAACTCACTGCATCCTTTTTATAGGACATGGCAACAAAGATTGGGTGATAATCTGCAGGTAGGAGTCAGAAAATGTTTGCATTGAACTCAGCTGTTCCAATCGAAAATCCTGTTGCTGCTAGTTCATCTTTGATTCTTTTGGCTTCTTTTAGGAGTTGAGCCATAGACTTGTCTTCTGCAGTCAAATTTTGCAAGGCCATATGAAGCTAAACTTGCCTAGCACTGGATCCTGCATTGAAGGCATGTCTAAGTGCATTCCAAACATCATAGGCTGATTCTTGATCAACCACATAAGGGAACACCTCCTCCATCAACAAGGAAAGAATCCAACCAACTAAAAGTTGGTCTTGATAAACCCAATTGTGAAATTCTGGGTTAGGAACGACAACTTTTGTCTCTTGATCAATAATAGTTTGTGTAGGGGCTTCAATGCCATCAATATAAGAAGTGAGGTTGTAACAGTTTAGGATGGGATTGAATTGGGTCTTCTAGATTAAGTAGTTTGAGGGTTTGAGTTTAACTGCAAAAGTGTATTGAGCATGCGACGGGGTAGAGGGATTGGATATAGTAAGTGTAGGTGCAGAAAGTAGAGGAGGATTAGTGGCTGAAGATTGAGCAGAAGAGGTTTGAGTATTGGAAGACATGATGGATCGTGTATTGTGCTCTGATACCATATAAATAAAACAAGTAATTGGAGAATTTTGCTCAATTGTATTGCTGGAAAAATCATAGGATTTATACTACTTACACGCTACAATCTTGGCCTATAATTATGCTAATTCTTACAGCTATATGATTACAACATGTAACTACAATTATGCTAATTCTTACAGCTAGATGATTACAACGTATAACTATAATTGGAAGTCAACCGATTGTGTGCTATAATTAAGGGATGTTGTATCCCAAGTATTCTACTATCCCTGTTACTGAGTTATAACTTTCTTAAGAGCTTTTGGGACCGGGTTAGAAATTGATCTACTGTCTTTACACATATTTGGAGGTTTTGTGTTATCTTCTTCCATAACCATTAGAACTTTTACTAGCTCCTCATAGTCGCCTCTTTTAAATAGTTTACCCATTAGTCACTATTAATTTCTAAGCATAGCTGGTGTAGGCCTCTATTGATAGGAAACTAATGTAGTGTCATTATAAGCTTGTCTCCGTCTCTATGCCAAAGTAAGGGAATCCCCTTTAGAACTTGTTTAGTAACATCTATGTTAATGGAGATCTTGGCATATCCGACTCGCTTTTTTATGGAGGTTGCCTCATTCAAATATATTGGTTTGTAAATAAAACTAGCTAGAAGACTCAGCCTATCTGTTGACCAGTGTTCTAATGAAATGGTGGAAACTAACCTAAATAAGAACCTACTTTTGCTGAATCTTCTCTAACTTAATCTCAGGCTTCCACATTTGGAGAAATATATGGAGGTTGTTCATATGCCATGGACCCATTTCTATTGCCTTATCAGTAGTAACCTTCTTAGTGAATTTGAAGAGGAACAAATTGTCCTCGTTGAGCAAGACATCTAAAAGAACACAAGTTTTCCACTACTTTATTGCCCATTGTTTTACTAAGGGAAATGCTAGTCACTTTCCAAAGAAGAAACTTACCATTATCGATAACCACGAGTCTATCCCTTTCTTGAGCATTTTTAGTGAGGGTTAAACTATCACAACTCCCTTTATAGAGATAGGTGGACAATAATGAAGCACCAAATTAGAGGTGTTGCCAATAATAAACCTTCATGTGCTCGGTGAAGATGGTCACCGGTTTAGATTTGGAGCTTTCACCATCCAGGGATAGAGCCAAGGGAGTTCCATGATGATTGAGAGTCTTGGAGGGTAAAGTAGGGAATTTCGTTAGGGAACTCTACTCAATGTTTGGAGGACTCTACACAAAAGCCATTAAAAGGTTAGTGAAGGACAAAAGCACTTGTAGTTTCAAAATTTTGTTACCAAAAATGATAACTTCAAAAGGAGGGAAATATGACAAAGTCAAAAATATCCTTCACAGAAAAGCAGCTAGATGAGGAGGAAAGAATGATAAAAAGGCGAGGAGAAGAAGAGAAGAATAGTAAGGGAGTTGCTTTAGGGAAGTCCAACTGGCAAAGGTTAACCAAGAGATTATGTTAATGTAAATATTAATAATAATACATACTCTTAAAAGATTATGAACAAAAATTACTCTTATTTATAATATATAATTGAAATTTTAGTCTTAATCGAGTAATGAAATGGTTATGTTGTAACGAAGCTCATTAATTTTAGGTTATATGTTGCTAATATATTTAACTTTCCCACTAAACAATCTAATATGTAACTAAATTTTTATCCGAGTCATATATTTTAAACATAGGTTAGTATTAAAGTTACTATCACTTTCATTAATAATTTATGTGTTTTGTTAGTATCTATTTAATTATGTTATAATGAGTTGACACTTTTTTATAAATAAGAAACTGAAATTCAAAATCTCCGCCGTCCTATCAGCAATTGCATCTCCATCTCTCAATGCGTAATTTTCCCTTTACGACGTCATCTTTCCTATTATCTCCTCAACGCCGCCGTTTCGCACATTTCACCCAGTAACTATCAAGCATCCTCTCTAGTCCCTACACCTGCAGACGCATTTTAATTTTTGACATTCAGGTGTCTTCAATACGAAAGCCGCTCTCTCTTCCTCTCTCTATCTAAGCTAGATTACTTGGATCTATAGCTCTCGGGATCTGCGACAGTATGGTGAGTTCGTTTTTTTGTTATGGTATACAATTCATCTAGTAATTGTGTTGTCGTTTTGATGCTTGCTCTGGAGTGTCCTGTTTAGCTTAGATCTGGTTAAAATCTACTCCGATTTGATGCTGTTTAATCACTAAACCTTTAATTTTGTCAAGGTTTAGCGCGAAATCACGTAATTGGTTGCATTTAGATGTTTATTGAGTACAATGTGTCACTTGGGAGTCGTTTACGGCCTGTTTGGTTGCTCGGAATCAGAGACACTGGATAATTTTTCTCATTGTTTAGCAGCCAAACGGAATGCTGGGGTCTTGAATTTGCATAAGATCTGAGTGTGTGTTAGATGTGTGAGTGATGGATTTGGCGAGTGGTTTATCTTTTGCTCAATGCGAGGCTTGGAGTGAATTTTGAAGGCTTGTTTGTTGGCTGAGATTCTGAACTTTATTTCGTTTTCTCAGGGATAATATGTGGATTTTGTATTTTGATTATTGTGAGATCTGGTGTTTGATTTGACGCTGATATGTTTCGTTTTCCTCTGTTTCTTTTTCATTTTGTTTCAACAGCCTCTCAGACTTGAAATCAAGGTATAGTTCCACAATTCTATCTTCATTTTTGGTTCCTATATCTGGATTGCATCTAAATTATGTACATACAGGTTTCTGATACTGACAGTTTTTCCTTTTTGGCTTTGTGTCTCAGAGGAAACTTGCTCAAAGATCAGAGAGAGTAAAGTCTGTTGATCTACATCCAACTGAACCATGGTAAACTGGGTTCTTACAGCTATGTATATTCTGTGGATAACATCTACGTATGATAGTAGTGGCAATTACTGAATGATGAGTAATTTAAAAGATGACAGACCTTTTTAGCTTGAAGAAACTTGGAGAACTTTAAAGTAGACTGTTGTTTGATATACTTGCTATTGCAGGATATTGGCGAGTTTATATTCAGGGACTGTTGTTATCTGGAATTACCAGTCACAGGTTTGGGTTTTTACATTGTATTTTGTCTTTGTAACTGCCTTCAAACTTTCTCTTGGTATTATTGATTGACTATGATAATAAAATTATTCTAAATTTGATATCAGAAAAGTGCAATTTACATCCCGCATTTGTAATCAGTGAAGTGAATTGGAAATTGATTCTTGTTCTCTCTTGTTCTTTATGCCTTTTGTTTTAGTAGGTAACTATTTTGGAAAATGCGATTAGAGCAAGGATCTTATAGCACAATTTAATGGAATGTCCAACATTTAACTGATTAGTTAATATAAAGAAACTGCAAAATGTCTTTCTTTTTCTGTTCAGATCCCTTGATCGAACCATAAAGGTGTGACTACTATCTTTGCATTTATCTTTTCCAGTGCAATTTTTGCTTTTTGGATGGAATATTTTGGATTGCATCTCATCTTCTCCTTTTTAGATTTGGAACCTTGGCTCTCCGGACCCAAATTTCACGTTGGACGCTCATCAGAAGGGAGTAAATTGTGTTGATTATTTTACTGGTGGTGATAAACCTTATCTGATTACTGGTTCTGATGATCACACTGCCAAGGTCTGCTTTCAATTTCAATTGTGGTTTTATTTTTATGACTTTGGAGACCTGTCTTGATATTGGTATATTGTTTAACAGGTGTGGGATTATCAAACCAAAAGTTGTGTCCAAACGCTTGAAGGCCACACACATAATGTCTCTGCAGTATGCTTTCATCCAGAGCTTCCTATAATCATAACTGGTTCTGAGGATGGGATTGTTAGAATATGGCATGCAACAACTTATAGGTGACCTTTTTTTTATGTAGGATATTTTTTGGTGTGTTATGTGCTAAGGAGATGTTCCCCTTTCTTTGTTTTAGAAGATGATCAAGGCATGTTTTAGTTGTTTATACATTTTATAATTGCTTTATGAAATTGGTAGTTTGCGTTGCAGCTATATTTGAATCATGTTCCTGGACTGATTAAACTATGTAAATCTTCAATGAACTGCTGAATATTTGATCTAACCATAGTTGGGAACTGTTGCAACAAATTTGCTGCCTTATTTTTCACCCAGAAGTGGGATTTGGTTATAATTTTTTTTAAATATTTTTAATTATATCTTTTCCTTCTCTTGTCTTTTGCTTATACCTGTATGTAGCTTTTATCATTCATCCTTTTCTTCTTTGGGTTGAAGGTGGAGACTGGAGGGAAGTTTGGTTTATATTAACAATGAAATGTTTTTCTCTCTTCCATTCTTAAAATGAAATGTCTTCCATTGACTTTCAGGCTTGAGAACACATTGAACTATGGTCTGGAAAGAGTTTGGACAATTGGATACATGAAGGGTTCACGCAAGTAAGCATTCTGATTATGGTTTCTTAACAAAAGTGTAAAAAAAATTGTTGTTGAAGTGTGTGAATTGATTTGGAGGAGTTACATAGTGATCAAGTATGTTATACTTTGTTGTCAATCTTGCATTATCTGCAAAATTCTTGGAAAGAGATTATTTTGTTTCCCCTCAAATATTTCAGTAGAAAAATTCCTCTGGTTGAACAATTCTGTGTGATTGTTCACCTACTAGCATCTATCTGAAGCTTTTCTTCTTTGTTGATTACAACTGGATGTGGGACTTTCATATTGTCTTTGCAGGATTGTGATTGGCTATGATGAAGGAACCATTATGGTTAAAATAGGTCGAGAAGTACCTGTGGCTAGTATGGACAGTAGTGGAAAGATTATATGGGCCAAGCACAATGAAATACAAACTGTGAACATTAAAAGCATTGGAGCAGATTATGAGGTTGGGATTCAATTAAACCAGCTTCTTTGTTGCTTCCTGACCTTGCATATTGAAGGGTAAATTATTATTTTCCATTTTGAATTACAAGCTTTTGCCCTATGTTTTAGGTTACTGACGGAGAGAGATTGCCTTTGGCTGTTAAGGAGCTTGGCACTTGTGATCTTTATCCACAAGTAAGTGGGGATTTTTCTTTTTTCATCTAATATATGTGCCATGAATAATGCCTTCATTATCATATTTGTTGAAGCTATATATCTGCATTCGGATGTATTAAAATTCTTTGTATGTGTTGTAGATGAAACATATTTCTAATCTTATGGTATACATGGAAAATCTCCATTATTTTATGTTCATGTTATATGGCACCTGCATCTTGAGCATCCTTTATCACTTGAAATACCATTTTCTGGATGATTTAGGTGTCCACACATATTCTATAAAGATTACTTATTTCATGATCGATTTTGTGATCCAGAGCTTAAAACACAATCCCAATGGTAGATTCGTTGTTGTCTGTGGAGATGGTGAGTACATCATATATACAGCTTTGGCTTGGAGAAATAGATCATTTGGTTCAGCACTGGAATTTGTTTGGTCATTGGATGGAGAATATGCTGTCAGGGAAAGTACATCAAAAATTAAGATTTTCAGCAAAAATTTCCAGGTGTGTACCCTTTCTTGGTATGTACTTTGAGTACTGTATCATGAAAAGAAAATTTTTCTTCATGTATGGTCGTAAGTTGTAACAGAGACAAAACGTTTTCTTGGAAATATTATAAACTAAATAAGGTGACTTGTTTCAGGAAAAGAGGAGTGTTCGGCCAACCTTCTCAGCGGAGCGCATTTATGGTGGAACTTTGTTGGCGATGTGCTCAAACAATTTCATTTGTTTCTATGATTGGGTTGAGTGCAGGTTGATTAGAAGAATTGATGTTACAGTGAAGGTAACGTCATATTTTCCCTTCTAAATAGTGGATGTTATTGGACTGTTTTTAAAGTAAATCTTTAGCTATAACTAATTGATCTTGAACATTTCAGAACCTTTATTGGGCTGACAGTGGTGATCTAGTAACAATTGCCAGTGAATCGTCCTTCTACATCCTGAAATACAATGTGAGATTCCCTTTTAGCTTTTTCCTCTTATATATGACTTATGGTGTCTATTGATGGTTCAGTTAGCTTCATAAATATATGTGTCAATGTTGAATATTGCAGCGAGATATAGTTTCCTCATATTTGGATAGTGGAAGACCTGTGGATGAACAAGGTGTTGAAGATGCTTTTGAGCTTCTCCATGAAACCAATGAGCGTGTTAGGACAGGTTTATGGGTTGGGGACTGCTTCATTTACAACAATTCCTCTTGGAGACTTAATTACTGTGTTGGAGGCGAGGTGTCTTCCATTTTTCCATCTGTGCTTGCAGAGTTTTGTATTTGCTGTTTGATGATTCCCTTGTGTTTTTAATGTCATCTGAAAATGTAACCCTTCCATTCTAGGTGACAACAATGTATCATCTGGACCGCCCAACATATTTGCTGGGATATCTTGCAAGTCAGAGTCGTGTGTATCTAATTGATAAAGAACTCAAGTTAGTAGTCTTCTTTGTTTCCAGAAGTTGCATGCTTTTTGTTTACATAATGAGTGATCTTTTACCAGTTTCTTTCATATGTTTTGCAGTGTCATGGGATACACTTTACTTCTTAGTTTGATTGAATACAAGACTCTTGTGATGCGTGGAGATATAGAAAGGGCCAATGAAGTTTTACTGTCAATTCCAAAGGAGCATCACAACAGGTAAATTGGACGTCTGTGACATAGCATCTTTTGGCTACTGGTGAAAGCTAGTAAATGTAGGATTTGTAATTTCTTCTGCGCCGCAACATATTCATCCATAGCGTATTTTTGGGGACTTCAAAGTTATTCGTATGAACAAACTCTTCTCTTTTGTGGTCTGGATTATTATTATTTGTTTTCTTTCTTAACACCTTTGTTTGGATGGAAGTACTGAAATTTGATATTCCAGAATGGTTCTGTCCTTTCATACCCTAAGTTCTGTTTGTTCCTGCCATTTTCTGAACAAGCATTTAAATAATTCCAACAGATCTGTTAGATTAAAATCCTTTATTGAATCTATTGGATGCAAACTTTATTCTTTAGTTGAAGGCCAAACGATTTCATTGATGGTGTGCTTCAGTCTACCTTTTAGATGATAATATATTATCCATGCTCTGGACCTATGAATTGAACCTTTCTTGTGTGTGTACCTTGCATGGTTTCCTTTCCTCTTCTTTAGCTTTTAACCACTGTAGAATTGGGTCTTGAAGTTTGGTTATGAAGATGTTTCTTTTACTGTAGATAACAATTTGTCATTGTTTCCTAGTGTGGCTCATTTCTTGGAATCACGAGGTATGGTGGAAGAAGCTCTGGAAGTAGCCACAGATCCTGATTATAGATTTGAGCTTGCAATCCAGCTTGGTAGATTAGAGGTTGCGAAGGTAAGGACACGTGTTTTTGTAGGAAGTCATGATAGCTTTAAATTATTTAGCATCTAAGGAATTTTTATCTTGTTTTTAAAACTTCTCAGACTTTGTGATGTTATTGCTCTCAAGTTGAGTGATACATATAATACTGTCCTTCTACAGGATATTGCCACAGAAGTTCAGAGTGAGTCCAAATGGAAGCAACTGGGAGAATTATCTATGTCCAATGGGAAGGTATTGTTTTATGTTAATGAGTACTTACCAGATGATTCAGTGTTTTCAGACCCGAACCAGCCCATACTTTGACCGGAAAGACCTCAACTCAGACCAACATCTACTTTTTATATTTTGCTATTGACTGCACTTTTATACAACTTTTGATCTCTCTGCTCATTTTATGTCTGCAGTTAGAAATGGCTGAGGAATGCATGAAACGAGCAACAGATTTGAGTGGTTTATTACTGCTATATTCTTCTTTAGGAGATGCTGAAGGTCTTTCAGAACTTGCATCCCTAGCTAAAGAGCAAGGGAAGAACAATGTTGCATTTGTCTGTTTGTTCATGTTGGGCAGATTGGAAGACTGTCTCCAGCTTCTGGTGGAAAGGTTCTTGTTCTTGATTACTTTCTATTGCAAACTATTAGAATTTTTAATGTAGAGTGTAGAGTCCATTAATAAGAATTGAGCTTGGGTCAACTACTGCTAACATGACTAGAACTAGTCATTTGGATAGTTGACCTTTACTACTTATAAACCCTTTAATATTTTCATGTTTAGTCAATATGGGATACTAACACTCCCTGTCAAGTGCAACTGGGACTGGACATCCAGTTGTCACTTGAAATAAACGCAGTGGTAACTAGACCGGGCCGCTGGGACTGGACATCTAGACGGACAATCGGGAAATTAATAATCCGGACCAAACCTGCTCTGATACCATATTAGAATTTTTAATATGGGTAGAGTGTAGAGCCCCACTAATAAGAATTGGGCTTGAGTTAGCTATTGCCAAAATGACTAGAACTAGTCATTTGGATAGTTCACCCTTATCACTTATAAACCCTTTTAACATTTTTATGTTTAGTCAGTATGAGATACTCTAACACAAACTATTATAAAGCTGAAGTTATTCCTGCTGAACCATTGTTCTTGCAGTAATCGTATACCTGAGGCTGCATTGATGGCACGATCTTATCTTCCAAGCAAGGTTTCAGAGATTGTTGCAATTTGGCGAAAAGACCTTAACAAGGTAGTTTTTCATGCATCTCGTAACAACTAATTTTATCAACATTATTCACTTCGTCTTTTATCTTTCTATCCTATTTCTGTCCATCAATAACTTGCCTCGTTCTCTTACATATTACTGTTGAGTGTTATTTCCTGGTAGCTCAAGTAACTGTGCAAAAGGTTGAAGTCCAATTATGATTTATTAGGTATAAAATAAAAGGAATGGATTCATTTGTTGCACTTGTGTGCTGTAGTTACCAATTCAGAGACGGAAGGCCATGTTAATTTTTCACTCTCTGTTGAGAATGTTACATATTTTGTTTTTACAGGTTAATCCAAAAGCTGCAGAATCTTTGGCAGATCCCGAAGAGTATGCAAATATGTTCGATGATTGGCAGATAGCTCTATCCCTCGAGTCTAAAGTAGCGGAAACAAGGTATTGTTGCAAGGCTTATCATTCTTATAGTGGAGAAAATTAAGTTTGCATCCTTAGAACTCGGATGTGTGGAATCTTTCTTCTGAGCAATAATGATAAAAATGCCCCAATTTGTTTGTGTTCAAAAGTGATTTCTTTGGCATTTACCCTCTTTTCAGGAAAAAAATTGAAAATTCACTTGCGAACAAAAAAGTAAAAAAAATCTGTTGCTATACTGTCATTTTCTATTACTTGCAAACCTGAGCACATAATTGGAATAGATAACTTTTTTGCTATGCTTGATTCTGTGATAAGACAATTAATCGCTTTGTGATGATTATTCTTGTAGGACCGTTTATCCTCCTGCAGGGGACTATCTTAAGCATGCTGATAAATCTCGAACGACACTTGTTGAAGCTTTCACAAACATGCAAGTAGAAGAGGAAAACTTTGAGAATGGAGAATTTGTTCACGAGGTATATTCTGCTTGTGTATTTCAAGTTTTTCTTATGCACACATAACGCATACTTGCTGGTGGTAATGTGCTGCTTACTTATTTTTTCTGAATTTCACCTGCTTTATAGTGACTACATCTTGAGGCTTTTGAAGCTTTAGGACTCTAATATGTTATATTATGTACTCTTTTGTGCATACACACATTTTTGTTGATGTTTATTGAGCTACTTTTATATAGGTATTGCTGTTGCTGTTGAGAAATTCAACTTTGTGATCTTTCATCTTTTCCTATTTGTTGTCCTGTAATAGACTTCAGATCAGAATGGAGATGAACAGAATGTAGAAGACCAGAATGGAGAAGAGGGTAGCCAAGATGAAGGAGTCGTGGTAGATGCTGATTCAACGGATGGTGCAGTACTTGTTAATGGAAATGAGGCCGAGGAAGAGTGGGGTACGAATAATGAAGGAACCCCCTCAGCATAAAACAGTTGGTTGGGGCAATGTGAAAATCCAAATTTTGTCTCTGGTGATTAATTGATTCTAACAGTGCCATCCCATTTTCACAAGTTATTTTGATTGGAAATTATTATCTTTTTTTTTTCTTGCCAACACAAAACTATAGGTCTATCTGTCTAAACATCGCCTAGGATTCTATGGAAGTTTGCTAGTACTTATTTATTTATTTATTTTTCCTGTTTTCAAAATGGCATGTACCAAACGTAATAAGTTGAGTTCAGATCCAAAATTGACTTCATTTTGTCATAACTTGGTCATTTATATTGAAACCTTAAGCCCTTTATGATTACTATCCTAGCATAATCGGATTGTATTGTTGCTGTTGGATTTATTCGATTGAATTAACACTAAGAAACTAGATACTCAGGGGCCTTTAGCTGTATATTGCCTTGCATTTTTGTAGTTTTTGCAAATGTTGATGATTCATTTAGGAAAAACATTTCAGTTAAGTACTTATTTGATTGTTTACTTGTTGGGAGTGATTTACGATCTTTACTTTCCTTAATGGTGTTGCCAAGTAAATCGGTTTAAAGTTATCCCTTTTGTTTCTGTTCTGCCAACGTTTTGTTTTCATCAGCTTTATATTAAGATGCACTTATTTCGGTTCATTCTTTTCTTTATCTGATGAGTGACCTGGTTTATGTCGTCAGTATTCTAACTTTCTTGTTATGGGCTTTCTGTTTGCAGTGTTTACACCTCATCAGAGTTCTTCTTAAACGACAATCAGTTCCAGCTGCATTAGTTAGGTGAGAGAAGCATACTTATTTGTGATGCACATGCAAATTGGCCCGTGCAACACTTTTGAACAGAGTACCGGTTGAACAATGTGGTTTTCAATTGATAATTTCTTCCTTTGTCTAACAATTCTCAGGTTTTGGTTCCGGGCTAGGGGCTAGAAGGATGTTGTCTTGTTTTCTTTTACGGCTTGGCTGGGCAGCAGCTTAATTTTTGTCATGGAGCAGTATAGACCTAAAAGGGATTTAACATTTAGTTACTCCTTATTGTTTTGTTGGCTTAGCAATTCTTTAAGGCCTTGTGGCATCTTGTGCCATTGTGAATGTATTTTTTTTTCTCCCTTCCCCTCTATATGTAACATGTAAACATGTATTCACCTATATGATCATAATCATGCAATTGCTTTTTGCAGTTTTATGGAGTTAAGGTCTTGGAACAATTCAACTATATGCTTTTCTTCTTCTGAGTCCGAAGAGGAGAACCTTCTTCTTTTTGGGAATTCAAACTTAAATACTCTTTCCTAGGATATTGGAACTGGCATCGCATGTTCCATGGTAAAATTCCACTAGTATAGGGCATTCTGTTTAAGCTACAGTGAGAAATCTCCAAATGATAATATGCACTATGCAGCAACATAATCGGATCAAAGTATACTTAATATTCTCCAAAAGCACAGGAACATAAAGTCATTCCATGCAGAACTTCAAATGACGAATTCCGCCTTAGAGATAGGGGGACCCCTCTTCTTCTGCTCAAGTCTCCGTTTTAACTTTAAGCCCCAGTTAATCGATGGCAATTGAAGAAAGAGTCTAGAACTCTAGAAGCCCTTTCATTTTTGGATATTCCCCCTTCTTCCATAGGGGTTTCCCTCCCATCCCTCCATCTTGTAAGTACCAAAACCCGCCTTTTTTTTATTTGATTTGCTTACTCTTTCTTCAAAGTTATTTTTTGGTTTCCTTCCCTCTCTCTCTCTCTCTCTTAAAGATTTACTTCCTTTTTCCTTTTCATGTATTGTGGGGTTTCATATCTTAGTGCACAGTTTTACATACAAGCTTGATTACTGGCTATCTGGGTTTTGTTTACTTTTACTTCATGTGTACGTAGAATGTGGAAGAAAGTGCCATTGGTAGTTTCTAATGGCCTGGAAACTGGAAATTATTTCCTTTATTACATATTTTGTGTGTGGGACGGTCAAGCCCGAGTTTTCACTTTTTACTTTTTTTTGAAGTATAGTTTGTGTCTCACTCGTAATCATTTTCGCCAACTACTTCTGGTAAAAACACAGTCAATTTATCGGTTTCCATTTCATTTCTTAATTACTTTGTTTGATGTTGTCTGCTATAGAGGTGGCTTGTTTACTTTGCAATCATGAAGTGTTGAGAAATACCCTTGCTAGTGATTAATCTTTTCTTTTAAAAGTTTTGAGATTTTCTTCTTCTTCTTCTTTTTTCCTTCTGTAAACTATAAATCATGGATTACTCGATTTTTGAAGGGAATGTATTAAATGCCACAAGGCTCTTGGATTATGTGGGACTGTTCCATTGCTCCGTTTCTTTTACCTCAATTTAGCTAATTGGAGATTTGTGTTGATAATTGTGAGTTGACTATACGGTACTTGTGGTTAATTCAAGCACAAATTAGTTTTCTGCCCCTTTTACATTATTAAGACTGGAGGGTGTCTTAAGTGGATTATTGGTCGTGTCTGGATACTAGTGCTCATATCAAACCTCATAATTCTATTTTCAATTGCTGAAATTTAATGTTTTTATTTAGATGTGGTGGACCATCTTTGGAGCTTCGTAATGAAGTTAGCAGTTTATATTGATGTCAGCTTTCCTTTCGTTCCCATTATGCTGAATAGACTTGGACATAACTCTGTGAGTAGGATCTGGCATTTAGCTAATTTGGTCCTTGGTTGAATGTTAGTTAGTTCCTGTAAGGGAAATTTGCGCCAAATTGGTTCTACTGTTAGTTGTGGGAATTACAAAGGACTGTTATGTGTAGTACAACTTGAGAGGTAGTCTCATTGATGTCCCAATATTATATTTCATTGCATTACTTTGGTTTTGTTCAAACATATAGGATCTTGTGTGTGAGAGAACGCTGTAGTATTCTTTAGCAGGCTTACAGCTTTCTGGGCGCATAGGTTTTCTGAGTTAGATGCTTTGTGTTTATATTCTTTTAGATCACTTTATTGAAAATAAAATACTTTGCCAAATTTCTTCCGGCAGTTGTTGGCTTTTCATATTTCTGCTTTTTTTGAAAGCCTGGGGTTTCAAAAGAAAAGCACATTTCCACATTCTGCTTTCTAACTTTCCTGTTTGGGTTTGCAGAAATCATCCTTTTCAGTTTTATCAGGGAAACAATTCATAGATTTTAAGTTGGCTTGTTTTGGAAATGGGGGATGCTGAAAATTCTCTTCCACCTTCAAAAAAGAGGGTTGCTGGAAGGGAGATCTCAAAGGAGAATCCTGTTCTTGCTGATGATGAAGATTCAATTGAACAAGAGACTGGCACTTTCAAGAAGGCTAGTGATCAGGTGCTTGCAAGCAGAAGAATTGTAAAATTTTGTCGTAGTCAACCATCGTCACCTCCTGCAGCCAACCCATTTGCAGGGATTCACTTGGTTCCACCTTCCATACCAGCTGCACCTACTGCTGATGAAGCAATTGGTAAAATGGTTCCTGGTGGGGATGGACCTTCTGAAGACACTAAGAAGGATTCATCTGAGGAGGTGGAGAAGGATGGAGGTGAGAATCCTAGCCTTTCTGAGCCTTCTGAACCAACTGCATCTTCTGTTCCAGTAAGAAGTGATGATATAGCTGCTAGTGGCGAGAAAGTTTCTGAAGACATTCGGAATGCCTCTGAGGTATTAGAAAAGGTTGAAGATGAAAATATAAAGTTCTTGGAAAGCAAGAATGATGAGTCACTAGCAGAAAGTGCTACTCATAAGTTGAATACTGAGAATGGGGAAGATAAAGGTGATGTGGCAGCTGAAACCAAGGTGGAAAATATGAAACAGCCAGGTGACAAGATTGACAATGTAAAAACTGAAGATGATAAAACAGAACGTGAAGATAAGAAGGATAATACTAGTAAAAATGTAGACCTCAGTGCTGAAGGTTCCGCTTTGAATTTTTTCCAACAACTCTCAAGTAGCCAAAATGCTTTTACGGGGCTTGCTGGAACTGGGTTTTCTTCCTCTATGTTCACCTTTGGGTCACTTCCTAAGGATGGGTTAGCATTTGATACCAAAGCTGGTCACCAGCCTGGTTTTGGTTTCAGTCTTTCGAATCATGGAAGTTCTGCACTGTTTAGCACGACTGGTTCATCTACTATCTCAAATAATGAAGGAAGCAGTTTCCCATCATTGCAGGAGGTTCCAGTAGAGACAGGAGAAGAGAATGAGAAGATGGTTTTCAAAGCTGACTCTGTGTTGTTTGAGTTTCTTGATGGTTCCTGGAAGGAGCGTGGAAAGGGAGAAGTCAAAGTGAACATTTCTACTACAGTGATAGAAAGAGCCAGGCTCCTTATGAGATGCAGTGGTAATTACAGGCTGATTCTGAATGCAGGTCTATACCCTGAGATGAAGCTCACAGATATGGATAAGCGAGGTGTTACTTTTGCCTGCATGAACAGCACTGCTGAAAACAAGGATAGTCTTTCAACATATGCGCTGAAGTTCAAGGATGGCTCGATTGTGGAAAAGTTTCGTGCAGCCATCACGGCTCATAAAGGTGAAGCAGTTATGGTACTCAAGACTCCAGAGAATTCACCCAAGGCTTCAGAGGATTGAAATACAGAGTTCTTGTCTTGAAGAACCGTCTTTTTTTTTGTGGAGGAACAAGAGTCTCGTCCTTTTGGGCTTTGTTAATTTTTTGTAGCAGAGTAACGGGATCCTGTTCCCTTTCTATTTCACGTTTCTCGTTTGGACTGTATAATGTACAGCTCCTTAAAGCATGTATGTTGAACAATATTAAGTCGAGGTCCCCTTTACCTGGGCTACAGGAATCTACAATGTTGCTGCCCTAATATTCTGCGAATCCTTAGTACAAGTTTTACCCCTCTTAGATGCATTGCCACAGCATTAATATCCTGATAGTAGTAGATTTGCCTTAGTGCACTGAAATTTGCATGGTTGATTCTTGGGAATGTTCAATTGATTCTAGATGCCAAGTTTCGGTTTCATTAATCACGCGGAGATTAATATTCACTTGCACCATTACTGTAATAGTGCTGGATCCTGTCTGCTGTTTGATCTCTACATTGCTCTGGTAACACGCATTTCATGCTAAGCGTACTGACACACATCAGGGTGGTGGATTTTTTGTGCCGTTTTGGTAGTGACCATAGGTAAAGAAGATCCTGGAATCAGGTATGCAGTAGGTGTAAGTATTTGTTAGTGATAAGGCGACTTGTAGGTTGTACAAGTCGACTTGCACGCTTTCAGCCCCGACAAGTCGCCTTGTCCAAGAGACAAGTCGACTTGTTGATCGACGGGACTGATTATTTGTGCCCTAAAGTCAATCCCCTTTAGCGCATTTTATTCCCAGTCGTATGCAGACTGAATGAATAAATAAAGAAAGGCATAATTCATTAATTTGATATTCATGAACAATTGTTTATG
>JAOSBP010000001.1:8687477-8704453 GCA_027563825.1 Erythroxylum mucronatum | reverse complement strand
TCGGAGGTTTCTTATTTTCACTGTTTAGGATGGAATGGAACGTAACATGAAACCCTCCGCTTCCATCCCATTCCATTATGAAACCCTCAAATAAACGATGGAAACATGTTACGTTCCATCCTCAACCATTGAACCAAACAGAGCCTTAGGCTCTTAAGGAGTTGACACAGTTTTAGAGAAGGTGAGGTAAGAATTGTCAGCTCCCTGAGGGCCTAAGTTTATTTATAATATGTTTTGAACATTTTGGTAATTTAACTGAAATAAAATTCTAATTTAGGTAAACTTTAATTAGAATTACAATTAATTTTAATAAAATACTATTGTACCTAAGTAAGATCTAATATCTCATAAGAGTTTTTATTTATTAAATATCTAATATTTAATCACAAAGTTTTTCAAACTTTACAATCAAGTCCAACTTCGTCAAAACACCTTTTCTCTCTTCAACCCATTTTTTGTGTGTAACTCATTAGGTTCTTAACTTTATTGACAATAGATATAAATTATAACCATAAATTATATTTAAGATTAGATAAATTAAGCTCCTTTAATTTATCTTTAATTCTCTAATTAAATAATTTGTAGCCAGAAATTAAGATTGACATCTAGCAGCACATCATGACCATTCAAATATTTAGGAATGTTAAAGCGATTTTAACTAACCTTTTTGTGCATTATTTTTTCGTATAATTCAATCATTTCATCACATAATATTTCAATTAGACATAGAGTATAGAAATAATGTCTGCTCCATTTGAGTCAAATCATATTAGTTCTCCACTATTAGTAACTGATTCTATTAATGATATTTGAAAACTATTTTCAAATAATCATTCCACCTTCGTTAAGGATTTCCTGAAGTAATACTAATTGTTAATAATTTAACATTCTCCTAATCACTTTGGGGTGATGAATCCTATATTGATCACTTATCTACCTTCATATAGTTTATGTTATATCTAATGACTACCAATTGAGCTAGGTTATAAGTAGTATCAAAATATACTAATCCTTATACAAAATACTTTGGAGATCTTAAGTCAAAAGATCACTTATATAATCATCATAATGATTCTTTTCATAGATATACAAGTAATTTTCTAAACGGAATTCTCAAATGGGGTTAGTTTAGTAAACTTGTTCTCTGATCAGAACCATATGTTTGTCAAGTATCTAAATACTTATGAGATCCATTACTTCTTTCAAGAGGAAGAAACATAACATGTGCTAGTCTTTTTTACACTTTATTAATGTCTAGTATTAATAAAATAATGACTAGAAATACTTTAAGAATAATACATAGGTTCAATATGAATCTCATAATTATGATCTTATCATAATTTCATTTGCGATGTATATTTATCCCATATACCTTATCATATACATTTGAATATGTATAAGATAAAGAATGTTTTTAAATAATTGTTCCTAAGCTACATGGTTGTAAGGCATAAATAACAATCTCATACTTGCAATAAGTCATTCGTTTGGGTATCTTATACCATATCACCACATGATGATAATGCTACTGCTTGTATAATAGTTTAGTGAAAGAATTCTATAAGATTCTCTACAGTGAGCACTTACTTAAATATTATAATTTTCTTCTTTATTAGCATCATAATTAAGAAAAAAAATCCCTAAACATGTACTTGGATTTTTGATGAGACCTTAACTATTTTTACGTGCTAAATAGCTCTAATGTCCTAGAACTATTTAAACAGTGTAAGGAACTAAGCCAAGTTCACTTATTGATCCAAATAATCATTTCTAATAAATGAAAATTGTATTACGGCTTGATTAACAATTAATGGCACATTCGAACTTTTCCAATCTCAAAATAATATTATTCTAAGTAAAATATACCTTAACTAGGATTTAATTCTAAAGTTAATATCCTTATAGCCTTGAACTCAAATATAAACTCATATATAGAATTTAGGATATCTTTAATACTTCACCAGTATCAAATATTTCAAATACTAAACATCTTTTGTACATTATCTATGTACTTGGACTTAGAATATGTAAACAACTTCTATACCTATCTCTACAAATCTAATTTATATAATTAAGTTATTACATTTTTATATCCAATAAGAGTTGTTTGATAAGATATGATTTGGTTATATCAATTGGAATGGTCTATTTTATTTTGGATTGATATTGTTGTTTAATTGGTAAAATTAAAAATTGTTTTGTTTTATAAGGTGACAAGTAGAGATTGAATCAAATTTTGCATGAAACATCAAATTGGAGCATTATTTGTTAAAGCCACAAATTTTGGCAAAAGATGTCAGATTGCTACAGTAGATAAGGTGAGATCATTCCTAAAGCCAAATTCAATCTAAGAGTTCCAGTTCATTTGTGAGACTTATTGCCAGCTTTATTATGTAGGGATTTGAATTTGCTTAAAAAAATCTTTAGACTATTGAAAGAAGTTATCTTTTAGGTAGGAAAAAAGGGGAGAACGTTACATACACTCTCAATAATTCTCCTTTTGTCTTTCTTTTGTTTCTCTTTTTCTTTCTTCTATTTTTTTGGTTGAAGTAAAGCCAACTAAATTTACTTTATTGGTAACTTGTGAGGTTTTGTACTAAACATAGATTATATTTTAATTCAAGTATTTCTTATTTCTTGTTCTTCTATTTTATACATAATTAATATTGATTTATCTGACAATTTAATTCATTATTGATTATTCTATAGTTATTTATGAATTTATTGATCTGTAATTGTCATGAACGCTTGGTACATGTAGAAAATAAGTCATTTATGAATTTACATATTTAATTTATGAAAAACAAAAGAAAAAATTGGATAGTTGTTGCTATCTTAATTATATAATTTAGGGTTTTGGCTTTTTCATTAAGCTTATTGTTAATGTTTAATTGATATAGAAGGTTATTATACCTAATTAATTTATGATTTGTTTTGGTTTGAATGCTGAATTTGAACTAAATAAATTTAGGAAAAATTGAGACTTATTACAACTATCCTAATAAGTTTCAGACTAAAGGCTTAAATTATGAAAATTATTGTTTTTAGACCAATGATCTAAGTTACAATTAAATGATATACTTCCATTCAATTAGAGTTAAGTATCATTAAATTTCTCACTTTAATACTTAGTTAATTGTTTTTGACTCCTTGATAATTTTAGGGGGTTCTTGGTTAATGGATTTGGGAAGGTATCAATGGTTAATGAATGAAAAATGTTTGGTTGGTTATGTATTATCATTGTATGAATAGTTTTTTGATATCCCAGTTTTGAGGATTACTCGTTACGCCCCTCGCATATGAGAGGAATGATTTTCATTCCTTAGTAACAGGCATTGTCACGCCTATGACGCTTACTTTTTTTTCTTTCTTCAATTAAATATAATTAATTAAACTATAATTAGTTAAAAAATAATTAATTACTTAATTACTTACAATTTAATTAATTAATTAGTTACAATATAATTAATTAAAATATAATTAAATAATTATATATTTTTCTCTTTTTTAACAATTAAATATAATTAATTAAAATAAATTAAAATTTGATGTAAAAAATTTAACAAAATTTTATTTATAAAAAGTTAACAAATTTTTATTTCTTAATATTTTTAACAAACCACCACTATTAATAGTAATGGTAATCATTCCTTCCTCTTAACCAATCATCATAATTATAATGATTATATTCATTCATGTTCCTCAATATATTCATTCTCATTTCTATTACCATTTTTTCATGTAAACCAACCACCCCCATAGATCATTAATAAATTAATCATAACCTCCCACTTGGTTTTATCAATTGAAATTAAGAAACTAGTTTTTAGTCCTTTTAGGATTCTACCTAATTCCATGATTGCTACAAGAGTTCAGTGAATTAGAATTAATTTTGAAGTATTCAACAACTTGTTCAAAATTTTGGAGCTGTTGCTAGGGAGCTATTTTAATTTCTTAGTTTTTTTGCTTCATTTTATAGTTTACTCCTAATATTTTGTCATGTAGGACTCTTTCTTCTTAGACAGGTGAATTTCAATATAATCTAGAGATTGAGAATACAAATCATCGTTTAAGGAAAGAGAATAAGCAAAGGAAAAGTTATTCACCTTCAAAGGTGAATGTTGAGATGGATCTAACAGTTAGTGATGATTCTAATTTCCAAGAAGTTGAAGAAAAAATGGCCAATATTAATAATAGAATATTGAGGGAGTTAGTTACACCAAATTTGAATTAGTAGCCTTTATTCATAAGATTTTCAGATGTTGAGGTAGATTTTGAATTGAAATTTGGTTTAATTCACTTACTCCCTAGTTTTTTTTTGTCTTATAGGTGAAGATCCACATAAACACTTGAAAGAATTCCATTTTATTTACTTTGGAATAAAGCTACAAGGAGTAACAAAAGAGAAAATCAATATTAGAGCCTTCGATTCTCATTGAAAAATAAGGCAAAGGATTGACTTTATTATCTTCCCTCCAACTCAGTGACAATATGGACTAAAATGAAAAAAATATTATTGGAGATGTTTTTTCTTGCATCGTAAGCTGTCAAAGTGAGAATGGAGATATATGGTATAATACAATTCACTAGAGAAAAAATGTACAAATATTGGGAGATATTTAAGGAATTATATGCTAGTTGTCCACATCATCTGATTCCTAAGCACCTTTTAATTCAGTACCTTTATAAAGGGTTATTACCATCAAAGAGGAGTATGGTAGATGCAGCTAGTGGATAACCTTTGGTAAATAAAATACTGTAAGTAGCTAAACAATTAACTTCAAACATGGCCAAAAATCCTCAATAATTTAGGATAAGGATGGGTTGAGTTATTAAGTGCATAAGTGAAGTAACTACTACTAACTTTGAGGATAAAATTTTAGATTTAACTACTATAGTTCATCAAATGATTGTAAGTCAATTGTAATTGATACAAGTGTGTGAAATATACTCATTCTCTAGGCATCCTATGGATAAATGCCCTACATTATAACAATATTTTATTCAAGAAGTTAATGTACTAGGAGGATTTCCTAGTCAACCTCAATGGAAATATTTCCCTTATTCAAACCATTATAATATGGGATAGAGGGATTGCAGAGAATAGCCTATTTGAGTTCTTAGGTTGTGTTTGATGAATTGATCATTGATATCTTTGATCAAGCGAGGGAATTGTTGTGCTTAATTTTGTTTGATTTTACTTGTTTTCATATGTTGAAATTGGTTACGATTTAATTCAAATTTGAAATGAATTAAGTGAAATTGGTATGGATGTTGCATGAATCTTAATTGGATTAATTTGTGAATGTGGCCGTGACATGGTCAAAATATGCAATTGTTTAATTGCCATTTTCATGCACAAGCGTGACTTAATTTGCACTTGCACGGCTGTACAGTACTTGCATTGTGAAACTTGTACTTGAACGGTTGTGCAAATTAAGACAAAACCGTGACTTAACATGGTAAGTCACGATTGTGACTCACATGTATACACACCAACAACGTTTCGTTTAATTTGTCATTTTATTACGTGGCAAAAGCAGGCGGATGGCACGAAACCCTAGACCTAGGAGCACACTACAAATAGAAGGAGAGGGTATCGACACACTAGATTCATTCCATTCTTCATTATTCACTTAACACACACCCGAGGCAGATAAAGAGAAAGAAGGGAAGGTGAGAAGAGAAGCAGAGAGAGTCGATGAAGAAGAGAGAAACATAGTAGAGAGCTGGAAACAGAGCAAGCCTTTGACCATTTGGTGAGAACAAACCGAAGTACAAGGCGAGAGCTAATGCGGGAAGCTTGAGAGGGGTAGGAGACCCCCGCCTTCACACTTACCTGATCCTTGTTTGGTTATTCTATTATTCATTTGTTGCATTGTTTCTTGTTGTTTACTGAACTTGTTACTTTTCTAGCTTAGCTGACTGTTACTTTTTTTTTTCCTTTCATAGTTAATCAGGTTATTTACTTGGTTTGTTGCTTGAATACTTTTCTTATACTAATAAAGTTAGGATCTAAGTGTCTGTTTGGTTCCACTTCTATTTTTCTATTGTTGTTTTTAGTTTCTGTTTCCTGCTTTTGGTTTCTGTTTTTTCTTAAAAAAACAAAAACCTGTTTGGTTGAGATTTGTAATATAAAAACTGAAAACAAAAGCCTGTTTAGTTGAGATTTGTAAATCAAAAACCGAAAACAAAGCATTTTTGATTTTATTATCCTATTTCTATTTTTTAATTATACTTTTATGTGTAATGATTATAATGTAATAATTATAATATAATACATTATATTTTTTAAATAATTAATTATCATTAAAACTAAAATTAAATATATGTAAATAAAATATTATTAAAAAATTACACATTAACGTCTAGTTCTTCACGGTTATAAGCAACAATAACCTTTGTGAAGACAAGAAGACAAGAATAAGCTAAACACTTGAAAAAAACAACAATTCACCACACAAACAAAACTATTACGTGAAGATAATAAAGTCATATAGACGTAGTAGAGTAAGTTCACTTTTGTAAACAATAGCAAGACACGTGAAACTAGGATTTGAAGAGTAGGTTCTGCTGCATTAAATAAAGGTTGCTACATTAAATAGTGTCAAGACAATAAGGTGAAGATAAGTGCTCCTGCGTTAAAGATACTTGAAGACTCGCTTTGAAGACTAGGTCCTGCAAATTAAATGATGAGAAGAAAAAAGCCACAGAGACATAAGGAAAAAGGACAAATAATAATGTGAAGATGAAGACTAAAACTTGTTGTGCCCAAAAGGTTCTAAAAAGACCTAGGCTATCCTACTCGTAAGTATACTAGATAGTTGTAATTGATTACCCAGGGTCGTCTCCCACAGAGGTAAAATTGGTTAACTCAAAATTAATCTCAAAGAAAAATAAAAACAAATGCAACCCGATCCTGATTTGTTGAGTTAAGGCTTTAAGGAAAATCTCAAATTAGTCTAAAAAGTAAACGATTCAATCTAAAGAAAAGACGAAGAGATTAGTCAAAATGGAAGGTTCTTGAGAATTAATTTCACTAATTTAATCTCTTATGCATGATTAAGGGAAATGATTGGATAATTGTCTTACTAAAATTAACAGTTGAGTTCTAAATCAACATGAATAATGAACTAATCTAACTTTCGTATTCAACAAGTTATTATCCAAATTAATTATAGAAACCTGACTACTAATTACCATTTAAGTCAATATATTTCTAATTCTTAACCTAAGCATCTATAGTTTCTCATTTCGTATTAAACTTCTTTCTCTCTATCTGCCTGGAATGTGTGTTGAGTGAAGAATGAAGAATGGAATGAATCTAGTGTGCTACCACCCTTTGCTTCTATTTGTAGTATGCTCCAAGGTCTAGGGTTTTGTGCCTTCCACCTACTTATGTCACGTAATAAAATGACATATTAAGCAAAACGTCGTTGGTGTGTTTGCATGTGGGATGTCACAGTTGTGACTTAACTTGTCACAACCTTGACTTACCATGTTAAGTTATGGTTGTGACTTAACTTGTACAATTGTGCACGCGCAAGTGCAAGTTTAAGTCACTATTAAGTCATGTTTTTCATGCCACATTTAGAAATTAATCCAATTAAGATTTATGCAACATCCATACCAATTTCACTCAATTCATATCAAATTTGAATTAAATCGCAACCAATTTCAACATATGAAAACAAGTAAAATCAATAAAAATTAAGCACAACAGGGATCACCCAAACTTTGGCTATGGAAATTAAGGAAGGCAACAAAGATACCAACCTCAAAATTTCAATAGATAACTTTAAGAACTTATACATGCTCCATCTCAGCCCTTGAATTCAAGTATGTTTTGGATGAAATTGTTAAGGCACTCACTACTAATACTCAACAATTTCAATAGGAAACAATAATAAGCTGTCAGAATTTAGGAAATCAGATCACTTAATTAGCCACTTCTGTTAGTCAATTAGAAGCGAAAGCATAAAAAAATCACTTCTATAGATGGTGGTGAATCTTAAAAAGATGTGAGTGCAATAACATTGAAAAGTGGGAAGGAAATCCAATATGGCTCTTCTTTACCAATGGAGGTAGAAAAGCATGATGAGGGAGAGAAGAAAGATGAATCTCTAGCTCAAGATTCAATAAAGGTAAAAGATTATTTATCTTTTCCTATACTATTTAATACATGTGTACCTCCTTTCCCTTATAGGTTGGCTAAATAAAAATAAGAGAAATATAAAAGAGACATTGTAAAGGCCTTTAGAAAGTGCAAATCAATATACCATTTCTAGAGGCCATCAAGAAAATTCTAAAATATACTTCTTGAAGGAATTATACACAAATAAAAGGAAGTTGAAAGATAAAGAGAGCATAATTTTGGGTAAGAATGTATTTGCTATGATAGATAGAAAATTACTAGAAAACAAAAATCTAAGTATGTTTACACTTTCATGTGTCAATAGTGATAAGAAAATTAAGTGTGTGATACTAGAATTAGATGCATTTATCAATGTCATGTCGTACTCAATTTATTGAGCTTTAAAAATGAATTCTTTACATGAAACTAATATAATTATTCAACTAGTTGATCATTTGTTATATGCGTCATATTGGTGTTATAGAGGATGTTTTAGTTCATATTAATGGTTTGATATTTCTTATGGACTTTTACATCTTGAAAATGGATGGAGATAGTGTAAAACATTCAACTTTAATTTTTTTTGGGAAGGCCTTTTACGAAGACGACTTAAAAGAACATTGATGTGATTGAGGATACTTTTTTCGTTGAGTTTGATAGAGAGATGGTTGAATTTAATATTTGAAAAGAAATAAAGAACCTTAATAATTTTCACTTTATTTATCATATAGATATTGTGGACTCAATTGTGTATGATATTTTTAAAGAAGAAAGTGTTAGTAATGAGTCAAAGTTTAACGCTAAATTAAAAGTGAATGAGCGTGTTGATGAAACTTGTGCAATTATAGAATCATTGTTAGCAATGCTAATAGATTTCAAAACTGTAAATGATGAATTTATTATAACTTATAAGAAATTGTTGCCTTCTGTTTTAAAGGCTCGAAAGCTATAATTGAAACCCTATCTAATCACTTAAAGTATGTCTATTTAGGTGAAGGAGATTCATCACCTACGATCATCTTATAAAGGTTGTCTAAAGAGCAAGAAGGTTAGTAGAAATTTTAAAGGAGTATAGAACTCTAATCAGTTGGACATTAGTTGACATAAAAAGCATAAGTCCAGCAACTTGTGTGTATAGTATTATTTTAGAAGAAAATGCTAAGCTAGTAAGAGAACCATAAAGAAGACTAAGAGAACCATAAAGACTTAATACAATAATGAAAGATATGGTAATGAAATTTTTTTTAGAACTTTTGGATGTAGATGTAATCTATCATATCATAGATAGTGAGTGGGTGAGCCTAGTTTTGTTATGTCATTGAAAACTATGATAATAATGATACAAAATGAAACTGATGAGTTGGTACTAATGAGGGTGCAAAATAGGTTGTGAATATGTATAAACTTTAGGAAACTTAAATTTACCACTAGAAAGAATTATTTTCCATTACCCTTTATAGATCAAATGTTGGAAAAACTTATTAGTAAGTCATATTTTTGTTTTTGGATGGTTTTTTAGGTTATTACCAAATAGCCATTATTTAAGAAGATTAATAAAAGACTACCTTTACATGCCCTTTTTGAATGTATGCCTTTATTTTGGTCTTTATAATGCTCCAGGTACAATTCAAAGGTATATGATGAGCATATTATTTGAGTATATTGAGAATCGCGTTGAGGTATTCATGTATGATTTTATTGTTTATGGAGATTTATTTTATGATGGCTTGACTCATTTATCCAAGTTTATCAAAAGAAGCATTGAATCAAATTTAGTATTGAATTATAAAAAATGTCATTTTATGGTTAATCAAGGCATCATTTTAAGACATGTGATTTCATTCAAGGGAATAGAAGTTGATAAGGAAAAAGTAGATTTAATTGTGAACTTACCTTATCCTACAAATTTTAGGAAAGTTTGATCTTTTCTTGAACATATAGGATTTTATTTCAAGTTTATTAAAGAAGTTTCAAAGATTGCTATACCATTGTCAAAGTTGTTACAAAAAGATGTTCCCATTTGAATTTGGGAAAGAATGTCAAGAAGCTTTTGACAAGTTCAAAGCTTTATTAATAATTGTGCCCATTATTTAGTCACCAAATTGTGATCTATCATTTGAGATCATATGCATTGTTAGTAATTATGCAATGGGAGCTATTTTAAGCCAAAGGATTGAGAAAAAAGGTCATGTCATTTATTAAGCTTTAAGAACATTGGATACTACAAGTGCAATTATTCTACAACTGGGGAGGACTTTTTAGCAATGATTTTTTCTTTAGATAAATTTAGATCATAGTTGTTTAGCTATAAAGGTATTGTGTATTTTGACTTTGTAGTATTAAAATACCTTTTGGTAAAGAAAGAGTCCAAACTAAGGTTAATAGATGGATTTTGCCACTTCAAAAATTTTATTTGATAATAAGGGATAAAAAGAAGTGGGAAATTTAGTGGCAGATCATTTAAGTGGGATGGTGAAGGATGAAAATATTTTACCTATTTTTGAAACTTTTCTTGATGAGCAATTATTCCGAATGAAAGGTATGATTCCATAGTACACATACCTTGTCAATTATCTAGTAAGTCTAGGAAGGAAAATATAAGGAATGAGGCAAAATATTATGTTTAGGATGAACCTTATTTATGGAAGTTTTGTTATGATCAAGTTATTAGACATTGTGTGCTATAAGATGAACATCATTTTGTCTTTGCTTTTTGTCATAATTATGCATATTATGGTCACTTTGGCTCAAAATGAACTACTAGAAAAGTTTTTAATGGTGGTTTTTGTTACGAGACTTTGTTTAGGGATGCTTATATGTTTTGTAAAAGTTATAATCAATGCTAAAAGATAGATATGTTATCTCATAAAAATGAAATTCCTTAAACAATAGTTCTTATAGTTGAGATACTTAATGTACATGACATTGATTTTATAGGCCTTGGTCCTTAATCTTATGGTTTTTCTTAATACTTTTGGCAGCTGATTATATTTTAAAGTGGGTGGTAGCAAAAGCAACAAGGATTGATGATTCTACAACTATTGTAGGTTTTATAAAGTTCAATATTTTCAATACATTTAGGGTTCCACAAGCCATTATTAGTTATCTAGGGAGTCAATTTTGCAATAAAGTAGTGGTGTCTTAGTTTAAAATTATGGAGAGCATCATCGAGTAGCCACTGCATATCATCCATAAGTGAATAGATAAACATATGTATCAAATAAAGAAGTACAATCTATTTAGAAAAATGGTAAATTAGGGAAGAAAGGATTGGAGTTTACATCAAGACGACGCTTTTTAACTTACCATATAGCTTATAAAACACCGATAATAATGTTGTCATTTACCAATAGAGATTGAACATAAAGCTTTTTAGGTAGTGCAACATTGCAACATAGATTTGTACAAAGTTGGAGAAGCAAGGAAATTAAAATTGGAAGAAATAGAGGAACTAAGTTTTGATGGTTATAAGAATTTAAGAATATATAAAGAGAACACCAAATTATTATATGATAATATGATCTTGAGGAAGCAATTTGAGGTGGGAAGGAAAGTGTTATTATATAATTCTTGATTAAAGCTCATCCTAGGTAAGTCACATTCTACATTGCTTGGCCCTTTTATTATCACGAATGCATTTCCTTATAGTATAACAAAAAAAAAAGAGTTTAGATACTAGAAACATCTTCAAGACGTACTAAGTCATAAGGGGAGATCACACCTTATATAATTTAACCTTTGGGATAAAAGGTATAAAATTTCAAACTACTAAAATTTATAAGGCGAGACCACTCATTATGTAACTAAAGTTTAGGGTAACGGTCATCTTAAGTTCTAAAATATTAAAAGTGTAACGTACTACTCTCATAGAGCATATGCCCGAACGTATCGACGATTATTCGATAACATACTCAATAAGGATGGCACGTTAAGATGATTGCATTACCACATTATTGGAGGCATCACATATCAAAAGCATTTCAAACATTTATTTTGAATCATTTCATTGACAATCATATTAAATCACAAATGTCATTACACTTCAGAGTTCACATATACATTTGACAATGGGTGAGAAATGTTATTCTTGATGCATAATGACTAGAGACATCTGTAAGTACAACTGATCCTGAACACTATCTCATGTCCAATTGTAGTAGCTATACTCCAATTAGTCTAACTAGATCTTCTCTAAACCTGAAAATCAACATTGCAATTTTGATGAGTTTGCGAACTCAGTAAGTGAACCATCATCGATGTATTCGCTTAAGTCATGTACACAGAGACAAATCATATCCCAATTCAACAAGTTTTACATATCATCCAGTATTGAATATCACATCACATTTCATTATACCTTATCAAGTACATCAAATTTATCATACTTTCATAAGTATATCAGGTAAACTAACATTTCATATCACAACACATCTTCATTTACTTTTCAACTGTATTTCAAACAATTCAATAATTCATTTCAATTCATTCATATGATACATATAAGGATATATATGTAAATACACATGTGACTCTATTTTATTTTGCTTTGTTGTGACCGAGTGCCTATTTACTGTCCCGTATCCGTTATGAATACCGTGCTTATTTCATTTACTATCTTGTATCTGTTGTAGATACCGGGCTAATTAATAACTGAGTTTGTGGCTCTTTATGCACAATCCTGAGCTTAAAGCTCTTTTTCACGTTGGTCACTCCGGTCACAACTCCTTTATCTGATTATGTATTTCAGTGTGATGCACTTCTGTCACATATATCAAATTCATTGGATCTAAGTCCAAAAATTCACATTCAATTGCTCACATATTTCATATTCATTCTGACATTTCCCATTCAATTGCTCTCACATTTCATATTTATTCCAGCATTTCACATTCAATTGATCTCACATTTCATATTCAGCATACAGAACATACAAAAACACATATAACTGAGTTTACACAATTAGGTTAACTCACAGTACGCTCCAGATAATTTTCCAGCAATGTCTAGATGTTGACAATTAACTTGTGTATCTATCTTTATGCAATACACACATATTTCACATGTCATTAAGTTGTCAATCATATGATTATTGAATCATTCACATGTATATATATCATGTTTCAATGCATGCTCAATTGACCTTTCGGGTATGTATTAATAAACCAAGATCTTGACTGTACTTATATGCTTTCAGATCATTCAAACTTAATAGCTTGTATATTATCATTTTGCAATTAGGTTTATACCTTACTTAATCTTCATTTATCATCAGTCATATACGTTCATATAATTATCTAATTATCACTCACAATTGCTTCATGTTCTCCAATGTTCATTCATTTATATCTAATACACATTACTCATATCCTTTGAATCATATTTGCATTCATAAGAACATCTTAATTCCTTTAACAACTCATAATTTTCATATTTAAATACATTGATATCAAGACAATCCATTCTTTAAGTTATGACATCAATTAACAACCTAAACTTATTAAACCCTTAACCAATGAATCAGGCAACAATTTAGGTTTATTTCAAGCCTCAATCAAGTCCAAATACACCAATATAAAGATACTTATCCTTATGTGGTTCAACAATTACACAAAATAGAAGTTTTTCATTTCAAAGCATTGCCCACGATTGTGGGAAGGAGTTAATACAACTGTCTAGGATCGTGGGATGAGTGAACTGAATGTGCACTATCCATTTTCCTTCAATTTTTCGAGATTCTAACACCTTCATACCAAATTCAAAATACCTTCATAATAGTCCATTAATTATACCTCAATTATACCATAATTATATGCCAATTCCTCATTAATTTCAGCTCCAATTCTAACTCAAAATCATTCATTTGGCAGCTCATAAACTATTGTCTTTCATGCATGCAAAAATAAAACAGAAACTATCATTCACGCATCATTTTTAGCACTTATTTCACTCTAATATCACCATTAATCCATCTCTAATTCAATCATCATCAAGTTCTATCATAAGATGCCACAAAGTACAATACTTTACTTACTTATTTAGCTCAAATTCCACCTCAATGATCAAGCTAACCTAACCCTCCATGCATGCAAGATCATCCAAGTATAAGATGAAAGTAAAATGATTTCAACAAAGGCAGAGAGATGATAACAGATTATAGCTATCTTTGAGCAGAATCTTATATGGATCTTGAAGTGACTATGAACAGAAATAAAGCAGAATTTCAAAGTTGTGAGGGTTATGTGTGTATTTCGGTAATGTGAGGGAGGAAGAAGAATGAATTACAAAAGAGGCATCTAAGGAAAGACTCAGCCATATACATGTGTCATTAGATGAGTTAAGATAAGTGGCTCCTTAAGGACACTTGTCCTATAAGGAAGCAAGCTACATGTCTTCTCCTTAAATGGTACACATATCCTTCTGTTTGGCTGCTGATTGTCACTTAAATGTACTGCCATTTGTCACTTAATTTTTCATGCCAAATGTCATTCATTTTATAGGCTTAGTCGTCCTAATTTTCCATTTAACAACTTGTCTTGCTATTGACTTTTTTCTTATACTAAATGTATATTTTAATTCATCAATCTCTTAATTGTAACAATTAATTCCAAGTTACTAATTATAATCCATCAATTCTTGTCATTGGTAAACCAAAGTACAAGACATTGGAAATGCACATTAATGTCACATTCATTTTAGTTTCATACCTCGAAATACGTCAATTGAATGCAGTTTGTCTAACTGACAATTCATGTATGTACGTTATTTTTATGCATATGAATGAAATCATAAAATCATGACATAAATGTACCAAATTCATTCTATATGATGGAACTTATGAGACTCAGTAATCTAACACTTTAATCCCTCAACAATTCAGGAGATGAGATATTACAAAAGGTCATAAGGCTAGATCACCCCATATACAACTCAGCTTTCTGGAATTGAATCCCTTATCTTTTAGAATAATAAAATTTATGAATGTTAGTAAATTATTTTTTAAAGAAAAATTTTAAAATAATAATAAATAATAGAAATAATAAAATGATTATATGAAATAAAAATAATAAAGTAAAAATAACAAACCCTAACTCTATTTTATTTTTCATGATGGAAGCACGATTCCAATGGTATCTTCACCAACCAATCATGTAGGACAATTCTTCTTAATAGTTTGGAAACTCTTCCTTGGACTAAGATTGTTTGGTTTAACCATTAGCAACCACGAGCTTTCACCACTCTTTGGCTTATGATGAAGGATAAAGTACCAACTGTAGACAAACCAACAAAGTTTTTGAACTTCACAAATTAGTGTATTCTTTGTAAAAAGACTGAAGAAAACACAAAACACTTATTCTTTCAATTTAGTTTTGTTGCAGAAATTTGGAAAACAGTGATGCATAGATGCTTTATTCATGATGCCCTAATTCACTTTAACAATCTCAAGATTTGGTGTTCTACTATTAAGCATCCAAACATAACAATTAAATTATCCTTCTGTATATCATTTTCTTCTCTGGTTAAAACTATTTGGGATGAAAGGAACAATCACATTTTTCAAGAAAAGTGCCTCTTCAAGGAGCAATTTTATAACCAATTAATGTAGCTCATCAAAAATCACATTAGCATTCACAAGCATAATTTCAAGACATGCAACATCTCATCACTTATTGGAATGTGTAAAACTCCTTTTCATTAAGAAAAATAGGTTACAATTCTCTATAGCAAGCCTATAGTTGCATTGTCCTTGCAATTTGCAAGTTGTAATGTACTTACACACCTTGATTGTCTTTTATGGCTTAAATTTATTTCATCTTTTCTTTTTTAAAAAAGAACTTTACTTTTCATTGTTTACTGTTGGGGCATTTTTTAATTCTAGTATCTATTTTAGATCAGGTTTTATAAAGAAATATGAAGTTAACAAGAAAATGCTATTAACTATAAAAATAATTATTTTACATGAGATGATGTAAGATCTTCTTAGCTCACAAATCAAGACCTATAAGGATACATGTGGTGATTTTGGGATGCCTATTACAATTCATCAAAGAGATAAACTTAATCTAGCTACATATTTCTTCATTTTTGTTTCTTGTTTGAAATTAATCATCATTTTCTTTTGTTTATAAGGTTACTTTATTGTCTTATAGTTGCTTGGTGAGATTAATTTGGAAGTTGTGTTCCTAAATTATAAAGGATTACAATCCAAATTTTGAGTCAATATGTGAGGCAACTGGCTGTGAAAAGAATTGGAATACATTTGACTTCATTTATTATTAAAAAGAAAAAAATCATAATACAAAAGATTGAATGATTTGATTTAATAAAACTTAGAGTTTCAAGAAAGGTATGTTATTATTATTATTAAATTGAATATAATTTCTTGTAATTTCTTAATAATTGATTTTTATTTATTTACTAGAACTCCTTAATAGAACAAGTAGATTTATATATATCCAATTTACCTTAACCATCTCAATCTTTTAACAGATTGGGTTTTTAAGAAACCAAGTTTCATAGATGAGAGTAATTTGAAAGATAATTTTGGATAAAAAAGTATTGATATGTCTTTTACTGCAATGAATTAGAATGGTGGTGATAATAAGACTCCTTAAATGATGAGAATTTTGTACCAAGTGAAATTGAGACTAGTGCGATTTTAACGTATATGTCATTGAATGAAGTTCAAACTTTTGATTTTTCTCTTTTCTTTTAATTTCCCTTGTATTTGATTTGTATGTCAATATATATATATATATATATATAAATTTTATATTTATATTATATATATATATGTAGAAGTGAAGCCTAAAACAATATATATATATATATATATATATATTGT
>JAOSBP010000001.1:8627846-8646379 GCA_027563825.1 Erythroxylum mucronatum | reverse complement strand
CACAAGTCGGTGTTCTGTCCGAAGACATGACACCCACGAGCCACAAAACAACCAAAAACCGAACGCAAGCATACATTTGCAACCCATAACATACAATCACAGATCTGGTGACTTACGAAGAGGATGGCGGCGATGGGAGAAGAGGATGGCGGCGATGGGACGGTGCGTCTGCTTGAGAAGAGGAAGAATTGAATTAGGGTAGGGTAATTTCTGAGTTTACATGTATATATATATATATAATGGCAAACTCATAATTATTATATAACGGGTAAACGGGTATGGGGGGTGATATCCCCATACTCGCCCCATACCCGACGGGTATTTTTGCTAACCCCCCATACCCGCCATACGGGTAAAAATTTGCTCCTCATATCCGCCCCCGTTCGGGTAATTTTGTCAGGTACCAATCGAGTTCGGGTACAATTGCCATCCCTAATCTAAACAATGACGTCCAACCCCAGTAAATTTAGACTGAACCACTCTTTTACCTTTTTCCGCATCATTAGGTTGGAGTAATTTGCGCGACCTAACGAGCATTTATACTAGAGGCACTCACCGATATTTGGTGTTTTGGAAGAGATCACAGTGCTTGAATGCTCTCAATTAAGACGAATCCCCGTAACATACAGAAGAGAATGGTGGGCAAGGATAGCGGAAGATCAAGCAATTATTAAATCAAAGTTTCAATCTATCATTCAAGAGAAGAGACACTCACTTGCATTCATTCACATACTTTTCATCCAACCATTTGTTAGGTTAGGTTGGCATCGCCTCTAATTTTCATGTGTTGCAAGCTATTCTTTTTTTAAATAGAAATTGCTGCCCTTGAAAAAATATATATCATTCCTTACTTTGGTTAGGCAACTTAATTTAAGACCAACTTTTGAGAGCGATAAAATCTTTGTTAAAAGAGTCTTTCCATATATTGCAAGTTTGTTCGCTGCCATTACATGGGTTTCTCAATTCGAAACCGTTGCTTAAACACTGAACAGGGGTTCACTTTTAAATTACCCCGCATAGACCTTGACCATTCTCATCAAATCACCACGCACGGGCCTTGCAATTAAAGGCTGGGAGAAAAGAAAGCACATCTCGTTGATTTCATAAAGAATGGTTTATCCGCTACTTGACACAAAGTGATCATATTACATTGATTTAGCTAATCGTAAAAAATGATAATCAGCTTTAGGCTAAGAAGTACAGAGCAATTCTGTCACGGACACGTTCCTCGAGATCAACCTCATGAAAATATGCTATAACTCATCAAAAGTCTGGAAGTTACAAGCAAAAGTATGCCAAGTTGCACATTCAAATTTCCAATCAATTTATAGACAGTGGATCACGATTCAATACAGAGCGGCCAATTGAACTAAATCCTTGTATTTAGGAGGGACGAAAGACTTCACCTTTATCATTCGTTTCCCATCATTACCTGGAGACTCATACTTTATCCCAATTACAGTAGGCAAACCTGCCACGCAAACAGGTTAACTAGTCAATGCTCTTTACTAGAAGAATCCAAGTGGTTTTGCATAGAAAGAGAACACGCCCAAACAAAACCAAAAAAAAAACTATGAAGTAGTCACTCTCAGCATCTTTGCTAAATGCAATAACCAAAAGTTTCAAAAGTCGTCCATAAATTCATCGCTTAGCTAGTATCATATGAAACTTATTTTTGCAAAAGTAAATAGCAAAAAGAAACAAATGTGACCTGTACAACAAACAATATCAATGAACAATATCGTTTATTTTATTTTCTCATATTAGGGTGTTAGGTCAAGATTCATTGGTATTTCAACAACATCAACGTATGAACTTATCTACGGCTTTGAAATTTCAATTAAAGGCCGTGAAAAACCTATGTGCCTTTCAACAATATAAGTAGGAGTAGCTAAAGAGTCTGGACCCAGCCCAAAGTCAATGGCCAAAGCCTGATTTGATCAGGCTTCAGGCCAGGCTAGTGCGTATATTAAAAAATTGGGCTTCAGGCCTGGAAGACTCATCTCGGCCAGAAACCCTGCATGTGTGGCCTGAAGCCCAAAGGAAACTGGAGCTCAAAAAACGCCTGAAACCCAAACCAGCTCTAGTTTTTCGGGCGGGCTCAGATGTTTAAAAAAATCTCACTTAACTGCGTATGATAAGCAAAATCCTTTTGAGAAAGAACAAAAGTTACATAGATGACGAAAGAGATCTGCAAAGCATTGACAACATAAGAGATATATTCAAAGGACTGCAACTACATTACACATCATGCAGTAATTTCATGAATATTCAATCAGCAATAGGAACTCACTCCCATGAACACGGCCATATAAAAATCTTTCTCCTTTCCAATACTCCAAAGGTCTTGACCTGATCCTGGTACTTTTCCTTTTCCCATTCTCCCATGTTGTACCAGAAGCTATTAGCAAAGCCAAGTTTCAGTTATTTAAGCACATAAAAAATAATCAACACTAAGCAATAGAGTAAGAAACTGAGGGTCTGATTCACACTAAGAACCTGCAAGGCTTTGCCTTCTAGATGAAGCCTTTCTCTTAAGTCCTTTGCAAGGATGTGACTCCTTCATGGTTCGCTCCTTCATCACCACAGAGGAATCATCAATTTTCTGTTGCATAAGAAACTTGTAGTAAATTCCCGAAAAGAATAGTCTAGGGGAGAGACGAGCATGTGATTAGAAGAATATAATAGAAATGTTGACTA
The DNA here is from genome assembly GCA_027563825.1 of Erythroxylum mucronatum. Taxonomy (NCBI): domain Eukaryota; kingdom Viridiplantae; phylum Streptophyta; class Magnoliopsida; order Malpighiales; family Erythroxylaceae; genus Erythroxylum; species Erythroxylum mucronatum. Next base: position 8,643,679 of record JAOSBP010000001.1, on the reverse strand, counting down.
AACAGGTCCATGGAAACAGAAAGGAAGACATCATACTGCCTATACAAGACCATGATTCAGAACTTCAGCTAATGCCAAACTTGAGTACCAATTAGAGGAAAGAGTTGACAGTAAGGGCTAGAACCTCATTATGCTGAACCACAGCATCTTGAACTTGTTCTGGATCAGTGTCCAGAATTTTAGAGAATCCACCAATAGCATGCTCATCAACGATCATAGGATATGATTGACCTTTCAAAGAAAAGGTGAAAAAAGACACTTATGAAAACACATATAAGAATAGGAATCGTTAAAACTAAAAGGTGAGAGCGATCAAATTCCGAGCACAGAAGTTTTGTGAACTAATCAAAATCACCATGATTCATAGCAACGTCAAACTTGGACTCGAAGATTACCCCAGTTCTACCTCCAAATTTCAATCATACAAACCCTTCATTTCTCTGATGTTCTTCATCCTTCTAAAAGGGCACCTAACTAGTAAATCTAAGACTATTTAAATGGAAAGAAAGTGGTGGTTGTATCAGGGAAATTCACATCAAAGTTTTTTGAGTCAAATACCAAATAGCTTAATAAGCCAACAACAATAACCCAGTCATTCAACTTTCTGCAGATGAAAGAAATAATACATTATGGGTTTAAAAAAACATACCATGCAGAGTTTGGACATCATTCAGTATCTCCACAGTCAAGTCATCCATATTTAAATCAGGCTGTTGGGAGGCCTCACCTTCCTGCTGCATATCTTCTGCCTAATTGTAGCAGAACACACAGATGAAACTTTCTTAACATTGTAAATCGAAGCAAGACAACAAAGTAAAATAAAAAACCTCACCATATCCTGAATTTCATTTGGTCCATTTGTATGACTATCTGCACCAGCATCAGGCTGACCTAAACTCTGATTTATGCCCCCACTGTCCAAACCAACATTGATGTGCTCCACATCAGAACGCAATTCTCTTGGATCAGAACTCTGATTAAATATTCCAGTAGAAGAAGCATGTAATGGTGGTGATTGGTCAATGTCATCAGCTGGAAACGGATTGTCTGAAGGGTTTGACCACAATATGTGTTTCCTCAACAAAGACAATGACGCCCATGGACTTTTTACTGGAGTTGGAGAACCAGTAGTAGAAACAGAACTTTCTTGTTTTGTCTGCTTCATAGGTGTTTTACCCCCTGTTGACTGTAAAAGATTCTGTATGTCTGCTAGAACATTCCCAGGCTTTGGCAATTTCCCACCAGAAGCTTTGAAATCAATCTTTTGAACTTCCTGATATTCAGGGAGGTTTAATTTCTTTATATCAAGAGATTTGATCTGCAAACATTTCTGCAGTAAAGTAAGCGTTTCATCCCCATCTAGTTCATTGTAGTCATGAGCAAGCAATTCCTCTAAAAGCTGGTCAACTCTATTATCAGCCTTGGTTATTGAACCTACATAGGAAAGAGTAACTCATGTTACCAGCAGGATTGAAAAAAGAACTAAAAGTTTAGGAAGTATCACACTAATTATTTTGTCCCTGCTTCAGTGACTAACCCTTACCAGCAAATTCAACCTCCAGTGTAGCAACATTAAATTTTTCCATTTGTTGTGATTCAACATTTTCCAAGTTCATTTCTGGCTCTGTGATGTCTGCATAGGTTGTTCCTTGTCCTACAGTATGATGAGACAGATCAACCTCCTCCTCAACCATCTCTTCAGTATCTGTGTAATGAAAGAGATTTCTGTACTTCGCTATCCTAGATCTCCTGCAATATGAGTAAATCGACAACATTACACACATATCCATAATCAAACATACACAACCAGTTAGAACGAAGGCATTAACCAAAACACTGCACTGATCAGACCCTGGGATTCCAGGTCGAATAGGCCGTGCAGCCACAGAGGCACTACAGTGAATCGAGTCTGCCAAAGCATGGCCTGTCTGTTTTGCTATTTCCTTTTTGGCATCTAACAACAACGAAAACGTTTGATTAATCAACCATAACAGAACGAACTCAAATAGAGACATAGACAGACTCATTCTTACAACAGAATACGGTTTACTTACTTTCAAGCCTTTCAAAAGCCGAGAAGAACTCCTCAGGATTTTTCAGCTTATCAATGTCCAACGTAGGTTCCAAACTAGCTTTACGCTCGCTGTCAAAACATACACACTTCGGTTGCAACATTATTGGAACGTCTAGAAAACAAACATTACAGCTTATAACAATAAACGGCATGCATTACCTTGAATTAGGAAGCAAAGAAAAGCGAGCACGTTTACGGACTAAGCCTGGTCTCCGCTCTTTTTCAACTACATCTTGATCTTTACCTTGAAAAGGTTCATCTTCAGCGTTTTGAAGCTCCTTAGAAGTATCTAGAATAAGTTTTGCCTGCTCTCGAAGCTTGTGTGGGTCTCTCACAGCCTGGTGATCAGAAACGAGAAGATAATTATCAATTAATCCGATTGAAGAGTCATTGAAACCTAAGGAGAAGAGGAACGTAGAGAAAGAGAAATTACAAGGGATTTGAGGAAATTGTGCGTAGAGAGGAGATCGTCGTCGGAGCCGCGCAGCGGAGGAGGATGTTCCACTGAGAGAGAAGTGAACGTCCGGTGAAAGAGAGAGAGCCCGGAGTATCTCTCCAATGGATCCGACATTTTCAACAGACCCATCCCGACTCCACACTGGGAGAGACAAAAAGAGACAGAGAGAGTCGTGTGTTCACTCGGTAATTCGAAGAGAGGAAGTGAGCGGGAGATAGATGGAAGAAGGATGTGATCTTGTAATTGAAGACCATTTTAATCATCACGCGCCCCTCTCTATACATTCGACACGTGTCCATCTAAAAAATTGTAGAAATAATAAATTAATAATCATTAAGAACCGAATGATGACGTAAAAGAAAGAACAAAGGAAGTGTCCGGTTCGATGGCTAGTGGTGGCGGAGGAAGGCGGAATCTTCCCCCGTGGATGAGTTCTCCAGAAGGTGGCCGGGATAAGTCCGCCGGGAAGAACCCAGAAGACGTTTCTATAATAGCCAACAATTCATCCTCCACTCCTCACTTCTCCAAACTCTTGGTATTTCTTGTTATTTTTTCGTTTTGTTTCTCTTTTGCTAGATGAATGAACTAGGTTTTGAATTGGGCAGGAAGGTGTAGTGATAGTGTTGTCTGGGTTGGTTAATCCGGATCGCGCTACGATACGCTCTCAGGCTCTTGAAATGGGTGCCCAGTACAGACCCGACTGGGGCTCCGATTGCACGCTCTTGGTTTCAGCCTATTCAAACACTCCAAAGTTCCGCCAAGTGCAGGCTCTTTCTGGATCAATTGTCCACAAGGTAACATACATCCATAAACCTTATAAAAAATTAAGCTTTTTATTATCATTGCTTGCGAGGATTCTAAGTTGTGAACTGCTGGTGACACTGTTTGCCAATGCGATTACAATTGTGGGCATGGCATTTGTAATACTGTGGCGGCAATTGCAGTTGCATTCTGTAATTTAAAACCATTATTGTTTGGTAATTCTGTTCAGGACTGGATAGCAGAATGTTACAGGACGAAGAAGCTTGTTGAGATTGATCCTTACCTCATGCATGCTGGCAAGCCATGGAGGGATACCCCTGTTTCAAATGCAAGTAAGTGGCCTAGTAAATTTACTTCTTTTTTATTTGTTTCCTTTATGTTTATTGGAGATGGATGATTTTAACTGGCTCTCTTGCCCTTGTTGGTATATTTAATGTTTGTGCTTTAAAGTTGCACAGCTGTAGACCAAGCACCAAGACGTATTCTTTTTTCTTATGAAGCATACATGCATCAAGTTCGGCAGTTGCTTGTGTTCTGTCCATTTCTGGTGTCTTGAATGTGTTATTGACCATTATACTAACTTTTGATTGATATCTGAATTGTAGGGGTGGTTGCAGATCAAGAAGCAAGCCTGCTGTCTAGAAAATCAGAGAAACAAGTTGAAAGAATATCACATTCAAAGAAGACTTCCACAAAGGTTATTTCAAAAAATAAGTTCTCAATGGAGTGTATTTTCCCATTTGAGAACTTACTCTACAATGAGATCTCAGGATTTATATCCACAATCATTTGATCTGCTGATAATAATTGGTGCTGCCGGGTATGTTAACAGAATGGAGCTTCTGATCCTGCTAAAGTGTATTTTTCTCCTTCTAAAGTGAAAGAGTGGGCTGTTGATGATCTTAATCGAACCATCTCATGGTTAGAAAGTCAGGATGAAAAGGTAAGTTTCACCTAATTGTAGTAGCTTTCTCTTGTTATCATTTTCCTGTTCTGGTGCGTACCTTTGGCAATTACTTCCACATTCGTTGCTGTTATCATCTGTGTTTTCAACTAATACTCATAGAGTTCTATGAGTCAATCCTTCTTCAATTTATTGTATTTGAGCAATCTCTTCTTTTTATAAAACATGAAACAAGATGCTCTTGGGTATGAATACGATACTGCAATCAATGAAGGGAAAAGATAAGTGTGAAAAGATGCCAGGCAGATTGTCATTTATGACGACAAGATAACAGTTTTTTTTTTTTGGGCATATTATTTTCCCACTGCTAGTCTCACTATGTTTAAAGGACAATGGACCATGTGCACAACCTGATCTTAATTTGTTGTTTCAACAGCCAAACCAAAGTGAGATAAAACAAATAGCTGCGGAGGGGATCATAATTTGTTTACAAGATGCCATAGATTCCCTTGAACAGAATCAGGTGTTTTATATTCTCATCTAGAGCATTTTCAATCCCTTCTGCAACTTCTGCAGATCTTGAACCCTTCTCAATCTTTTGCATATAAAAGTTGTTTATTTTGCTTAGGATGTACGGAAAGTGGCAGAGCAGTGGAATGTCATTCCTCATGCAGTTGAGGAGCTGGTAAAGCTTGTAGATGGTCGGAATAATCCAAATTTGCTACAGGATGACATTTGCAGACAGGCCAGGGAATTGAAACAAATGTATGAGTCTGAACTTAGATGTTCAAATGACGATTCTAAGTACCAGATTAAAAAACTGAAGATGGATGAAAGTGAGACCGACAAGAGAAAAAGTGCCATCTCAACAGATGCAGAAGGGTATGACAGTGATGAAACAATTGAGATGACGGAGGAAGAAATTGACCTTGCTTACAATACTGTTGCCTCTTCGGTTTGATCTCAATGGAAATTTTGATCATTTCAGGAAGGTATTACCTTGCAAAGATTGTTGTTTGTCCTGTGCTTATATGGTCATAGACCAGCTTGTTAATTAGTTGCATTCTGTAACAAGTCGGAGTAAAAATTCTTTACTGGTACATATGGATGAGCAAGCAGCCAGCTTTGCTATTAGATATGCGGTTGAGCCTTTCACTAATATATAGCAGGTTGATTATATTGCTTGTTTTATAAATAAAAAAAAATCTTTTTGGAATCGGTTGATTCTATTGCTTTTGAAGTGAGCTTTTGTACTCATCGCTGTTACCATCCTATTATTTGATATATACGCGGGATAACGATATTTTTGCTCTTTTTATTATTCAGTTTTTTTTTATATATATATTTCAGCATTTCTACTTTTTGTGGTTGTTTTCTAGCCCTCCAACGCTAACACTTTTCTTTTTCATTCTTGTCTATTTCACTAACTTTCTTAACTAGGTCCATCGTGTCATTAAATAGATGATATGGTAATCACTGATGTCAATTTAGTTACACTTGACGATGCGTGGGTGGCTTTAATAGGGTATTTCTACGCCATGTTTTGGAAATTTTATTCCCTCGAGTGTTACAGAACTCCTATTATTTTGTTTCGGTTTCAATTTTTGGAATGTACAAACCTCATTCTTTCCTACTCTTTCTCTTGCTCTTCCTGCAACACTACATTTATTTATTTATTTTCAGGTTTTTGCTTAGGTTAATTCAGTGAAAATATGAAAATGAAATTGTTATGTAAATATGTGTTGATATCATTGTGAAGGTTTCATTAGGTCTCTCAATTGAAAGAGAAGATTTACAATTTGTGAGCTGCTCAATTTCACAGCGAACACAAAATGATGTGAGATGTATTTTTTTTTAAGTGTTTGAATTTTGCAATTAAAAATTCATATGAGGATGCCAAAAGAAATGTACGATACTCTGTTTTTTTTGAAAAATTAAAATATCGTACAATATTAAGAGAATGAAATATTTAAAACGAAGAAACTATAATATGGTTAACTTTCAGATTATTTTAAGCGTTGTTCATCTTCGTTTTGACAAAACAAAAGTCGATTAAAAAAATGCAAATGAGTCGGATGGAATTGAAAGAAGAGCCCTGCTTTTGTATTTTTCTAATCAAATTCTATGTAGTGCATGCTGAAACGAAAGAGGTCATGGATGATATGTAAGCCATGTCAAAATTGATCTTAAGATGGGGTAAACACTGAATTGGTCATAAAATGACAAAGATCCATTTTACTATGACTATTCCATACAATTAAAATGTGTTTCTTTTTAAATGGAATGGATTTGTTTACAAAACAAGATATCATAATGATTGGTTTTATTAATAGAATATAAAGATAATAGTTTATTTGATGATGATATTATCTTGGTGGATGAGATCAAGGGGGGTCAATGCCAAGTTAGAACGTTTGAGAGAAACGTCAGAGTCAAAAGGCTTTAGAATGAGCAGGTCCAAGACGGAGTATTTAGAATACAATTTCTCAAGTAGCCAGATGGTACAGGCAAAGGTAGCGATTGGCACTGACGTCATCCCACAGAAATCAAGTTTCAAATATCTAGGCTCTGTCATTCAGAGTGATGGAAATATCGATGGCGATATACTACATCGTGCTAGATCGGGGTGGTGCAAATGGAGGAGTGCATCAAGCATTTTGTGTGATAAAAAGGTCCTCGTAAAATTTAAAGGAAAGTTCTATAAAATGGCGATTCGGCCCACCTTGCTCTATGGGACTGAATGTTGGCCGACTCAACGTCGACACATAAGACAGTTGGTAGTCGCAGAGATGCGAATACTTAAGTGGATGTGTGGCATTACCATAAGGGATAGGGTACGAAATCGGGTTGTGAGAGGGAGACTATAAGTAGCAAGTATTGCAGACAAGTTAAGAGAGATAAGGCTTAGGTGGTTTGGGCATGTTCACAAGATGCCCTTTGATGCTCCGATACGGCGCGGTGAGATCGTAGATCTGAGTGGCTTTAAGCGGAGGAGGGGTAGGCCTTACAAGACCTGGAGGGACATGATCGAAAACGATATGTCAGAGTTGGGTCTCACGAAGGTAGTTGCTAGAAGTAGGAAAGTCCGGCGTGATAGAATAAGGATCAACGACTCACGTCCCACATAGGAAGTTCAACCCACTGTTAGGGAAGGATTCCCGCGATGAACTCCTAAAATGTAGGATTTGTCTTCTCCTCAAAGCGGCTTAGTGAAAGGTGTAAGGTCTTTACAGGGTGTAAGGTCCTGCCAGATCGGGTTATGCCTCAGGTATGTCTTCGTTTGTTATTGGCATTCTATTTACTTAACTGTTTGGTGGCTTTTCCGTGTCCTGCATCATTACTTTGCATAAAAAGAATGATAATGATACATTAAATATAATTAAATACTTATAAATATAATAGTAGTAATAATAATAATAATAAATACAAACATATGTAAATATAAATATTGCAATAAATATAGAATAAAGTAAATAATAAAACATAAAACATAAAATAAGTAAATAAATACACAAATAAAAAAGAAGACAAATAAATAAATAAAACGTACAAGTTATTTTAAGAGAATGATCAAGTTAGATAAGAAAATGGTTAAGCTAAATAACTATAAGGGAAGTACTACATGATAAGAGTTGAGGCTAAATAACTATGAGAAATAGAAGGACCTCTCTACGGAGATCCTTTACCCAATTTCTTATATGCTAAAGTATCCTATTGAGGGTCAAGTCTTCAATAAGTTTAGCATAATCATATCATTTTTTATCACCTCTCTCAAGTTCTTCTTAGGTTTTCCTCTTTCCTTTTTACAATCCATAAGTACAATCTTCTTGTATGTTCTCATTGAAGCATCAAAATGCCTCCTCTTAACATATCTGAACAGCCTAAGCCTTGTCTCTCTTAATATTCTATCGATATTAGTCATTCTTAATTTGTCTTTTACCATTACATTACTTAACTTATCTCTTCTTATAAAGTTGCACATCTAACGAAGCATTTTCATCTTTGCCGTCATTAACTTATAAATATACACCTGTTTGATGGGTCAATACTGGGTCAATACTTTGCTCTATAAAGTATAATTGACCTAATCAATAAATGACATAATTTACCTTTAAACTTGAGTGATATCTTTTTGTCACATAAAACTCATGATGTAATCCTCTATTTAAGCCATCATGATCTAACACGATGCACTATGTCTTCATTGATCTCTCCATTGCCCTAGATGATAGATTCTAGATACTTAAAACATTCTTTTGTGATATAACTTTTGAATTAATCTTTACCTCCACATTAGAAGCCACCTTATAGCCCAAAAAATTATACTCTAATTATTCAGTCTTAGCCCTGCTCAATTTAAAGATCTTCAACCTAGTATATCTCTTCAAAGTCCTAGCTTGACATTGACATCTCATTCACTAAAACAATGTGATCAACAAACAACATACACCAAGGAACCTTCCCTTGGATGCTCTTGATAAGCTTATCCATCACTACTACAAATAGAAAGAGGTTTAATGAGTAGCCTTGGTGCAGTGTGATATCAATAAAAAATGCTTTGTATCTCTTCCTATCTTACTTACTCGAGTTTCTACACGTTTATATATATCTCCAATAACTCGTATATAGGTCATAGGAATTCTCTTAACTTCTAAACACCTCCACATGATTTCCCTAGGTATCCTGTCATAAGCTTTCTCTAAGTCAATGAAAACCATATATTAATTACATTATCTTTCCCTGTAATATTCCATTAATCTTCAAAAGAGATGTATAGCCTCTATCGTGGACCTTCCTGGCATGAAACCAAACTAGTTCTCAAGGATAGATGCACCCTTTCTCACTATTTTCTTAATCACCTTCTCCTATAAATTTATGGTGTTATTAAGTAGTATGATGCTTCTATAGTTGTTATAGCTTTCGATGTCTCCTTTGTTCTGTATAAAGGGATTAGCATACTAAGTCTCCACTTATTTGGCATTTTGACCTACTTAAGAGTCACCTTAAAAAGTTTCGCTAGCCAAGTAAGACCCTCTTCGTCTAAGCTTTTCTACACCTCTATGAGTATCTTGTTAGGCCCTCCTATCCTTTCACTCTTCATCCCCTTAAAGCTCTTTTAATTTCTTCCTTTGTGATTTGTCATCAATAAGTAAAGTTACAATACCTATCAAGCGTGTTAAGATCACCTAAAAAGATGTTTTCCTTTATGTCTTCATTAAGAAGGCTACAGAAGTATCTTTGTCATCTTTTCTTGATGTCATTTTCAATCATAAGCACCTGCCTTACTTCATCTTTTATACAACGAACTTAATCTAAGTCTCTTGCTTTTTGTTTCCTAGCTTTTGCCAACTTAAATATATCTTTTTTTTCTATCTTTTGTTTCCAATCATTGATATAATTTCTCATAAGCTCTGCTTTTAGCGTTTGATACTATCTTATTCATTTCTTTCTTTGCCAATTTGTAACTTTCTTTATTAACTACCTTTTCTACCCCTGTGGTGCTATCCATTAGAGCTTTATAAGCAACCTTCGCGATCATAACCTTATCTTGTACATCTTCATTCCATCACCAAGACTCCATCTTACTACTTTTAGGCCATTTAAAAATACCCAAGATTTCTTTAGTTACATTCTTTAAATAAGTTGCTACTCTCTCCCACATCTGGTTAGCATCTTCTTCCATTTTTATTCTTCTCCATATATTATTGAATCCCTAAATTGTTCCATCGTATCCCTTTACAGGTTCCACCATCAGACTCTAGTGCACCTCTAAGGACTTCTCATCTTTCTCCAACCCTTAATTATAGGATTCATAACCAATAATCTATGCTAAGCTAACAAGCAAGTGCTAGATATCACCTTATAATGCTTGCAACTAGGTTGATTTCTCCGCCTTATAAGTAAGTAGTCAATTTGAATCTTCGTGGTTCTACTTTTAAAAGTCATCAAGTGTTGCTTGTTTTTCTTAAAAAATGAGTTAGCTATCACCAACTTAAATGCTATCATGAAGTCCAATAAAGCATTCCCATTATCATTCATATCTCCATACTCTATGATCCTATAAATATTTGTCAGAGGTTCCCTCGATATGACCATTAAAGTCTCCTCTCAAAATAACTTTCTCGTCAAAGGGAATTTGCTAAATCACTCCATCTAACTCTTCCTAAAATTGACGCTTAAGTTATTCGTCTAACCCTACTTGGGGTGCATAAGCACACACCATATTGAAAACAAAAGTTTTCACCATAATCTTTACAGACAAAATCCTAACATTAGTCCTCTTTACCCCTATAACATGATGTATAAGTTCCTTGACAACTAAGATACCTACTTCATTCTGTTACATCAAACCCCCTAGATACTAAAATTTGAACTCATTGATCTCTTTTGTTTTAGCTATGGTCTGCTTTGTCTCTTGGATGCATGTTATATGAATCTTATATTTTTCTAAAATCTCCTTTAATTCCAATAACCTCCCTGTATGTTCCAAGAACATATCTACAGTTTATCAACATCCTCTCTTCTCCTAGACCTAAGACTCGCTAAAGGACTACTCATTGCTATATCATCAGAAGTCACTGCCACCCCTCTTACCCAAATACCCAACACCGGCTATAGAAGGCAAGTGCAACAAGTCCTTAAACGACTCTAAGATTACTTGATTATCCAAATAATACAAAAGTGATAAAAAATCAAATATTAGAATATTAAGTGGTGTCAATTAAGCAATATTACTATAAAGCATGTCTAAAGTTTCTTAATATTATGTGGTATCATAAATGTTTTATCAAAAGAAGTAAAAATCCAAGCCACTAGATGTTGACTATCATAAAAATAAACCAAACATGAGAAGCAAAGAACAAAAAGATCAATGAGAAACGTCTGAATTAGAAGAAAACCTAGAAATAAAAGCATCGAAGTAGCCAAAAAAGAGAACACACAACACAAGAAACAAAGAGAAACCAAAATAGTGAAATGTAGATGGCAGCAAAATACAAGCCCATAAATTGCAACTCGAATTTAGAGGAAAAATAAAGCAGACAAGGAAAGCTAAAGAAAATGGACAATGGAAAGTGAAAAGATTGACTTTGGAAGTCTTCTCAAGAAGTATTATATCAGAGTTATAAAGCAAGCAAAGCTGCAAGATCACGTATATACTAATAAAACTTACTTGGTAACCATTAGCATTTTTCAATTACTGAAAATAGAAGAAAACACACAGATTTTAAAAGTGAAGTTTGAAAAACTCTAAATCCCTAAATCCTTCCACTTAATTGTAATAAAACAAATGATTCCACTGAAAACCAAAACAGTTAAAAGCAACAACAATTGAGAAAAATGAAAAACCAAAATCCAAACAAAGAGAGAGATGTACCACAACCAAATAAAGTGAATGTACAGTAAGACAAGTAAGCAAACCAAAATGGGATAACCTCGAAAGGCTATTTTAATCAAAGTAGGATGATCTTAAAAGGTTATTTTCACATGAATTTCGCAGATGATAAGGGAAAGAGAGAAGTGGGTGCTGCATGGTCATATGAAAAAGGACAAAACCAAAGGGAAAAAAAGAAAAAAGCCTCCAGTAGTTGTGATTGTGCGTGTGTGTTTTCTCAATCCCATATAGGTGATGGAAAAGTCATTATAACAACTAAAAACTCAAAGTCAATCTAAAACATGTGTCCATAACACCCAAAGAACTATGGATCAAACTTAGAAATAGCAGGAAACGAATATCAATTTGGGAAAAAAGAAAAATGTCAAGCAGAAACTATCATAAAACACCACCTTTAAAAAAGTAGAATAAGATCTAAAAAGACAACAAAAATTCGAGAAAAGAAACTAACATAGATTTGGGAGCGAGAAAACAATATCTAAACGAAAAGAAAAAATCTTCAACTGCTAACCTAGATCTAAATCTTTTGTAGCTTACTTTGAAAAGTAATGTGTTTAATTCCTGCAAAACTTAGAGAAGCTAATAAAAGCTTTGCAGATATGATAAAGAAACTATTCTAAGAATGAAAAAGAAGAAGATAGACCTAGTTGTATCAAAGCTAAAGAAAAAACCTTCACTAAGAGCCCGAAGGGATGACGAAGAAAATGGATTTGGTATTTCACTTGCAACTTATTAGATCCCGTTTCCAGAGCCTAACATCGGACATGGGATCATGAAGCTTGAGCGTGGAGGGAGGCTTAGAAGTTGAAAAGTAGAAGAAAAATCCTTTGGAAGCAAAGTTTGCCACGACGAATAGATAGGCAAATCCCCTAGGACCCTTCGGGAATTTTACGCCGTGGCGAGCGATTTAACCTTCGCCATAGCGAACCTACGATTTTATTTTTGCCGCGACAATCAATTGGTCTCGCTACAGCGAACTCACCACCTCAACAACAATAAAGAGCTTCGGTTAAAACCTCTTTAGCAAAACCCAAAATTCAAAATTTTCTATCTTACTAAATGCTAACTTAAAAACCATTCAACCACCCTCATCAATTTACTAAAAGACCAAACAAAATGGTTATGAACCTAACCATAAACAATTTCTCAAAATCTTAATCTCATTTCCATAATCGGATACTTTGCGAACACTTGAAGAAATCATAGACAAAATTTTCAAATACATATTTCATTAATATCGAAAATAAGAGTTTTACAAAGCTTTAATGGCATTTCAGGCCACAATACATCAGTTGAGTTCAAGAATCAAAAATATAAAATACACTTGAACTAATAAAACTTGAAATGCGGCTAAAGCCTTAAATTTCCAAAAGTCTAACTTGAAAATACAAAAATATGTCAAATCGAAGTGATGTCGTAACTCTTGACTCAACTTAAATGGATGGCTTAGATCCTCTGGCACAGGCTAGGTACAGAGTACCTGAGCCAGAGGATCTGAGGGCAAAACATCCAAAGTGTGAAGTTGATTCCTACAAATTGACAAACCCAAAGATGGCAGCAGTGGATTGTTGAAGCGATGACTTAGAGGATATCATTGAAGCGATGTGTTGTCAATCCCACTGTAGCCAGCTTGCAAGAAGACAAAGTACTTATTCCTGCAGCTAAACAAATTGAAAATCTTTGAAGTCAGAAAAAAAGAAAGACAGATCATCATTAGCCTTGTAAAAGTTGAGCAATTAGATTTTTTTATATAAGAAAACAATTTTTAATTTCATAATATTAAAAACTTCTTTCAATTTTCAACATAGTTATATTCTTGATCTCAACTTTTCTTTTTCTCTTTTTACCATTCTGATTTGTTAATTAATAATGCTAATGTCTTCACATAAATCTACTATACTTATAGTCTTCAGTTGTATCCAATTCATTTAGACTTAACCTCTTATGGAATTGATGTTAACAAAACAAGTTTTAAGTAAATACTTTTCTACAGATTTGATTCCGTTTCCAACTTAACATATGATTTCAATAAGTGAATTACAATTTTCACATTTCTAGTGATTACGAATAAAATGGCTTTGTAATTGATAAATTTAGTCATAAGATACATGCCCCCATTTAACTACTTACAAATTGGACTTCTTCATTACGTCTACGTTTGTCTGAAATCAGTAATGCCTTTAAATTCTTTCTTTAATGATTCGTAAGTACTTTTTTGACCTCTTTTGTAATGCGCCAACAATTTCATCGTCCTTATGTTTTTGTTTCATTGACTTATCTTCAATTTGTAACAATAATAGTATTAAGATGAAATTTAAAATAAAAAATGTGATAAATGAAGCACTATACTAAAATATAACGAGGATTTTAAGGAGTTTTTCATGATGATTTCTCAACATTATACCTAGATTGTAATTTAATTATAAAAAAGACAAAAATAACAAAATTGAATATTAAAGAACTAATACTGCACACTAAAGTTTGCTAACATCAACCATCAACATGTCTGTATAAAGTTGGAATCCCCCAACAAATTGTGAGTTATGAAAAGGACAAATTAGAGGTGAAATTGTAAGAAGATCCAATCTAATTCTTTAATAGGGATATAAGAACTATAAATTGATAATGTTTGACTAGAATGATAAGATAATAATGCATTTTACTACCATGAGTGATACAATAGGATGACAATTAAGATAACCAAGAACTACATAAATTAAGGAAAAGTTTGGGTCTTTTTTTGTTATTTATTTTTTTTCTATTTTTATTATAAAAACATTAATATATATATATATAGTTGAAATTCGTAATAAAAATTAAAAATAAAGCTCATTTGATTAAGATCTACAATAAAAAATTAAAACAAAAGTTTGTTTAGTTTCATCCTTATGTTTTTTATTTTATTCTTATTATACTATCATATATTAATGTTAATTTTTTAATTTATTTTATTATTTAGCATATAAAATTTTAAATTAATTATTTTTCATAATTGTTAAAATACAAAGATATATATTTAATATAACTATTTCTTTTGTCATATTCATTTACTAACTTATTCTAATAAAGTAATTATTAATCCTTTTGATATACCTACTAATGCCCCAACAAAGTTCACAATAATTAAAAGGTGATTAGCCAATTTTTGCCACATTTAGTAGCTTTTTTTATCCCCATGGCAAATATTTTTTAAGATTTCAAATCTTATGGAGTAATATTAGTAATAAGAAATTGGAAGCCTTATAGTTGTTTCAAACAAAGCTTTTAGTTTTAGAAGTTAAAGTAATATTGATGGACATAATGGGATGGTTCAAAGAAATGAACCAAAAATGGGTTCAGCTACTCTCATGACTAAATATTATTGACCTCACCTTCTTCACCTTCAATCCTCATGGACTTTGCTACTATAGCTTCCTACTCATCTCATCTTCACATTCTTTCACATTGGCCCTATTTGGTAATCAGCGGATTGCATTAGCTGTTAGTTGATTCTATCTATAGTTAACTGACAATGGATTAATTATTAGCCCTGAATTTTTTTTATGATTAATTAAGCATGATTAGATTAATTAGGTAAATTGTGTTAGCATTAATCTAGTTTACATAGCATTAATTAAGGAAGTTAGCATTAATTAAATTGACATTATTAACATGATAGCATTAATGAGTTAGGTGGACTTAATGACATTTAATGTGTTAGTTGAATTAAATGTGTTAGATATGTTAGTTGGGCTTGAGTAAAGGTTTGGGCCTAATGAAAGGAAGAAAGAAGAATAAATGAAATGGGCTTAAGGAAATAAATGAAGAATGGGCTTAAGTTGTAGGTGGATAAAAGAAGGAAGGAAATAAGATGGATATTGGGCTTGGGCTAAGTAAGTTAGTAAGTAGTATAAGAAGAGAAGAGAATAAGTGAGTTGTAGTAGGAAAAAGAAGAAGAAACGAAAAAGTGAGAGGAAAGAAAGAGAGAGGAGTTCGTGGGAGAGGAAAGAAGAAGAAGAAAAGAAAAGCTTGAGTTAGGTTTGATTTTTTCAAGAGATTTAGAGCTTGTTTCAAGAAAGTTCAAGAGTTAAAAGTGTGGAGGAGGATTAGAGCTTCACTTTGATCCAAGAAACCACTTAGTTGGTTGGAGATTAAGGTAAGCCATGATTTTCAAAGTTGAGTTTTGCTTGGGTTTTTGGTTGAGAAAGATGAGAAAGTAGATGGGTATAGTGATTTTGAAGTTGTTTTCATGAAAGAGATTATG
>JAOSBP010000001.1:8604940-8627746 GCA_027563825.1 Erythroxylum mucronatum | reverse complement strand
GTCAGTATAACATGACTTATAGTGGGGAAAGTCATATTTTTCTTGGGTTTATCAAGAGCAGTCAAGGTCTAAGTCTACATCAGTGTATGCTCACCACCAAAGTGAGTCATCAGAGAGTGTCAAGTTTAAGGTCTCAGCATAGGTCAGCGTCTCGGGAACGGGCCTCAGCAGGGCTCACCTCCCGGGACAGTCGGGCTCCGGGAGCAGGGTCCGACATTAATATAGTTGATTTGACCAGTGATAACATCTACTGTTTATTTAAAGACGTTTGATAAAATTAAGGGTTTAGTATTAGCTATTTATGTATAAAATGACTTATAAAGGTATGACTTAAAAAAAGATTTATAAGGACATGCGTATTATATCTTAATATTTTTTTGAATATTCTCATAAGAATTTAGATAGAGTAAAAGAAGCCAACACCACCATTTAAGGCAAAGGTATCTTATTGGGCATTTCTCAATTCCTCATCTGTGCAATTTACTCGATCCTTTTAGTTGTCTTTATGTTTACTTTCAAAGTTAAAGGAAGACAATGATAACTCTTTATATATTCTGACTCAAAATTGATATTAATTCAACTTCAAAATTTAAAATTTAAATAATAAACCTACCATCTCTATCTCCATCTCTATCTCTATTTATATTTATCTCTATCTCTTTGAGTAATTTGTAATAATTTTTTAATGTAATAATCTTTTAGTTCTTTAATTTCTTAGCCACTAGAGGAAAACACTCCTCATATGAGGGTTTTCAAATTCAACATATTGAGTTCAATTTGTCAACCCAGTCAGTTGATTACTAAACATAATTATCAGTAGTTTTATATGATCAAACAACTAAAACCTTTCAATATGCCAAAAAAAGGTTGATAAACCATTTACCAAACAAAGCTATTCTCTTTACTTCAACATCCTACCACCTTCTTTTCAGCTGCTTGATCAAATGTTGTGTCAAAATAAGTTCTAAAAATACCTAGGCTATCTTACTCGCAAGTATACAAGGTAGTTGTAGATGATTACCTATGTTCATCTCCAACGGAGGTGAAATTGGTCCACTCAAATTAATCTTGAAAAAAAATGAAAACAAATGCAATCCTAAATGTTCTATCCCGATTGGTTAAGTAAAGGCTTAAAGAAAATCACACAATTAGACTAAAAAGTAGATTGATTTCACTATAAGCAACAACAGTTTGATTAATCGATGTGGAAACTCTTGATAATTAACTTCACTAATTTAGTCTCCTATGCATAACGAAGGTGAATTAATTGGATAATTGTCTTGCTAAAATTACCAATTGGGCTCTAAAATCAATTCAAATAACAAACTATTCTAACTTTCATATTCGACAAGTTTATCATCCAAATTAATTATTAAACCCAACTAATAATTGCCCACTTAAGTTAATATATTTCTAATTCATAACTTAAGCGTCTATAATTTCTCGTTCTATATTAAACTTCTTCTCTCGATCCTTCGTTTAATACCAAAAAGATGTAAAGTTTGATCATGATATTACATCCAATAAACTCAAAAACTATAGCAATCAATAAGACAATAAAATAGCTCCTTCATCATGCATAATCAATTAAATTAGCTACATTAATCCTCAAGAACAAGTAATCAGCCCATCATAGAATAAACACGATTCATCATCTTCAAATACTTCAATCCCATATTCAACAATGACAAAGAAGTATCAAAGCAATAAAATTTTAAATAAACCAAAATGCAGTATCAGACTTTAACAAGAAACAAGTTCAATAGAGAAGTCTCATAATGTAACAGAGAAATAAAGAAACAGATATAAAACAAAGTAAACAAATAAAGGGTGTTCGAATAAGAGAGTCGGTGGTGGGTCTCTTGCCAATCTCAAGCTCTCTGCATCAGTTCTTGCCTTCTGCCTCCATTTAGTTCTCACCTAGACGATCGAATGCACACACTGGCTTTCATCTCTACTTCCTTTCTCTGCTCTTTCTCTCTTCTTTCTTCTTAGCCAAAGTTCTTTGCTTCTTGGCCTCCTTACCTTCTCTTTGTTCTTTTTGCTCTAGCCTATCGGTCTAGCCTCCTTTAGCCAACTTTACCTTTTCTAGTTATAGCACGAGTCTAGGTTTAGGGTTGTTACGCCGTCAAAACCTGCACTTGTCGGATTTAAAAATGAGTGTAGAATAAGTTGTCATGCCCATGCCTTGGGTGACTCCATTTACATGAATGTTTTTAATTAATTAATGTTACATTCATAATTCAAGTCAAAATTCATTCTTTCATGCATAATTTTTCTTATTTCCATACAACATTCACAAGACAATCCAATTAACATCGACGCAATATTCACACCATTTTCGCTTAATTCATATTGAATTAAATTGCAAGAATTTATAACCAAAATCAAGATATGAATTCAAGCAAAATTTAATAGAATAGACACAACAATAAACTTCTTTCCAACTGCTTCATTAACTCACACTAACTCACTGTTTTAGCTGCCTGATTGGCTTTTGTCCAATAGTCAATAACTTATACCTATGGACACTTCACATTTCCCACTTTTAAGCTTGAATTTCCCTAAGGCTCCCACTGTGAAACCTCGTACTTCCACCTCTGTAAACCCTCCCTTTGCAAGCCTAAACACTCCTCTCATTCGTAAAACCTAGACTCAAGTGATAGGTGATTCTAGACCTAAGCAAAAGCTAATATATTGCCTTCGTAATGAGACACTTGAGCAACAAATAATTTCACCTCCTTTGGAGATTTTAAAGGCTGGAGCAGACAAATGTAAAGCCACATTGCCTGGTTTTTTCATTGATAAGAGGATTGCATTTCTAGTTATGAAGCAATAGGCCTTCAATACCTTGGAAACAATACAAATTGATGGATTTCCTGGTAAACAATTATGATGGCTTTTTGTCTAGATTCCCAAGCTCAAAGGAAGCAAAGTTATCTAAACCATTGCATGTTCAAAACAAGCCTTTACTGCTACAAACATAGAGACCTGGTCTTAAGTTAGAAGATCTCAAATAAGATAAAATTCCTATCTAGATATGTTTGCATGAAGTCCCTCTTGAATATTAGACCACTAGTGGACTAAGCCACCTTGTAAGCTTTATAGGAAGAATAGTAGCTCTGGATCAGTCAACATCAGAAACCAAACATATTAATTATGTTAGGATCTGCATTTTGGTCACTTCACTATCTAACTTACCTGATGTTATACCTTTCATTAGGCTGAATGAGGACTTCGAGCCCATTTAGGATCAATTGAAGGTTACATATGTTTGGAGACCTCAGTTTAACAATAAGCAACTATGGAGACCAACAGGGTAAGTTTTTAAGATGGTTAATCATTAGGAATTGATGGAGATGAACAATGAGTAGAATGAATAAAATGAAGAGATTGTAACTGATGTTCTTGTTGCAATAGACAAAGTTATAAGTAATTTAAGTAATGAAGTGCAATAAGGGAATTAACAGTTTGATGATTCACAGATGCTTACAAAGGATATTTAAGACACTATGGAGAATTACTCTATTAAAACACCTGGTAAGAAAATCCAACAACAAGAGTAGAAAGATCAGGAGTTTTAGACTGTGGCTAGAAGAAGATATAACAGGAAAAAGAAACTCTCCCCACGGGAGACTAGCTTATGAACATTTTTTTTGTTAAATCAGAAGAAATTTATAAATAAAAGAAATATGTACAGGAAAGGTTTACAGAATCCTACAAGAAACGCTTGACCAAAGAGACCCAAAATAGCAAATCAACAAGAACCCAGCTAAAAACCAGCAATCATCGCAATACAATACAAAACCAATACTAATCAGTCAAATGCTTGCAAACTGACAAAACACAAACTACTCCAATCCCAACCGCATAGAGCAAATAAAACAAGGCACATGGCTGAACCATGGTTGCCCCTAGGGTACCCACTGACACTGCACAGGCCTTATGAGGGAATGGTAGAGAAGGCTGGAATGCTTGGAGGCTTCTGATCCTCTTGACTTTGCAGCTGCTTCTGAGGAAACTAATAAAACTATGGTGACTGTGCTGCTGCCGTTGCTTGAGGAACTCCTAACTGGTGCTGAAGATGTGAAACAAAGGGAGGAAGACAATAGTATGCTCTCAAACCACGGGGGAAGCTGCTGAGACTGACCTCCCCAAAATTCCATGCTAAGACCTGAAATAAAAAGCTGCAAAAGAAAGTTAGAAATTAAAAGCCTCTCCCACCCTTACCAGTCCTTAGTGTTTGCTCTGAGTTGCTCCTGAACTAGAGTGAGCACTTTGGCTTTCAAGCCGTCCACGCCCATAGCTTCATCCTTAAAGGTCCTAGCATTTCTTTCTTTCCACAAAAGGTACACGGCCACTGATAAGAAGCTGATGATCAATGATATAAATTTGCAAATATAAAGTGACTATTACTGGTATTTTGGAAACTATAATGAGAAAGGAGAATTGCAATTTACTGAATTATTTTCCACCTCATTGGTAAATCATCTATAATCATACTTGTCATCCTAATGGAAGGGTGATCATCATATATGATTCTAATGCTTTAATTGTTTGTTCATCTAACATCATAGTTCAGATGGTGCCCCTATAAGTCTATATGGGATCTCTCAATCAACATTTGTGCATTACATTCATATATGCACATTAAAGATGCTTTTTGTGGAATCAAATTAACGATACAGTTGCTTTAATTAATGTACCTTGGATGCTTTCAGGTGATTTCAACACCATTTTGAAAATAGAGGAAGCAGAAGGATTAAGATCAATATGTAGTCTTTGCACAGAACATGGTAAATGTCTAGATGAAGCTCAATTCATTAACATTCCCTTGAGTGGATATTTCTATACTTGGATTAATATGCAAACTAGTCCTCACCTAATCGGGAACAAACTCGATAGAAGTGTTGCCAATCTAGGTTGGATGTCTGCTTTCCCCAATTGCTTTTCCAAGTACTCAAGCAATTATTTACATCAACGCTCAAATTCCTTTATTGTTATTGCCCTTGCTTCGCCCTAGCACATTTTTTGTTTTCTCCAACCATCCAATTATGTTCAACAATTTCCTTTTAAAGTTAGCTAAAGTTGAAGAAGGAAATTGGAATCCCTTGAGATCCAATATTAGAGGCACCAAACAATATATCTATACAAGGAAGTTGCACCTCATTAAGCTAGAAATGAATTCGTTATATAAAGCTAACATTGGCAATACTTATCACCTTATCAACATTGCTAAGAGAGAGTTAGATAATATACAGTAAGCAATATACATCAATCCTAACTTTTAGATTCTACAGATGAGGGAAAGAGAAGCTTTACGCAACTACACACAAGCACTCCTTTATGATTTTTCTCTTATGAAACAAAGAGCCAGGCTTGATTGGTTGAAAAATGGTGATAGAAACACTGCAATTTTTCATAAAGACATTGTTTCAATAAAAGCTCGAAACACACTTCTCCAAACCTTTCCTTAAACAAAATTTGAAAGATACTATTTTACTTCAAGATGCACAAATCTTATATAGACCTGTTTCTTTATAGGAGATCAAAAATACAGTCGCTTCACTTCACCTCACAAGGCTCTTTAACCAAATGGGTTCAATGTTAATTTCTTTAACAAAACATGGTCCCTCACTAGTAATTTGATTTTAGAAGCTATTTTGGAAATTTTCAACAACGATGCACTACTAAAATAAATCAACAGGACTTTATAAAACCTTTGTTCCAAAGAATGGTGAATTGAATCAATTCTCTAATTTTCAACCTATTGCTTGTTACAATTCTATTTATAAAATAATCTCTAAGATCATTGCTCAAAGGATTAAAGGAATACTCCACAAATATATCAGTTCCACCCAGGATGCTTACATACCTAGTAGAGTAATTGGAGATAACATACTTATTCTTCAAGAGCTCATCAGTAGTTACTCCAAGAAGAAAAGTAATATCAATTGTTATATCAAAATTAATCTTAGAAAGGCATGTGAGTGTGTGACAATGTTAATTGAGACTTCATAATCAACAACATATTTCATGCTATAGAATTTCCAAAACCTTTCATTCATTGGATTGAACAATGTATGATGACATCTTTATATAGAATTCTAATGAATGAACAACCCACCAACTTCTTTAAAAGTTGTGAGGGAATTCGAAAAAGGAGATCCATTATCTTCTTACATCTTTGCTTTTGTCATGGAGGCTCTTCTTAAGATATTTGTGAGGGTTGTTGAAAGAGCAAAAGGCTTCAAATATCACTCAAACTGTAGGAAATTTAAGCTAACCAATCTTTTTATTTTACAGATGATCTAATATTATTATCCAAAGTAGATGCAATCTCTACATCTACCTTAATGAAAGCTCTAGAAATCTTTTAAAGATCATTTGGTGTGCAGGTGAATTGTTCCAAAAGCAACATCTTTCTCTCAAGAAGTGCTGCTAGTAGAAACCAATTGATTTCATCAATCACTAGATTCAATCAACAAGAACTCTCAATGAAATATCTAAGCATTTCCATCTCTTCTCATAAAGTGAGAACAAGAGATTTCAATGATCTTTTTGACAAAATTCAATCCAGAATCTCATTTTGGAGCTCCAAGCACCTTTAAATAGTAGGAAGAGTTCAATTGATTGCCTGAATTCTGAATTCTATTAATAAATACTGGGATGCTCACGTAGCATTTCCAAGATGCATTATCAAAACCATTGATAAGTTTTTTAACAATTTTCTTTGGTTTGGTAGCATGTAAAGAACCTACAAAAGCAAGATGAATTGGTGTGAAATTTGTACTCCCAAGAATCAAGAAGGTCTTTGCATATGCTCCCTCAAAACCATGAATACCATCTTACTCACAAAAGACTTATATATGATAAACAATCACTTTGGTGCAAATGGATCCACACTTACTTCTTTAAGAACATAAGCATTTGGGCTCTAAATATTAAACACTCCCCCTTATCCACCTTAAAAGCAATTATGAAATTGAGAGAAATTATTTAAGGTTGACTTCATTACACTAGTACGGAATGGGGAATCTGTCAGCTTTTAGTATGGCAACTGGCTCTCAATGCATCATCTTATCAATGTCATTGAATTTACATCTCTTAGGACATCAATTCAACTAAATGCCTCAATTGTAACAACCCTATCTGATAAGGAGATCTTTCAACAATCATCATTGTCTAGATCTCTTATAAATGAAAATTATAAGACTTACATTAGTGCTGATGAAGACAAATACATTTGGAGGCATACCAATGATGATAAGTTCTCTAATTTGTTCTGCAAGAAGCTAATCTTTAGAGATATTCCTACTGTGCCTTGGAGAGCAATTTGGTCTAGTTACCTTAATCCTCGGGCTGCCATCATCCTTTGGATTAAAATGAAAGATAAGTTAAAAACTACTGACAAAATTGCTAGATACTTGCACCTCACCAATTGGTGCTCACTCTAATAAGAGATTGAGGAAAATGCAGACTATCTATTCTTTAATTGCAACTATATCAAAGGAATATCGAAAGCACTCCTTAGAAGATGTTTAATAACTAAGGAATTAGATAGCCTGAGTAATATTAGAGCTTGGTACTCAACTAGCAAATGTTCCAACAATATTGCTTATAAATGCTTCTCGTTGGTTCTTTCATCTATAGTCATAGCAACATGGGATGAAAGAAATAACATAATCTTTCAGGACAAGTGTCTCTCTATGGAAAAGTTCTATAAGCAACTTATACAACACATCAAACTCCGAATCAACATACAAAAACAAATATTTCAAGATGAGCAATACCTTCTTTCCTTTTGGAATATCTAGCTTCCGATTCCTTTTAAGTCCTATCTTGTAATTCTGTATGGTCACTAATCTACGGTGGCATTTAGTATTAAATTTTGGATGTTCACCTTATTTGCCTTTTCAGGCGTGATATATTTCTTCTTTTTTTTTAAAAAGGTCTTATTAATGTGAAAAAACCTGATTCAAGTGCCCGTGATCAAGATGAAGAATTTGAAAACAATGTGCTAAAATGGGTTTGAAATAACTTAAACAATGTGGCAACTTAGCTACAAGTTGGAGAAACAATGAGTTCCAGGCAATAATTCACAAGTACGATTTACCATAAGTATAAAAGGAATGTGAGGCTGCACACTTGTCTCCACCCTAAACAAGAAACAAGCATGATTATATGAATATGACAACATCATTATATTCTAGTAATTTTGAGAAGCATCTTTAGCATTTAAAAATTAACAGGTTGACGGTCGTCATAATTTGCTTGTCTTCACGAATTCAAGTTCATGACTATTTTTGCAATATATAAAGCCATGCCATTAAAATCAGGGACTAGATCTTCTCTTCTAACAACTCGATATTGTTTTATAA
Organism: Erythroxylum mucronatum; assembly: GCA_027563825.1. Lineage (NCBI taxonomy): Eukaryota > Viridiplantae > Streptophyta > Magnoliopsida > Malpighiales > Erythroxylaceae > Erythroxylum > Erythroxylum mucronatum. The sequence goes on along the minus strand of JAOSBP010000001.1, from coordinate 8,619,365 downwards.
GTTTGGCACATAATTTGATATAATTTTTGCTATAAAATAACATTGTACCATGACAAAAATAACATAATCCTGGAAACGGAGAAGGAATGTCACGGCAACTGATATTGACTTATGTTCTTGTGTGACAGGATTCACAGTTTATTTAAGCTTTTTACCTTAAAGTATGCTTCTCATGCGCTAAAATTTTAGCCTACTGTTCACGGTGGGGTTGCTGTTGCAGCAGATAATCGTAAAAGCCACCACTCGCTCGCTCTCCTAGCTTCTTGTACTTGTTTTTTAAAACCACATCTCCAAATCAATCCCTTTCTCTCTTTAAAGTAAACCCCTGTCTATCTCTATCGCGCACACTTGCATACGTAGTAACAATGGGGGCTTCTCTGCCTCCCAAAGAGGCCAACCTCTTCAAGCTCATCGTTGTAAGTTTCCATTGTCTCCAGTTTTATTCCTATATGTATATCTTAAGTGTGTGTATATATAAAGGTCGCTGCTTTGTTACTACCCATTTGTCACTTTTGGATCGTTGTAGTTCAATTGCTTCGTTTTACCAGATGATATCCGAGTCTCGTTTGGTTGCTTTTTAGCAGGGTTGAGAGTTTGATTCACTTGGTGCAATTTGTGCCAACTGAAGCTATCCACAGTCCAGAATTTTCTGGTCTTGAGAGGTTTCTCATTTGGAATACGATGTTTTGGGTGTAGGTTGGAGCCTTATTAGCTTTTGGAGCTTGAAATGTTGCATTTTGTCTTCTTTCCTGGAAGAAGGGCCTGTTAAATGGGGTCTTCTTTCAACTGAGAATTTTGAAGAATTCTTCTGTTCTTTTTCCGCTAGGGAATAGAATCTTTTTAACATTTTTCATTTTGAAATTAATTGGAATTCTCTTAGTAGATAACACACGTAAGAATGGACATGCTCTCGAAGTTTATTTTTCGGGCTTAAGCATTTTGGTGAATTCTAATATACTCTGCATATGTGATGGTGCCATTTAGTGCCCAGTTTTGATGTCTGATTTTTGCAGAAGTTGGTGTTTATATATATATATATATAACGCTTTGCTTCGTTCTTGTTTATGAGCCTCTGACAAATAGTTTGAATTATGGCAATGTTTCGGTTATTTTAGCGTTATGCTTTTATTATTGTTGAAATTTTATTGGTGGTTAACAATTTTTCTTTCTTTCTTTCAATCACTGCAGAAATCATATGAAACTAAACAGTACAAGAAAGGATTAAAGGCAGCAGATGCTATCTTGAAAAAGTTTCCAGAGCATGGAGGTACTCTTATGCCATCTGATTTTAGTTCCTCCTTTTTCTTTTAAAAAGATAGGCTATACTTCGAACAATTTGTTGTTGCCAAAATGCCTTTTATCAGATGTAAATTCACTTGTTTTCAAAGTCTATCTTGAATGATGAATTCCAAAGTTTTTGTACAAATTTCTGCATTTGGGACTTTGAGTTCCTTGCTATGTTGTGGGTACTTAATATTGCATGTAAGGAAAGGAGTTTTTATGATTTATGTGAGCTAAAAAATACTTTAGATAATTTGTACAAAAGATTCAAGTCACTGAAGGGATCAAAATTTAAGATGTCCTAGTTTCAGAAGATGGATCATGGAACATATTGAGGTGATGATTTCCATGGTTTGTTTTTGTTAGATTGTTGATATTTGTGACCAGACATGACATCAGGCTATGTTGCTATGTTGTGGTTGTGATAAGATTCAGTTTGCCATCTTTCGAATAATCTATAATGTAAAATGCTTTATTGAACTATTTATTCTCCTTTATTATCTATAGTAGGAAGTCTTAATTTTATACGGCTCTACTATCTTATTCTAAAATTTTCATTTCTTAGATTCAACCTGCTTTTGCTTACTCTTTATCATCATTTTGTTTGTTTATGTACTAGAAACTTTGTCAATGAAGGGACTGACATTAAACTGCATGGACCGAAAGTCAGAGGCATATGAACTTGTTCGGTTGGGCTTGAAGGTTTGAATATTCTCAATGATCACGTGTCTTCTCAATTTATTTTTTTCTTTTTTGGACATTCTTAGCTCAAGGTGATGATTTATTTTTGTGTGTTTGACATTCTTAGCTTTCATTGTGATGATTTATGCTTGTGTGGTTGGTGCAGATTGACCTCAAAAGTCATGTTTGTTGGCATGTTTATGGCCTTCTTTATCGATCTGACAGAGAATATAGGGAGGCCATAAAATGCTATCGAAATGCGTTAAAAATTGATCCAGAAAATATTGAAATACTACGAGACCTCTCACTCTTGCAGGTATGCATTACCCAAACCTTTACGTTTGGTTATATGCAAACTCTGATGAACATTTTTTGCAACAATGTCAATAACTTGTGTTAACAAGGGTCTTCACATCAAACATTTTCTGTGCAACTAAAATGTATTTGTATTCAATAATAATTTGGATATGGTATTGAGATCTAGAAGTTTGTTAACCCTTAGCATGGATATTAGATCCCCCATCATTAGATTTGACCTAGTGTATATAGTCACTGGAGTTTAAATAAAGATTAATGCTACATATAATCACTTGGACGAGCAAAAGGCAGTGAAATTTACCTCAGAGTTCCACTGTGTGCTTCATAGTTTTATAAAATTTGATTGCTTTACAAAATGCCTTTTCTTTATAGACCTTTTTTAACACGTTATAAATCTTTGATTTGTAGGCACAAATGCAAGATTTAACTGGATTTGTGGAAACTAGACAACAACTTCTAACCCTCAAACCAAGTCATCGCACGAATTGGATTGGCTTTGCAGTGGCGCATCATTTGAACTCAAAGTATGATCTGATATTTGCATTAAGCAGGCTAATTATTCTAGTTTTCCTTATAGGTCATTAAATTCTTCATCTACTTTGTGATGGACTTTTTAATGATATTGTCCTGGCTTGCAATTTGCAATCTTCAACCAATTTCATATGTAGTCTATGCTGAAAGTAGTTTCTTTTTGTAGACCTCCATTGATTTGCATATTAGTCTGTCATATCTATCTTTAGACTAATTTTCTCTTCTTTTAGTCAAGTGTTTTTCTTTTCTGCAAATGGAATAACAATTTTAGCCTAGGTTTTGTTTAACTCTGAAGGGTCTTTGTTCTCTGATAGTCCTTTGAAAGCAATTGATATTTTGGAAGCATATGAAGGAACATTGGAGGAGGACTACCCTCCAAACAATGAACGATGTGAGCATGGGGAAATGCTTCTGTATAAGGTACCTATCATGTTTTTGCTACTAGACTTTAATATGCACAGAAGAGGTAGCTTCTTGCACATCTGTGTCTTGTTAAGTTGGGAACGTGCATTCATGTCTGAAAGGTTAATATTCTTAAGCTTCTTAGTGAAGTTAGTGACTGATTGTAAGCTGTATGTAGTAGGTTTTGGCTATACCCAGCTTATTTTTTCTCGATTAGAATAGGATTGTTGGTGCTTGTCAAAATAAGATTGTTTCCATAGGTTTTCTAGGTTAAACCACCATATGCTTTTTCAGAAAATTAAGACTTTTGAGCGTTTTATGTATGATCTTTTACTTTCATCTTTATTTTTTTTTTCAGATCTCATTACTAGAGGAGTGTGGCAAGCTTGAGGAAGCACTTGAGGAGTTGCATAAGAAAGCATCAAAAATTGTAAGTGCGTATTTAAATTTTCCTTGGTGAATTCATAGTTGGAATCTCTGGATATGATCCACCTATTGATTATTACTTATCAACTACATCTAATGCAGGTGGATAAATTGGCTTTCAAAGAACAACAAGTGTCTTTGTTAGTGAAGCTTGGTCAACTTGAAGAAGCGGCTAAATTGTACCGGGTGCTACTTTCGGTGAATCCTGACAATTATAGGTGATATGATACTCCTTACATTTTGACTTTGAAAAGTTAACAGAATGTCACAGAAACTGTGAGATCTTTGATGGAGTAATACATGAACAGAAACTGAAATTCTTCTCTACACTTTTCATATATTGAATACACTAATATATGCAGAGTCATTTGTCCTATTTTAGGAAACAATCAGCCTGTATAGGAAACAATCAGCCTAAATAAATGAAAGATTACAATTAACCTAAATTAGTAAATCATAATCACAGCTATTAATCAGATGTTTGCAAGTATATCAAATCTCCTAGAAGATAAAATATTCTAATTTTCTAACACTCTCCCTCAAGCTTGAGAATAAATGTTATCCATTCCCAGCTTGCTAGTAATGTTCGGAAAAGTTAAGCTGTCCAGTCTTTTTGTGAACATGTTTGCCATTTGACCATTTGTAGGAACATAAGGTATATAGATCAATCCACTTTCAATCTTTTCCTTGATGAGTTGTCGGTTTATTTCAACATGTATTGTTCTGTCATGTTGAACTGGATTATGTGCAATGCTTATAGCAAACTACTTGTCACAATACAACTTCATAGGTCCATGCTAATAAAGGATTGAACCCATAAGGATTTGCGACCTATTAGGATTTGGTTATGTTGTCATATACCCATTAGGATTTGTTTCTATTTTATTTTATTTTAATTTTCCTAGTTAGGCAGGTTTTCTTGTCCAGCGAGAAAAAGAAATAAGTTAGCTTTAGAAAAGGATTTCAATCAATCCTTTTCACACTAGAATTGGGACTCTCATGTGTCACTTTAGGGGTATAAAAGGGAGGGTTAACAGATGTTTTGGGGAACCAAAACATTGCCTTTAATAAAACCTTCTGCAGGAAATTTTCCTTAGAGAAACTATCTCTCTCTTGTTCATTAAATCCTAAGTTTTAACCTAAAATCTCTATTTAACTCCTTCTGCTCTGTCAACTGGTATCAGAGCTTTAAATCCAGTTTTTTCCTGGATTTCTTCCCTGGTGCCTTGCCTCAGTTTTGTTTTTGTCCCACACCCTCCAGCCCATCTTTCAACTGATGGCGTGGTGGTTGCTGTGGTGTTTAGGGGTGATGGTTGAAGTTTTGTAAAATCTGGAATTTCCCGAATCCAAACAAATAGGCAGATTGTATGGTGAATTCCGGACAAACGGCTTAGAATTTGAAGGTGATTCTTGAGACAAAATTGTAGAGCAGGATGTGGGCTACAACTTTGATGAAGGAAGTTTTTCAATCAAATCAATGGTTTAGAAGGTATGGCTGATTTAGTTTGGATGTGTCTGGAAAGGTGTGGCAATGGGTAAATTTAGACAGGCGAATTCGAACACGTTTTCTGGGTGATTGGTTGAAGCAAATAGGGTCAAATTATATGCCAAATTGAAGTTCAAGATGTGAACTACAATCTTGAAGAAGGAAGTTTTGTGAAAAGATGAACGGATTAAAAGATATGGAATTTCTCGTATGGGTGGTTTTTCTGGGAAAGGAAAAGGCTGAAATTGCGGGACTAGATAATCAGACGATATTTCTAACTCGTTTTTTGGGCTCACGGCTGAACGGAATTGGATGGAATTATATGTCAAATTGAAGTTCAAAATGTGAACTACAACATTAGTGAAGGAATTTTGTCGAAATGATAAGCAGAAAAAAAGATATGATTTTTCTTATTTTGGTCGTTCTGGTTAGGAATCTGGGCGGATTTTCAGGAAATGATGCAAAAGGGGCTGACGTGATGAATTTGACTGAAATGGAAGATTAGATGAATGGAAGGAAATGATAAGGTGAATAAGGAAAGATAATTGAGTGTTTTTGGACTACACACAAAACCTAATTGATAGTTTTTGGAAACTAACAAAACCCAATTAAAGATGATAATTTGCAAAAGCAAATCTCTCTCACGATTTGAATTTGATAATTTGCCTTTTCTTTTGAGAGATTACACATGTATATATGGGAAAAACGAAAATGAATGGCCTGTTGGTTGGCTACATGAACCGTCCTCTCAACAGGTCATAAACACACAATTTAACTCTCCTACATAGGAAAGTTACACAACAATAATTGAAGCTAAATAAGTCTGAATTAAAACCATCATAAAACCGACATAAAAATGAGTAATTAAATGTTTTTAGGCTGAGCTTTTGGGCTTCAAATTAGGCTTGAAGATCATCAAAGAGTGCAGCACAAGTTGGCCTTCTCAACCGAACAAGCTCCAGGATTTTGGCCCTCAAAAATCACACATTTGTGAGTCCCAAAAGGCCTCAACAAGACCTGTAGCTTTAGGATTAGATTAACATCTTCTTCCTCAAGCTCTTCATCAATCGAATCAATGTCACCTCCATCACTTGCACTAGAAGTAACCGGACCAAGGCCCATGTTGGCAATGTCTTCATAAACTTGGCTAGATGGACCTCCATCATTCTCCCCTCCTTCAAAGCTTTCATTATGGGCAGCCTCATCAACCGGATTGGAACTCATTGTGTCTTCCACATACTTGTTCAAATCACAAACATTGAAAGTGTTAGAAGTCTTGTAAGTGTTTGGCAAGTCTACCTTATATGCATTTTGGTTGATTTTCTTGAGAATCTTGAACGGTCCCTCGGCTCTAGACATCAATTTGTTCTTCCTCTTGGATGGAAATCTTTCTTTCCTCAAGTGTACCCAAACTTGGTCACCTGCGTTGAAGTCCACCAAAGTCTTCAACTTGGCTTGTTTCTTGTAGGCTTCATTCTTCTTCTCTATGTGAGCTTTAGCTTTGGCATGGAACTTGACAATTTCCAAAGCTCTATCCTTGGCCTTCGCATTAAATGGAATCCTAGAACTAGCCATGCTCAAATCAAGTGGAACAAGAGGATTAACACCATAAACTAATTCAAAAGGAGTAAAATTTGTGGTCTTACTCTTTGAACTATTATAGGCAAATTCGGCATGAGCAAGCAAGCTATCCCTCCTCACCTTTCCCTTCAATAAACTTCTCAAAAAGTTGCCAAGACTTCGGTTTACCACTTCAGTTTGGCCATCCGTTTGAGGGTAGAAAGCCGTGCTAAACTTCAAAGTAGTTCCTAGTCTAGCCCACAAACGTCTCCAAAAATGGCTCAAAAACTTTACATCTCTATCACTAACAATACTCCTAGGAATTCCATGGAGTTTTACAACATTTTAAAAGTACAAGTTCATTACATGAGATGCATCATTAGTTTTGTTACAAGCAATAAATGAGCCATCTTTGTGAATCTATCTACTACAACCATAATGCTATCATGATTTCTCCTAGTTCTTGGCAAGCCAACAATGAAGTCAATACTTACATCTTCCCAAGGAGAATTAGGAATCGACAATGGCATGTACAGACCATGAGCTCTAGTTGTCATTTTGGATTGCTGGCAAGTCTTGCAACCCTCAACCAACCGAGTGACTTCCTTCCACATCTTGGGTCAATAAAAATTCTTACGAGCCCACTCATAAGTCTTGTCTCTTCCAAAGTGACCGGCTAAGCCTCCGCCACTGACTTCTTTCAAGATAGCTTGTCTTAAAGAACAATTAGGAACACAAAGAGCATCAAGTTTGAAAAGGTAACCATCATGAATGACAAAATCCCTAAATGCACCATCTTTCCTAACTCTCTTCCAAATCTCACCAAACTTACTATCTCCCTCATACAAGTTCCTAATGTCTTCAAAACCTGTTACATGAGCATGCATAGTACTAAGAACTTCATATCTCCTAGACAATGCATCAGCCACAACATTACTTGGACCATCCCTATACTTCACTACAAAATCAAAGGATTGCAAGTATTCAACCCATGATGCATGTCTTCTACTGAAATTAGATTGACTTTGAATATATTTCAAAGCTTGATGATCAGTATACAAGATGAAAGAATTTGCCAACAAATATGCACTCTAATGTTTAAGTGCACGGACCAAAGCATAGAATTCAAGATCATAAGCAGAATATTTTCTCCTAGTGTCATTTAACTTTTCACTAAAGAATGCTACTGGTCTACCCTCTTGACTCAAAACAGCCCCTATTCCTACCCCACTAGCATCACACTCTAATTCAAAAGGCAAGCTGAAATTAGGCAAGGCTAAAACCGGAGCTTTGGTCATGGCATTTTTCAAAGAATTAAAGGCAATTGTGGCTTGAGGAGTCCACTTAAATAAACCTTTTTTCATGTAATCTGTTATAGGACTTGTGATTGTACTAAAACCCTTGATGAACCGCCCATAGAAAGAACAAAACCCATGAAAACTCCTAACTTGAAACAGCTTGCTAGGAATTGGCCATTCTACAATTGCTTTCACCTTGGCCAGATCCATACTAATCCCATCTTTTGACACTACATAACCCAAAAAACTAATGGTGCTATCACAAAAATGACATTTCTCCACATTTGCATATAATGATTCGCGGTCCAAAACCCCAAAGACAAGCCTCAAATGAATGCAATGCTCATGTAAACTAGTACTATAGATCAAAATGTCATCAAAGTAGACAACCACAAATTTGTTGAGAAATGGTTTAAGTAACTCATTCATCAACTTCATGAAAGTGGAAGGTGAATTGGAAAGTCCCATGGGCATGACTAACCATTCATAGAGTCCTTCCTTTATTTTGAATGCCGTCTGCCATTCATCACCTTCTCTCACAATGATTTGGTGAAATCCATTTGCAAGATCAAGCCTAGTGAACACTGTAGCTCCATGTAACCGGTCTAGCATATCATCAAGTCTTGGAATAGGAAATCTGTACTTGATGGTAATCTTGTTGACGGCTCTCGAATCGATAACCATCCTCCATTTGCCATTCTTTTTAGGAACAACAAATGCAGCGACCACACATGGTGACACACTCTCTCTAATGAAACCCCTCTTTAACAACAATTCAACTTGCTTTTACAATTCATCATTTTCTTTTGGGCTCATCCTATAGGAATGTTTATGGGGAATTTGGGCTCCGGGAGTGAAATTGATTTCATGTTGGATGGTTCTAAGAGGGGGCAGGCCGTTGGAAGTGTTTTGGGAAAAACTCTCTCAAACTCATTGATTAGAGATTGTACCTCACTAGGAATGGGGTGGCTCGGTTTGGGCTCATCATCTATGTCAATGGGAATGTAACTAGGCAGCTCCTCCATGATACAACTTTTCTCCTCATTGGAAAGCAATCCAATGGCTCCAACTTCTCCTTTCTCCCTCCTCTTTTCGGGCAGCAAAGGTTTGAGCAAAATCTTCTTACCACCATGGAACAATGTGTAAGTATTTGCTCCGTTGATGATGGACATCTTTATCAAACAACCAAGGCCTCCCAAGAAGTAAATGGCAAGCCGTCATAGGAATAACATGGCAAGAAACTTCATCTTCATATTGCCCAATAGCAAATGGAACAAGGCACTTATTTGTTACCTTAATATCATGCTTTGAATCTAACCAAGTCAGTGTTGACAGGCTCGGTTTCAAGACACAATTTATCAACCATTTCACTAGCAACAATCCACTATCTATCACAACTTCAGACAACTTATTTTTTGTCAAACACCTAGAATGAAACAAAGATTTCCTCCTCCAATCTTCTTTACTTTTTTCACAATTCAAGACTCTCAACAAGACAAGCATTTCTCCATCTAACACATTTGCATCACAAACAAGAGCATTTTCTTCATCATCCAAATCTGGTCGTGGCTCATCCTCAACAAAATCAGCATGATACAACTCATTCTCAATTTCCTCAATCTCTTGAATGGTCATAACTTTTCTAGTAGGACACTTGGTTTGAAAATGGCCATATCCTTGACGTTTGAAGCATTTTAGGTGGTTTTTGGATATACTTTTGTTAGGTGGGACAGATTGGGTGTTTCTTGGTGTGTATGGAGTGTTTTGAGCATTTGAAGTGGATTTAGGTGGTGGAGTGTAGGCCGGTTTAGATGGGGCAGAACTTGAGGCATTATGTTGGCTTGTTTTGGATGGTGGAGTGTAATTTGATGGGGCTAAGGAATATTTGGGCATGAACTTGTTTGGACAGTTGTTTTTAAGGTAAGTTTCACTTTTTAAAGCCAATCTTTTCAACTCAAAGAGAGAATCATAAGAGTAGAATTTTACCATGTCTTGGATTTCTTGTTTTAAGCCCTTGAGAAATCGTCCCATGGTGTATTCCTCAAACTCCATGCTGTATTGCTTTATGGTTTTGTTGTCTTGCTTTAGGCTCAACATTTGATCAATCAACTTTTGCTTATAGTGTGGAGGCAAAAACACAACATCCATCTCGTCCTTCATTCGGTGTCATTGACTAATCCGTGGCCTAACTTCTCTAACTCTCTTCTTTTGTAAATTCTCCCACCAAAGGGCAGCATGCCCTTTTAGCCTCATAGCAACAAGCTTCAATTTCTTATCCTCAGTCACTTCTCTCAATTCAAAGGCCCTCTCAATAGCATATACCCATTCAAGGTAAGCATCAACATCAATCTTACCCTATAATTTTGGTAATTTAACTTTGAAATTGAAAAACTCTTCTTGCCTTGCACCACGGATTGTGGTTGGTAAATTCCTTGCTGTTCTTCCTACTCCATGAAAAAGCCCTCTTCCTCTTCCTTTAATAGCTCCTCTACGGCCTTCTACTATTAGTTGGCCGACCACTCCAAATTCTTCATCAATTAAATTTTCTTCAATGGGATTGTGAGTCATCAAAGGGGAGTGTTGTAGTAGAGTCTCCAAGGACTCGTTTTTGGCTTTGAGGGCCTCCATCTCTAGCCTCATCCTCTCAAACGCGGCTGGAAAGTCTTGTGGATTTTCGCTAGACATAGATGAATGATTTTTTAGGGTGTTTGAATCGTTGGACATGGAAAGGGGCTGGGGAAAGAAAAGGATCAGGATTTAGATTGGCTCTGATACCAAATGATGGAGTGGTGGTTGCTGTGGTGTTTACGAGTGATGGTTGAAGTTTTGTAAAATCTGGAATTTCCCAAATACAAACAAACAGACAAATTGTAAGGTGAAGTTCTGACTAACGAATTAGAATTTGAAGGTGATTCTTAAGACAAAATTGTAGAGCAAGATGTGGAGTACAACTTTGATGAAGGAAGTTTTTCAATCAGATCAATGTTTTAGAAGGTATGGTTGATTTAGTTCGGATGTGTCTGGAAAGCTGTGGCAACAGGTAGATTTAGATAGGCAAATTTGAACACATTTTTTGGGTGATTGGTTGAAGCAAATAGGGTCAAATTATATGTCAAATTGAAGTTCAAGATGTGCGCTACAATCTTGAAGAAGGAATTTTGTGAAAAGATGAACGGATTAAAAGATATGGAATTTCTTGGATGGGTGGGTTCTGGGAAAAAGGAAAAGCTGAAATTGCGGGACCAGATAATCAGATGATTTTTCTAGCTCATTTTCTGGGCTAACAGCTGAATGCAATTGGGTGGAATTATATGTCAAATTGAAGTTCAGAATGTGAACTAAAACATTGGTGAATGAATTTTGTTGAAATGATGAGCAAAAAAAAAGATGATTTTTCTTCTTTTGGTCGTTCTGGATTAGGAATCTGGGCAGATTTTCAAGAAATTATGCAAAAGGGGTTGATGTGACGAATTTGACTGAAATTGAAGATTAGATAAATGGAAGGAAATGATCAACCGAATAACGAAAGATAATTGAGTGGTTTTTTGACTACACATAAAACCCAATTGACAGTTTTTGGAAAATAACAAAACCCAAATAAAGATGATAATTTGCAAAAGCAAATCTCTCTCACGATTTGAATTTGATAATCTGCCTTTTCTTTTGAGAGATTGCACATGTATATATAGGAAAAACAAAAATGAATGGCCTGTTGGTTGGCTACATTAACCGTCCTCTCAACAGGTCATAAACACACATTTAACTCTCCTAAATATGAAAGTTACACATCAATAATTAAAGCTAAATAAGTCTGAATTAAAACCATCATAAAAAAGTAATTAAATGTTTATTGATCTCACAACTCAGCCTAATTTGACCAGGACTTGGGATGAGCTATTGGGCTTCAAATTAGGCTTGAAGATCATCAAAGAGTGCATCACAATTTTGTAACATCCCGTTCCCATACTAAAGGGTAGAACCCAAAAATTTGATATTTGTGAGATTAAAGAGAGATTTAGAAAAATGCATTTCATGCTTATGTATAATATAGCATACACACACACACACACGTGAATAGTGGTTTTTACACATGAAAATAATTGTTCTTTCACTCATTTGACATTCTTTGGGTATAATTGTTTATAAATGTGATTATATTTGGAATTGTGAATTATATATGTGAAAAATTGATTTGGGGAGTATATTTATTTACTCAAAAATTTTGGTGAAAATTTGGAAATTTTCTAAAATTTAAGGGTATTTTTGGACTAGAAAAAATACCAAGTGGCAGAACAATTGATGAATATTAGAAGAAATAAGAGTCAAATTGCAATGAAAATTTTTATAAATGACTTTAGGATTTAATGACTTATGTCATTGAAAATTGGGAGACAATTGGAGTAGAAATTGGAGACAAAATGGACTAGTTATTAAAGTGGATCAAATGAAACCATGGGGAGGTGACAAGTGGCAAGTGACATGTGTCACTTGCCTTGCCACATCTCACCCGCGATTTTTTCATCACAAATCAACCAAGACTATCCTTAATTTTGTCTTTCATTGGGACAAATCATGTTATCTCCTTCTCTCTACATTTATTCTTCATCTTCTTCATTTCCTCTTCATCTCCACGACACTCACTCTCTCCCACCTTCATCAATGTTAAATCTTGCTCTCACTTTTCACTTGCTACTTCATTTTCTTTGTCTTTTTCACCTTGCTGCTCAAGGACCCAACCTATTCCTCCATGAAAGTTGATGATCATAGAGATAAAAGAGTTAGGGTTTAATGGTGATTTTGAAGATCTTAAAGCTAACTCAAGTAAGTAGCATATTGTTCCTTATGATTTGTTGAATGAGATATTATGATGATGGGTTATTTGATCACAAAATGGTGCTTTATATATGATTAAATGTGGTTAATGAAATGAGCAAATAATTGTCTTACCTTTACATATATGATGATTAATGTACATAAGATGTTGTAGTGATGATTTAGTGATATAAGGATCGTCAAAATGATGTAGAAATTGTACAGAAAATGTGACTGATAAATGGAGTTTCATGTTCTATTTTTTATGGAGAAAAACGTGGATCATTGGTTGTTTTAGGAATAGATTGGATTAGGTATGGAAGTTAAAGAAAAGTCAAGTATAGTGTCTTGAAAAGAGAAGAACTAGGATGAAAGTTTAGAGATAAAAGATAATGGTGTTTAAAGTGGCTGGAATCTGTTAGCTGTAACAATTCCACTAAATATGCTTATGTAATTTAGCCATAACTTATTATGTAGATGTCCAAATGAGGTGATTTTTGATTTGGATTAAATTAGAGACATATGGCTATATTTTGTATGCAGACATCGAATTCAAATTCTATCTTTATGAGTTTCTAATTTTGACTTGAAGTTGAGTACTGAGTGCAGAAAGTTGATGATGAATATGTATATATATGTATATTTTGTTATTAGTGTTTATGATCAATCATGGGTTATAATTTGGTTATGGATGATATTGAGTTGATATGGAGTTAGAATAATGGATAAATGATGAGTATTGAACTAGAAATGATTGACTAAGCATGAGGAATTGAATGTTGTAAGTAAAGAGTTAGAAATCTGGAAAAACATAGAATGCAATTGGACATACCTTAGTGCAAGAGCCATAACTTTTTCTATCGAACTCGGATTGAGGTCAATTAGGTATGGTTTTAAAGAGGACTTTGAGATCTACAACTTCTATAAAGACCATAAAAAGAGATTTTGATGTCTAGAGGGTCAAATTTTCTTATGTCTAGAGGGTCAAATTTTCAAGTTTCTAAAAGTGACCGGTAAAGGTCCATTTAACGGACATTCACGGGTCAAGTGACCCTAATTGAGGCTTAAATGGGTCTTAAATTAAACCTAGAATGATCCTTGGTTTATGTGACTAATGTATGATAGGTTTGAAGTGAAGATGAAGGTTATAACTTAGTGAATGAAGGGATAATATCAAAGGAACCAAGGCATGAATATAATGGGAATGAAGATGTTCATATGGTTATAGCTATGATTTAAAGAGGTGAGTAACATGTATTAAGTGATTAATTGTGGATGAGAAAGGGATATTATGAGATCATATGAGGTTACAAAAGACTTGATGAGAAATTAAGTTATGATATAGAGTGACCAAGTGTTCTTGAGGTGTAAGCTTGTGAATAAGCTAGACACATACAAAAGGTAAAGATTGAATAGAGAATTTATAATGATCATGTGCAAATGAAGTGTAAATCTAAATTCAATTAGACAAATATGAATCATGAAATGAGAATAAACATAAGATGTGAATTTAGGAAATATACCCGGGATTGTCATTGAGCATGCATTATATGTTACACATATACATGTGTGAAAAACTGAATGTTTATGTGATTGTGCAATTAATAATGTGTGTGCAAAATGTGTTTTG
>JAOSBP010000001.1:8586351-8601609 GCA_027563825.1 Erythroxylum mucronatum | reverse complement strand
CTCCGCTATCCGCTATTCCGCTATAGCGTTTTCGGGGTCGGCCGCTCCACGCCGCTATCCGCTATTAACTACTATGATACCCACTCAAGGTAAGCATCGACATCAATCTTACCATAGAATTCCGGTAATTCAACTTTGAAATTGAAAAACTGTTATTGCCTTTCACCACGGATTGGGGGTGGTAAATTCCTAGGTGCTGCTCTTCCTATACAATGAAAAAGCCCTCTTCCTCTTCCTGTAATAACTCCTCCACGGCCTACTACTATTGGTTGGCCGACCTCTCCAAATTCTTCATCAATTAAATCTTCTTCAATGGGATTGTGAGTCATCAAAGGGGAGTGCTGTACTAGAGTCTCCAGGGCCTCGTTTTTGGCTTTGAGGGCCTCCATCTCTAGCCTCATCCTCTCAAATGCGGCTGCCAAGTCTTGTGGATTTCCGCTAGATATAGATGAATGATTTTTGGGGGTGTTTGAATAGTTAGACATGGAAAGGGGCTGGGGAGATAAAAGGACCAGGATTTAGATTGGCTTTGATACCAAATGATGGCGTGGTGGTTGCTGTGGTGTTTAGGGGTGATGGTTGAAGTTTTGTAAAATCTGGAATTTCTCAAATCCAAACAAACAGGCAGATTGTACGGTGAATTCCGGACAAACGGATTAGAATTTGAAGGCGATTCTTGAGACAAAATTGTAGAGCAGGATGTGAGCTACAACTTTGATGAAGTTTTTCAATCAGATCAATGGTTTAGAAGGTATGGTTGATTTAGTTCGGATGTGTCTGGAAAGGTGTGTCAACGGGTAGATTTAGACAGGCGAATTCGAGCACGTTTTCTAGGTGATTGGTTGAAGCAAATAGGGTCAAATTATATGCCAAATTGAAATTCGAGATGTGAACTACAATCTTGAAGAAGGAAGTTTTGTGAAAAGATGAACGGATTAAAAGATATGGAATTTCTTGGATGGGTGGTTTCTGGGAAAAGGAAAAGGCTGAAATTGCGGGACCAGATAATCAGACGATTTTTCTAGCTCATTTTTTGGGCTAACGGCTGAACGGAATTGGATGGAATTATATGTCAAATTGAAGTTCAAAATGTGAACTACAACATTGGTGAAGGAATTTTGTCAAAATGATGAGCAGAAAAAAAGATATGATTTTTCTTGTTTTGGTCGTTCTGGTTAGGAATCTGGGCGGATTTTCAGGAAATGATGCAAAAGCAGCTGATGTGATGAATTTGACTGAAATGGAAGATTAGATGAATGCAAGGAAATGATCAGGTGAATAAGGAAAGATAATTGAGTGTTTTTGGACTACACACAAAACTCAATTGATAGTTTTTGGAAACTAACAAAACCCAAATAAAAATGATAATTTGCAAAAGCAAATCTCTCTCACGATTTGAATTTGATAATCTGCCTTTTCTTTTGAGAGATTGCACGTGTATATGGGAAAAACGAAAATGAATGGCCTGTTGGTTGGCTACATGAACCGTCCTCTCAACAGGTCATAAACACACAATTTAACTCTCCTAAATAGGAAAGTTACACAACAATAATTGAAGCTAAATAAGTCTGAATTAAAACCATCATAAAACCGACATAAAAAAGAGTAATTAAATGTTTTTAGGCTGAGCTTTTGGGCTTCAAATTAGGCTTGAAGATCATCAAAGAGTCCAGCATAAGTTGGCCTTCTCAACCAAACAAGCACCAGGATTTTGGCCCTAAAAAATCACACATTTGTGAGTCCCAAAAGGCCTAAACAAGACCTGTAGCTTTAGGATTAGATTAACATCTTCTTCCTCAAGCTCCTCATCAATTGAATCAATGTCACCTCGATCACTTGCACTAGAAGTAACCAGACCAAGGCCCATGTTGGCAATGTCTTCATAAACTTGGCTAGATGGACCTCCATCACCAACCCTACCAACGCTAAAAAAAAAAACCAAAAAATTGACCCAAAACCCAAAAAAGTCAAACCAAACCTTTTCAGTTTTGACCAACCAGTATAAATAGCTGATCAATGAAATAACCAGAGATTTGATGAAGTTTTGGAGGCTATTAATGGATAAGCGACTCGTATGGATCAACTTCTAACCATTATGGGTCGTAATCAAGTTAATACGGAGCTCAAGGTAGAGGTTTACCTCAACCCCAACTTATTGGCAGACTTGATCTTCCTAGGAATGCAGAAAATAGGAGAGTTCAAGGTTAGAATCAAATGCCTCTTATGGAAGATAGTTCGGATGAAGAAATTCTAGACCAAGACCAACCAAGAAGAGGCAAAAGGGATAAAGATGACTACAAGATTAAAGTTGAAGTGCCTTACTTTAGTGGAAATCTAAGCATTGAAGGCTTTCTTGATTGCATAGATGAGGTGGAAAGTTTTCAAGAGATGATGGAAGTCACAGATGATAAATTAGTGAGAATTGTGGGCTATAAATTAACAAGTGGTGCTAAAGTTTGGTGGAGTAATCTTCAAAAGAATCAGGAGAGGAATGGAAAACCACCAATCAAATCTTGGAGGAAATTGAAACAAGCACTTTTCCTTAGATTTTTACCCCCTGATTATGAGCTGCACTTATTTGATCTTTATCAAAGTTGTGTCCAAGGTTCTAAAAGTGTGGAGGAGTATCATTCTGAGTTCTTGACGTTGGCACCACGCAATCTTGAAGCCATAAGTGAAAGGCTTAGAATGCACACTATTTGGAACATAGAGGAGGCCTACCAATTAGCCTTGAAAGCTGAAAAGATGGAAAAGGCACCTAAGAGGTTTGAATACCCTAGGAGAACAACTCAGCAAATTCCAAACGAAGTGGTAAGGAAGATACTTTGTTCATCTAAAACCGAGGAGCGACAACAAAGGAGAAGCATTTTTAGATCCTTCTGCACCGTTACTGGTAACTGGTAAGGCATGCAACTTGATTGTAGACAATTGCAGTGATGAGAATTTAGTGGCAAGAAAGTTAGTGGATCACATGAAGCTTCCTACTGAGAAGCATCCTCATCGCTACACCATTGGTTGGCTTATTGATGGGCTAACCTTGAGAGTAACTAAAGTGTGTTAAGTTTCTATTTCTATAGGAAAATCTTACAAGGCTACTGTTTATTGTGATTTGGTGGGCATGAATGCAAGCCACATACTCCTAGGAAGGCTATGACAATTTGACATGGATATTACTTATAGGGGAAGAGATAACACAGTCTCATTCTAATGGAAAGGCAAGAAAGTGACCATGCTACCCACAAATGCGGCCTTTGATAGGCCAAAGACTTTTAGAGTGGAGGGAAAGACATTGCTGACCCTTAGTGGGCAAGATTTTGAGAGTGAAGTTAAGGAGACTCGAGAGGTTCATGTCTTGATGGTAAAGAACCAATTATTGGAGGAGAAAGAGGAGGAGAATGGAGCTAATTCAGATTTGATCCAGCTGGTTTTGGAGGAGTTTTCAGGTCTGATCTAGTCCGAATTACCTAATGAATTGCCTCCTATTAGAGATATTCAACATCACATTGATCTAGTACCTGGAGCTAAGCTTCCTAATTTGCCTCATTATAGAATGAGCCCTAAAGAAGCCGATATTCTAAGAGAACAAGTGGAAGAATTGATGAAAAAGGGCTTGATCTGAGAAAGCATAAGTCCTTGTGTTGTTCCTATACTTTTGACAGCCAAGAAGGATGGATCGTGGAGAATGTGTGTTGACAGTAGAGTCATTAAAAAATTACCGTGAGATATCGATTTCCTATTCCCAGATTAAATGACATGCTTGATCAACTCTGTGGTTTTCAGGTATTCTCTAAACTTGAAAAGTGGTTATCACTAATATGAATCAGACCTGGGGATGAGTGGAAGACCGCATTTAAAACGAAAGAGGTGTTGTATGAGTGGCTAGTCATGCCCTTTGGGTTGTCCAATGCCCCCAACTCTTCTATGAGACTCATGAACCAAGTGCTTAGACCTTTTAATGGAAAGTTCGTGGTTGTTTATTTTGATGATATCCTTATCTATAGCAGAACAATTGAAGAGCTTCTAGAACATTTGAGGAGAGTCTTGTCTGTTTTACAACATAATAAGCCTTACCTAAACTTGAAGAAATGCAGTTTCTTGACTAGCAAGTTATTGTTGTTGGGGTATGTGGTTAGTTCTGAAGGAATTCATGTGGATGAAGAAAAGGTGAAGGCAATTCGTGAATGGCCTGCCCCTAAGAATGTTAGCAAGGTTCGATCTTTCCATGGGCTAGCTACTTTCTACAGGAGGTTCATTAGAAACTTCAGTCCAATTCAAGCCACAAGCTTTTCATAGTATTATAGTACTCAGTGACCGAGGGTTACCTTGCTTTGTGGTATTGATTTTGGTTCGGATCTCATAAATTACCAGAACATCTTGCATTTTTGAAAGGTTTGAGGACCAATTTCCCAAATATCTCTTCCAATTGTTAAAAACATACAAGTTCGACTCACTTCAGGTGTTGTAGAGTTCCCTAACCGTGACATGATCATGGAATCTTCTTCATCCCATTTTGCAAACGTGCCATCTACAGCAGAAGGTCCAGTTAGATGGCTTAGT
This sequence comes from Erythroxylum mucronatum, assembly GCA_027563825.1. Lineage (NCBI taxonomy): Eukaryota > Viridiplantae > Streptophyta > Magnoliopsida > Malpighiales > Erythroxylaceae > Erythroxylum > Erythroxylum mucronatum. The sequence continues at coordinate 8,597,052 of JAOSBP010000001.1, read as the reverse complement.
TTACCCTTTCCCTTGATAAAGTTTTTAACCACTTGAGACCATTGAAGATAATTTCGGCCATTGAGCCTATAAGAAGATTGTATGTTCTGCAATTCTTCTTTTGACTGAACTAATGTTTCAGCCTCATTATTGGTACTAATAATAGTAGATTGACTCTCAAATGAATAGGACATTATGAGAAGCCAAAAACAAAATTAAGTGAAGAAGAATTGAAAGAAGTTCAAAAACTAGTACCCCAAAGTTAGAGGAGGGTTTTTTGGATTTAAAAGAGCCATAAAGAGGCTCTGATGCCATGAACAGAAACTGAAATTCTTCTCTACTCTTTTCATAGACTGAATACACTAATATATAAAGAGTCATTTGTCCTATTTTAGGAAAAATCAGCCTATATAGGAAAAAAATGAGCCTAAATAAATGAAAGATTACAATCAACCTAAATTGGTAAATCAGAATCATAGCTATTAATCAGATATTTACAAGTATATAATATTCTGATTTTCTAACAATACATGTTTGTCATTCCCTTTATGGTTTCTCTGTCTTATCCCTATTATATGCCTTAATAATAATTATGGATTTGTAGCATGCTGATAAATTTGTAGCACTGTTAATATTAATGGCTGAGATATTTATGACTCTCTCTTCTGTGAAGTATGATCCATCCTGGTTATCTTTATTTTCTTGCTTTGTTTAGATATTATAATGGCCTACAAAAATGTGATGGGCTTTACTCAGAGAACAGCAACTATTCCTCCGATGAAATTGATCAGCTGGATGCTTTGTACAAATCACTTCAGCTGCAATACACTTGGTCATCTGCTGTTAAAGTACATGTCACCTGTTTAGCCTTCTTATTTCATATTGAGTTAAAAAATTAAGATTGTGCCAACTTAGACTATGCCTCCTTTAAATACTGTGTTTTTCCATCATTTTTAAAATCCTGTTCCTTTTTCCAACTGAAGAACTCACCTTGACAGTAACTGCCATTTACCCGCAGACAATGAAGTGAACCAATGCGTTATATGGATGACTTGCGAACTAATAGTTGAACATCTCTTCCACTCACTCTTAATTAAGTTGGGAATGCTGTTTTGGCTGCGTGCTTTATTTTCCATTGGAACTTTTAACCTTCAACTCATGCCTGAATAATTTGAGGGCCAAAATGCTTTTATAAGACACATTTGTGCTAAATGTACGAGCCAATTGATGTGGCTTTCTTAGTACCAATTTTACTTGCATGCTATTATAGACTTTTTCTTTTTTTCTATTCATTTTCACTGCATCTAATCTATCTTCTGATCAATATTGGTTGCTCATGTCCTTGTAGTATGTGCATTTATATATTTGTGTGAGGTTCATATATTAATGGGATTATCACCTTTGGGCTTGTAACTTAACTCTCTTCATTTCTCATCTTCCCAATTTTAGAGAATACCTCTTGATTTTCTACAAGGTGATAAGTTTCGAGAAGCTGTATCAAATTACATTCGGCCCCTCCTAACCAAGGTTAGTTGGTGTTAAAATTTACGGCAATTCTTATTCAGCTTTTAAATTTGAACTGAATTCTGTGTCATCTTCTTTGTTAATTTAGGGAGTTCCTTCACTATTCTCAGATCTTTCTCCTCTTTACAACAATTCTGACAAGGTCAGTTTGCTCTTTTTACTATTTGTGATTTAATAGTATTGTTGTAAACATTATTTCTATGGACTCTTACACAGGCAGATATGCTGGAGCAACTTATTCTTGAGTTTGAGAATTCAATTCATAGTAATGGTACTTATCCTGGAAGGTAATCTATACTTTGGATCCTCTTATAAGTTATGGAGCGCTCACTTTGCTCATTCTGGAAAATAGAACTGGCATCCTGTGATATCTGTTATTATCTTCATACTTACTGTTTTTGTATAGAATTTTTGGGCCATAAACTGTTCGAAACAATTCTAGTAGATGTGTTTTGTTTGGTTTTTAAGCAATGATAAATGTTGCCTTTTTCTTTTTGTTTTTTATGTTTGTACGAGCTTCTTTAATTTACTATTTTGGAAAGGAGAGGGGGAAGTCTCTCATTTTATGGGTAGGAACTTAACTGGTATACCAGGACTGAACATGTAGACATATTCTGGGCCCCACATATTGTCATACTTCGATGCACATAGTTATAATAGTAGCCTGTATGCATGCATTAGTAGAATTTGTTGTGTTGAAATGTTACTTCCTAACATTCTCCTCCTAATTGTACATTGTTTCAATCAACTTCCACTGTTGAAGCTAAAAAAAGAGAAGCATTTGTAATGCATTTTCGAATAATTGGTATGTGCTCTCTTTTTGTTTCAGACATCAAAACATTTGTCTGGTCTTTTAATTCACTTTTCTCACTGTAAGTACAGGGAAGATAAAGAACCCCCTTCAACACTTCTATGGACCTTGTTCTTTTTGGCCCAGGTTGAGTACCATCTTCAAATTATTTTCATTTTGAGAAATTCATCGTCAGATTATTTGATTAAGCAATTCTCGTTGTTTCTTGTACTGGGTATCTGCTCATTTTTCCCTCATGCAGCACTACGACAGGCCAGCGAGGTCGTTATGACATGGCTCTCACTAAGATTGATGAGGCTATTGAACATACGCCAACTGTGATTGACTTATATTCTGTAAAGGTTAGTATCACCATGCATCACAAACTTTGTGGAATGTTTCATTTAACTAATCTTAGTTCTGCTCCTCTTAGATAGTTTAATATTTTGGTGTTGGTTGCCTGTACTCTATGCAATATCAGATCTTTCCAAAAGCTCTGCCACAGCTCTTTGATTATCATCTTTGATTTCTCATTGAAAATAAGGAGAAAACTGGGATAATTATCAGCTTTAATTGCAGCGAGTTACTCTTACTTGAGGCATCATTGATATCTTCTTCAGCCAATGAAGGAAGCTCTTGTACTAAATTGTAGCACATAATAGATTCCAATCAACATGCAGAAAGGAGACAATAAAAAACTTCAGGTCCAGAAAACTGAAAACAACCTGAATTCATGTAATAGTAGCCAGTGGGTCAGATTTATTTCATGGTACTGTTTGTGGTTAAGAAACTTGATTATTGACTCTTTAGAAAATGAATTTATGAGAACTTAAATGATTCTTTCTCCTTGAGCATGGAAATTGTTGGAATTTCATACCCTTTTGCCCCAAATGAGTATGTATCTCCTCATTCCAGGGCCGAATTTTGAAGCATGCTGGTGATTTAGTGGCTGCTGCATCATTGGCAGATGAAGCTAGATGTATGGATCTATCTGATCGATACATAAATAGTGAATGTGTCAAACGTATGCTGCAGGCTGATCAGGTTTTGACACCTTTCTTTTGAATATTCTTTTCATTCCAATTATGTTCAAAATTTTGACATTTTGTCCTGCCTAGCTTTCTTTTTATTGTTTCTTGATTGGAATGTTTTCCTGAAGGTGACATTAGCAGGAAAGACGGCTGCACTATTCACAAAAGATGGAGACCAGCACAATAATCTTCATGACATGCAATGCATGTGGTTTGTTCATAATCTGCTCTTTGCTTGTCTGTACATGTATTGACTACTGCTGCTCATTAGTACTGAACGCTTTGAGGCAGGTACGAGCTTGCTTCTGGTCAAAGTTACTTCCGCCAAGGTGATCTTGGGCGGGCTCTCAAGAAGTTTTTGGCTGTTGAGAAGCATTACACTAATATCACTGAAGATCAATTTGACTTCCATTCTTATTGCTTAAGAAAAATGACTCTTTGGGCCTATGTGGCAATGCTCAAGTTCCAGGATCGATTGCATTCACATCCATATTTTCACAAAGCGGCGGCTGGAGCAATCAGGTGAAACATTGATTGGATCTTTAGTTAGATATCTTATATTACATTTTTGTTCATCAGTTGACAAATCATTTATTTAATGTTGATTCTTCAGTTTCTGAACCTTATCATTTCCTTATCAATATATGGACCAGTTCTTTTTGTCTGATAGTTGGTTCTTTAAGAAGGGGTTAGATAGGGTTCTCTAGGAAGGACTGCAATTTCTTGTAATTTACTTCATGAGTATTTACCATTCTCATGTTATTTAGGGTTCAGTTTTACCAAATTTACTCATAGGATCTTATCTGTCACTATATTTGTGGTGCAGGTGTTACATTAAGTTGTATCATTCTCCTTTAAAGTCAACTGCTGAAGAAGATGATGATATTTCAAAATTGGCACCATCTCAAAAAAGGAAGCTTAGACAAAAACAGAAGAAGGCAGAAGCCCGAGCTAAGAAAGTATATCGCTTTATATGTGTGCATTCTGGAGCACTTATTCGATATGAATTAATGGTTTCAACTCTTTTAGGAGGCAGAGCTGAAAAATGAAGAATCACATGCTAGTGGCATATCTAAGTCTGGAAAGCGACATGTCAAACCTGTAGATCCTGATCCTAATGGGGAAAAGTTGTTGCAGGTTAGTTCTAGATTGGGACAGTTTCTTATCTTTAACTTCTACTTATGGCAGGTGCTCATATGGGCTTCTTAAAGCATGCTTCTTTCTGTGTGGGAAGAATAACAGAATGATATCATATATCCGTGTTTAGGTTGAGGATCCGTTGTTTGAAGCTACAAAATATTTGAAACTGCTTCAGAAGAACTCTTCTGACTCATTGGAGGCACACATGCTGTCATTTGAAGTAAATATGAGAAAACGGAAAATTCTTCTTGCTCTTCAGGTACTTAGTCAAAATGGTCAATGTTCCTGTTTCTAACATTGCCTGTTTACACAGTAGCCAGAATGGTCCATTGGGCCAGTATCACATTATTTCTCTCAAGTGAAAAGGCATGGGGAAGATCATCTGGCAATGACTGACCAAACAATTTACTGAACTACTTACAATTTTGACCATTCTTTTATAAACTGAATTCTTATTAGAGATGAGGATTACCGTCCTGTCCTGATGCTCATTATCTTCTGCCTTCTAAACTGTATTTTGTAGAATTGCCTGAACGTAGGTTGATCTGTTTCGTGTTTGTGGTCATGTAGGCTGTAAAGCAATTGTTAAGGTTGGATGCTGAAAACCCGGATTCTCATCGCTGCTTGGTATGCAATATCTAGCTATAAAAAGTATAAATTTACCTCTGGTTTTTTTTTTAGCTTCTTATTTTACTTCTTATCGCTGTCTTGTAGATAAATTGGCTTGCAGAGAAACAATGACAGTTTATTTTGCTAATGATTTTTTTATATTTTTCAGATTAGATTTTTCCATAAAGCTGGTTCTACAACTGCTCCAGTGACAGAAACTGAGAAAATTATTTGGAGTGTATTAGAGGCAGAACGCCCATCAATCAGGTTTTGTTAAAATTTTGTGTTGTATGCTTGAGGTTCCTCTCCTTTTTCACTGTTGGGGCTTGCTAACTTCAATGGTTTAAATTATAAACTGAAAGTTGAAATGTTTTCTTTTTTCTCTTTTGTAGTCAACTGCATGAGAAGTCTCTCATAGAGGCAAACAAGAATTTCCTTGATAAGCATAAAGGTGATCATCCATCCTTGAACATATTGATGCATGGCTATTTACAGTCCTGTATAGAGCTTAATCCCTTTTTCTTCTTTTTTGCAGATTCCTTGATGCATAGAGCTGCAGCTGCCGAAATGTTGTATGCTTTAGAACCTAGCAAGAAATTTGAGGCTGTTAAGTTGATTGAAGATTTTATTAACAACCGTGTTCCTATGTAATGTTATTAACTAATTTGAATTCTCATCTTGGTTATTGTAGTACTTCCTGACTGAAAAATCTTTTGTATTATTATCAACAGAAATGGAGCTCTTGGACCAATCAAGGAATTGAAGCTCAAAGACTGCATTGCAATCCACAAACTACTAGGATCAGTTTTTCTTGACCGTGATGCTGCATCAAGTAAGTCACTTTGATTCTTCACTTAATCTGCAGATCTCTGTTGAGGTATTTCTGGTGCTGAAATTTGATAAAGTCAAAAGCAACCTGTTTGAGAAGGTTAAAAATTTAATGAACGGTATGTAGATTGACAAACCATCATTATTAATACTTTTGCAGGGTGGAAGGAGCAATGTGCCCGATACTTTACTTACTCGACATATTTTAATGGTAACCTTAGTTCTGCAATGCCAAATTCAATATACAATCAAACAGGACAGAACCCCGAGAATGGGGGTGCTAGCCATCCTGAAGGCAGTGAAATTACAGAGTCCATTGCATCAAATGGAAAGTTGGATGCTTTTAAGGATCTTTCAATTCGAACATAAAGATAATTGCACACGCCATCTGAATGGCCTGGTGCTTTAGTGGGTAGACTACATAAACCAGAGCAGCATATAGAGGATATATAGGTTGCTGCTCGTTGAGTGGGATTCTGGTGTTTACCGCAAGCCTTACCAATCCATTTGCTCTTAGTTGTTGGTTCTCACCAGTCCTGCCTTGCCCTATACTGAATGCATTCGTTTGCAACTGTGTATACCAGCATCCATTGTGTTTCTAGGGTTTGTTTTTTTAACTCACTACTTGGTGAGCTGTCGGACAAGGGTAGCTCCATGGAAATGCTTGACGTTATTGATCAGGTCAACAGAGCTCCGGAGAATTTTTGATGCGCTGGTCCTTCATCCAGTGAGCACAGAGCATGTTCTTTTGGAGCTTGGTCTCAGCATGTTGTACTTTTACCCTTCTGTAAACTTATATTTCATGTATAAACCCAACATGTGAAAAATTTTGCTACAATGCTCATACATTAGCTGTAATTTTTGCGGGTTGAGAACAAAATTAGGATTTTGTGGTCTATTTAATAGTGCTTGGTTCTTGAATGAATAATTTATTAATTTTGAAGTTCCAATATTATCTAAGCCAAATTGTGCCTTTGCACACTATCAAGGTGCTTTTGGATACCCCATTTTAAGCTTTTTATCTTGAACGCAAGTCCACTTTTTAAGGTGCAATGTTTAAGGAATTTTAGTTGTGAATTTTTCTTGACTCGGAGCTACAAGGCATGTTGCTCGCAAATGAGCCGTGGACCCTCAAGAGATGAGTTCTTAATTGAACGTACCTGAGTGATTGCCTAAATGGACTCCTATATTCACAGTTTTAACATCAAACTTCAAGTCACAAGTGCGCTTCTGGAAAGCGGAAAAGAAACTAGAATGAAATATATGTCGTATCTAATTCTTGGGGAATTCTGCAGGCGTCAAAAATAAAGTGGAGCATAGGCCTAGAGATTTCAGTTTTAACGGATATTGCAACAATTTCACGCATAGTTCCCAATATTATTATGTGAGCTTGAACCTATGCCAAAATAAAGAGCATAACACCTCGATCGAACAACTATGATAATAAATGCGTGATACATATACATAGAATAGAATGGGCCAAAAAAAGCACTTCCTAGTGCCACGATTGGAAAACAAATGACGAAGCCATTATGTTCTTTCCAAGCTTCCAGTACAGTCCCAGATATAAGTTCGTCCCCTCAACTTCCTGATGGCTCTAATCTTTGGCTGATCACGCCACTGCTCTCCCCAATCTCACTCTTGCAGAGGGGACAGGATGCATTTATCTTCAACCACTTATCCACACAGTCTACATGGAATACATGTGAACAGGGAAGCTCCCGCAGGTCATCCTCCTCCACATATTTATTTAAGCAAATACAACAAGCCTGCAACAAGTAAAAGATAATTACTCTCATTCAGAAAACATTTCGGTTTGTTGCTATCATTTGGAATGAATGGTGAATCTAAATTGCCCTACAAATTGGCTATGCATAAATTGGAACACTAAATAACTAGAAATAGCGGAACTGCAGTCTATTACAAATACTTCCAAGCACACAAAGGGTAGAATAAACGCCAATGGCCGGGAAGATATAATTTTCATAATTAAAAATCATGAGGGTGCGGTGGAGAATTGATAGTTAAGACTTCTTCAGATAATTAAAATGAGACTCAAAATCAAGTCAGAGGATTTGGGAAGTGGAACATGCCATCAAGCTAATGATTGATGTTACACAAACTATTTAAGCTATATTATACTATGTGACATATGCACGTAACAGTAAATTTTCTTCTAGAACTATGAAATACTTGCATAACTAGGGACAGTTATGGATTCACGAACAGAAAGTCTCAAAAGAGGATTTACAAATCATCTATCAAACTTACAGCATCTTCTCCTGATATCACACGTTCATTTTCTGTTCCTGCCGCCAAGACCCCACCTTCAACAACCCCTGAGTTGTCATGACCGTCAACACTCCAACTGTTCAGTAACTTGAACTTATATGTTGGCAAAGTATTGATAGATTCCATTGTTGCTCCTCTATCTTGAGAAAAATCCCCCCGAAAACCCAGCAGAGAGATTATGCAGGGCAAGCAGCAACAAATTGTTGCACATATGATAAAAGGCATGGCATATCCTATGCAGCTAAATGTAAGGAACACTATACACAATCTGCATCAAATCCATGTGACACTTAGATTATTCAGAAAGGATGGAAATGAAAAAACTGTACAAACTGGCAAGTCATACTTGTACAATTTGGGAGCATCAGTAGGAGTGGAGTGACCTCCAAAAATCCACACATTTCCCACAACAAACCACACTGCAAAGAAGCAATCTAGGGCCATCTTGAAGTGGTCTACTAATCCATTAAGCCTACACAGAAATATCAGCTTATGCATTGAAGGCATTTATATATAACATAAATAATGGTGAACAGTTCATCTTAATTGGAAGTCTATCTGCATCATAGGTCCTAGGGGATCTTAATGATGTAGAAGGTAAGTGCACCATCATACAACACAACTTTCCTTCCATTTTGTGAGAAATTTGGGAATAAGATCTCTATTATGTATGTGGTATCCAGGTTGCAGAAAAATAAAAAACTTAAATTGATTCAAAGTTGGCTTTAGCATCCCAACTCTGATGCACATAATAGAAGGTTTCCATAAAACAATTAGCTTGGCGAGATTGGCTTAAAGAGTATTCAATCCTCAATCAGCTTAGAAATAAATTAAATTTAATCAATTGGGGCCAGCTATAAATGCATACAGGTATAGCATGGTTTGGATTTCACCATCATTAAGTGGTTGAATAATATCAACAACATCTAAGTTTGTATTTAGTGCAACATAGGTGCACATAGATATACTTTCTAAAAGAAAAACCTTCACTAAAGAATTTCACAGATAATACCACCTCAATGTTGCAATGTACCACACAGTAATTAGCCCTAAATGATAACAAAAAAAGGGATAACCAGGAATTCTTGAAGAGGTAAATCTGACCTAGCACGTAATTGTACTGCAAAGTGACTGCTCCCCGCAGTTGATCCAGAACGAGAATTGTCCTCATCTAAGGCTTGGCTAACAGAAATTGTGGTATACGAAGAAGAATCAGGATTGTTTCGAGAAGAGCCTTGATGTGATTGAATAGCGTCTTGATGTGCACCATGGTTGCGGTTGACAAATCTCCAATAGAGAATAGGAAGTGTTGCAACACAACCAGATGCATATCCCACAACCCATGCAAATAATGGAGCCTGGGGATTTTCAGTTCTTGACATAGATAATACAACAATAGATGCTACAATTTGACCAACAGTGACAAGCAACTCAACAGCTATCCACAGGCCCGAATTCAATGGGCTCCTATGTTGATGACCATATCCACCACCTCGCCTTGTAAATGCTGAACCCTGGGAGTTTAATCTGTTTGAGAAGGTAGAAGAACTTCGATGAGTCGGATCCCTTGTACTACTTGATAGTCCATCTTCTTGTTGATGGAGTTCCACTTCCTCAGGATGACTACTTAATGAGCTCGTTGAAACATCATTATGTGCTATTATATTTATTCTGTGCTCTTGATCATTTTGACCTTCTATCCGCTCCATAAGCAAAGGGGACTCGTCAGCCAGACTGTTGTTATTTGGTTCAGAAGAAGGAATATCCATCTAAGGTTGACAGCATGGATTAGTAACAGAGAACTTCTCAACTTTGCTATATACTTTCAGCCAAATTTGTCTCAAATCATACCAACCTTACCTGTAATATTCACTGGTCTTCACCAGGCATCTTCAAACATTTGGCACCACCATTTTCCTATATATACAAGCTGCCACAGAATAAGAAAAAGTCTCAATTTCTTAACTTCTTACAGAACTAACAAGTCTAATTTGCTTGGAATTTATTCAACAGTGATCCTGCTATTGCTTAGACATAAGTACCGAGGTAGCACAGTAAGAAAAATAAAACAGCCACACAAACAGATTTCACCACAAAAATGATAGGGGCAACTATAAACAAATTCAATGCAAAGAAAATCTACGTCTGCACATCAGTTTGTCACCGCAACAAAGAAAATAACCAACATTCAAGACCTAAAATTCTCAAATACAAGCAGAAGATTTCATGTCAATTCAGTCTAGAAAATCTAACACCCATGCAATTTGAGTGAACTAGGCTCTCCATACATAAAACACCCTAAAGGGGTGAAATGAAGCTATCAATATGAGCCTAAGAAGCACGGACACGGCAAAATGGAGCCGTGTTTGCGTGTTTGACACGGACACCCACAAAAAGTGCATATATATGCTCCATATTTTTTTAGAGGGGCTATAAAGTACAAAATATGTATGAACTATCAAGATATTGAAAGTCTTGAAACACATCAATCAATATATATCATATTAT
>JAOSBP010000001.1:8552615-8564906 GCA_027563825.1 Erythroxylum mucronatum | reverse complement strand
GATTTTTTATTCTTTTGTGAAATGGACTCCAAAAATAGAACATATCCATAGTTAAAAGACTGGTTGTCTGGTTATCAGTAACATGACAAGCATTGTGACCATACCCTAGTCCTCCATACAAAAAGAAAGCATTTCAAATTTCATATTCACGATCTAGACCAAAGTTAGCTTATGAAATGAATTTTAAGTTAGTAATGCAATATACTGGTATCAGTAGCAATGACTATTGATCAAGCATAACAATGGAACATGCCAAAAAAGTCTTATTCTAACAGCAGTAAAGCAAGAATTATCCATAAAAAAGTGTCCTGGTTGATTTTTCTATATGGTATAAAGAATGAAGTGAACTTAAATATATAGTAAGGAACATACTTAGGGAAATGCTTCATCCAATTTCCTCAGTCTTTTATGCTTTCCAAGTGAAATGGGTTGGAAATTTAATAACTATACCCACAGTTAAAAGAGAAAAAGATTGAAAACAATGCAATTGAGCTTACCTGAGCCATTGGAAACTATAAGGAATTGTAGGTCCACAAGAACTTGTCATCTAGACAACAATCGAAAGGCTCATCTCTAGATCATATAGTGGAACTTTGACATGTCCCATCCTAAAGCGCAAAACTTTAGTAAAAGGATAACCTGACTGAAAATAAGTTGCACACCAAAGAAACAAAATGTCCAGCCTCAATAAAAGAAAAACAGAAAAAAGTTGGACATTAAGAAGAATATATACTTAAAATACTGAGATGTACATGAATTGAGAAGATTTTGAAGAATAACCTTGGACAGGTTGTATTATGATCTCAGTGATGAAACAAATGTCAGCAACTAACTTATATATGAGTGTCTCAGGCATTGCAAGATTTCTTTGCCCTTTACTTGACTAGTATGAAAATCTGCTTGCAACCATGCCTCTGGGCTCAAGGGTATTATGGATGCTTTCTAGTTGACAATTGTCAGCACTAGAAGTACTTATTGCATCATAAACGCATTCTCTAAGAGGAAATGATGAACAACCTTGGGGCAAGAACACTATAAGCTCTGTGTTCGATCTCAAGGTTTTCCAATTCCATAAACTTACTACACCCAACTTCTAAAGATTTTTTGAAACTACAACTAGGTTCAGTGACATACATGACCCTCTGAAGGCAAGAGAACATTCTCAGGCAACATTTAAATAGAAGTGGGACCCACATCCATTTAACCTTATATGGGTCCTGCTTTAATAAAATTTTAAAAAAAGTCACTTCAGTATTTAATTAATGGAGGCCTAACTCAGTGAGTAGTGTCGTCCAGTTAGGGGCTATTTTGAATGTTTTTCAAATGTTAGAGTTCATTTTAAACGTTTTGCAAATATTAAGGTTGATTTTAAACGCACTAAAATGTTAGAATCCAACTCAAATTTCAGTGTAAATGTTGGGAGCTAAATTGCTCTTTTGGCCAAAAATCAAAGTCACAACCCTAAAAAGAGAAGAAACCCATTTTATCCTCAAATCAAACACGCAACTAGCGTTGACAAAACAATGAGCTAATAACAAAACAGTAGTGAGTTGTTATGGAAAGCGCTTAAGCAAATAACGACTATAAGAAAGCAGCCTTGGACATGGTAATTGTAACATATATTCTTTATATTATATTCTTTAATATATATTTGTTTAATTAATTAATATGTAAGAAAATTATAAATTATAAATTATAAATAAAATTACAACATAAATATCTATTAATTAAATAAACATACTTATTTTGTATTTATTATTTATGATTTTTCTATTGAGGTTGAACATTAATAAAAAAGAAAAGCTAGCAGACATTGTGTTTCTTTTTTTACAAAGAGAGTAGTCAATTTCATAAACTAAAGTGTGATGATACTTAAACATACATATGGATGCTTGTTAGACAATAAGTTCAATGTCTTAACTTAATATGAGAATTTCATTTAAAAAAATTACTATCCTAATCAAGCATAGCTAAATTGGTAGTCATTTAACATAACATAAACTATATAAAGATAGTTTAGTGCTTAATTAATATAGGACTTATCATCCTAAAGTAATTAGGAAGAATATTTTGTTATTCTCGGTTAGTGTTGATTTAAAAAGTTGTTGACCAAAGTGAAATGATACTTAAAATAATTTTCAAATATTATTAATAGAATTAATTACCAATGATGGAGAACTAATATGATTGGACTCAAATAAAATAGACATCAATTTCATGTTTTAAGTCTAATTAAAATATTATGTGATGAAATAATTAAATTATACAAAAAAAGCATGCACAAAAGGTAAATCATTGAAGAAGTATTTTTTTTGACTTATCTTGCCAATGCAAGATTTGATGGAGATTATATATATTTCTAGTTCATATTTTTCATAAATGATACTAAATTTAAGTTTAACATTACCATAAAATTTAAAGTATGATAAGAAATAGATTATTAAGTGAAAGTATTTATCCAAATCTATGTAAATAATTTGAATGTGATAGATCAAGGGAAACTTATACGTTAAACATAGGTGGTGAGAATATAAAGTTAGATAACCCAGAGTATCCTTTGATGCTGTGTTATTTAAATCAACATATTGAGAATCATAAAGTTACGTAAAAGGATATATGTATCCTTTTGATTATGGGTTATATGAAACTTAGTTACAATAAAGGATTACCAAATCAGCCTTTGGGGAAAGGAAGATTATATTACTAAATTATTAATCTTATACATATGATATATTAAAGTTAATTTTTGTATTTCATTAAATTACTAATGACTTTATATGATATAGTCATAATTATTAAATATAATATTGATTTAAAATTTTAAAATGTTCAAAAGTTTTAAATCTAAATAGAAATTAAGCATTGACAATGTCAAAGTACTTCGATGATTTCGCTTTGGTGAGTTTCAAATTTTTTGTGTTATCTATAGATAATGAGATTTTCTAGTGAATATCTCCACAACAAATTTACATAATTGTATGATTTTGTGTAAGAAGGAATATAAAACATGGGATATTGTATGATACAACATATATTTCTTCTATAGCTATACCTAGTATAATAACTTACCTTTAGTAGTTTCAATTAAATTAAATAGTAGGATTCTATATTAATATGGAATGGTAAGACTTTAAAGGTGTCAAAGTTAATGAATTTAATTAGGATGTGATTCTTAGTTGAAATATATATTATGCAACTACTTTGGAACTAAATTTAATAATAAAAAGTTATAATATATCCAAATTTTTGGATATCATCTTACAAACTCTATTGAATAAAATGTTTATTTTAATGTATACTTATAAAAGAATGGTTCTCAAGATAAGTAGTGAAAGTAAGATGAAGTTTGAAAAACTTCAAATCTTATGACAATGCTTCCATATGAAACTAGTGCCTTTGTTAATACATTTGATGTATCATAGAAATCTTATAAAATGGCGAAAGAATCACTTTTATGATGAATTCGAAGATTTTATTTTGTAGATGATTGTGGATTTATAATGTCTATAAGAATGGGTCATAATTCTTATTAGATATGAAAAGGTGACAACTTAATTATATATAGAAATTAGGTTTATAGAGATAGATATAAAATTTGTTTACCTATTCTAGTCTAAGTATATAGACAATATACTAAAGATATTTAATATTTAAGAAATCTAATACTTATGGAGTATTAAATATATTCTTTATTCTATGTATGAGTTGATATTTAAGTACAATGTTATACGAATAATAACTTTAGTTTGACAAAATTAATCCTAATTAAGGTATATTTTACTTAGAACAATATTACTTTGAGTTAGAAAGGTTCAAATGTAGCATTAGTTATTAATCAACCCATAATATATTTTCATATAGTGGAAATAATTATTTGGATTAAGAATTGCTTTAATAGGCTTGGTATAGATCCTTGCATTGTTAAATTAATGTATTATAGAACATTAGAGCTATTAGGCTTGTGAAATAATTAAACTAAAGTCTCATCAAATATCTAATTATGTATTTAGGAATCTCTTAATTACAATGATTATTAAGATGAAAGTTGCAATATTTAAGTAAGTTCTCATTATAGAGAATCTTGTAGAATTTTCTCGCTAAACTATTATTCTAACTATAGCATGATTGTACCTTAAAAAAAACTATAGCATGATTGTCATATGGTATAATATAAGATACTTAAGCCATTTGTTTAGCATAAATAAGCGATTGTTGATTTATGTCATATAACCAATCATTTGATTGTAATTTTTGTGTCAATTATTTAAAGGATCCCTTTATCTAATGTACATTAGTTTAATTAGCTGATGTATATGATAAAATCTATAAGATAAATATATATTGCAAATAAAATTACAATGAAATCATAATTATGAGTTTCATATTGTATTTATGTATTATTTCTAAATTATTATTTTTGTTGTTCAATTAAGATTGAACATTAATAAATCATAAAAACTAGCATATATTGTGTTTTTTTCCTTATGAAGGGAATAGTTGATCTCCTAAATTAAAGTATAGAGATACTTCAATAAATGTGTAGATGCTTATGAGAGAATAAGTTCACTAAATTGATCTGAAATGAGAATTATATTTAGAACATTACTTGTATGCCTATGAAAAATCTCATTATAATGCTTGTATACGTAATCTTTTAATTTGAGATCTCTAAAGCATCTCATATAAGGGTTGTTATGTTTTGAAACTACTTATAGCATATCCTAGTCAAGGATATCTTAATTGGTAGTCATTGAATATAATATGAGCTAATTAGAAGTAATTGAGTGATTAATATAGGATTTATTACTATAAAGTGATTAAAAAGAATGTTGTACTATTCTTAATTAGTATTTGGTTGAGAAATTTTTGCCAATGTGGAATAATGCTTAGAAAATAGTTTTCATAAGTTATTAATAAAATTAATACTAATAATAGATAACTAATATGACCAAAATAAAAAAAGTAGGCATTAATTCAGTTTTCTATGTCTAATCAAAATATTGTAGGATAAAATGATTGAATTATACGAAAAAAATTATATATGAAAGATTTCTTGATATTGCTAACATTTGATTAGTTGTAATGCGTTGCTAGATGCCAATTTTATATATATATATATATATATATATATAAAATTTATTTAAATGATAAAAGATAAGTTAAAAGAGTTCAATTTATCTAATCTTAAACACAATTTATAGTTATAATTTATATCTGTTACTAACATATTTAGGAACCTAAAGAGGGGCACACAAAAAACAGTCGAAGAGAAGAAGAGTAAATTAATTAAGTTGGATTTAATTGTAAGTTTTAAAAAACTTTAAATGTTAAATATAAGATATTTAATATACAAGGACTAATATGAAATATTTGATCTTATTCAAACATAATTAATAATTATAACTAAAGTATAATTACAATTAATTTTATTTAAATTTAATTAAACTTAAAATTATAATTCAATTAAATAACTAAGAGTCTAAACTATTATAAATAAGCATATGATTTAAACGAGCTAACAATTCTGACTTACTTTTCTATACTAATTTTAGAGTTTTGTCAACTTGTTCTTGTAAAATATCGTTAAAGGTTAAAAATTTTATTATTATAGTAGTTGAGACAATCATGTAGAAAGAAAGAGAGCTACAAAAAAGGAATCATGTCTTACAATAAGGTACCAACTTAGATTTATATTTATTATGTACGCTTATTAATTGTGTTGTAGAATTTAAAATGACTTTCAAAAATAGAAAAAAAATAAATTTTCTTTTGTTACGATGCAAAATTAGATCTCACTTTTTTTTTTTTTTTGCTACAAAGGAAGAAAGACAAACACCTTAGCTAACGCAGAGTTTTACGATACAAAACGCCATAAAGGTCGCTCAGGAATTGGTCCCAAAGGGTTTCCGGCGGGTCGCGCAGAATATGCAATCCGAGACTGAAAGATTAGATCTCACTTTAATATCGTAGCAAGAACTTCCGAAACGACAAAGAAAATTATATAATGAATATTTCAATTTTCTAATTATGCTTACTCCCAAGTTTAGCAGAAAAGGAAAGGACTTTAATATACCAAACCAAAAGTAGCTGCACGAAAGAGGATCCTCTTTCCTATTTATGTGCCGCAGAGAATCATTTGGATCAATTCAAAGCCTACACGTAAGATAAGTCCACCGTTAGGTTTCACGAATCAAGTCCAACCTTGGTGTTTGTCGGGTTCGACTAGCATGTTTATTTCTTACATCCAGTCTTCATTGAAACGACAGGAAACCAATTGTTCATGCTAGCATGTTCTTCCTTTCGGCTTAAAATAACACTGATTGAGATTTTCACGTGAAATGTTTTCATAATCTTTAATGCGAGTGTCGCCGAACACTTCATATATATAAACATCATCAACCTATACTAGACTCAAACAAATTATTCGATTCCACAACTTTCCCATATCACAGCATCTTCACCATGGCAACATCTTCACCTTCATCTGCTTTTTCCGTGGCTATGATCTTTAGAAAAACCTCGCATACGACGAGCAAACCAGCACCAGGAAGTAATTGCTCAAGCGATAACAGAAGAGTGCTTAGTTTCAGTTCTGCTCATGGTTTACTTGTTTACAGCAAACATGGTCAGCCTCTTCTCACAAATGCATCTTCTTGTCTGCCAATACCAATAAGATGGATTAACGGCCACATTCAAACGATGTGTACTACTTCATGTGATGCAATTTCGACGGACAAGTTCAAAGACATCCCTCATTCGTTTGTGCAGGACAAACGTGTTTACAGTCAAAAGCTTAGGATTAGATCATTTGAAATAGACCGCGACCATAAACTATCCCTCGTGGCCTTGACGGGTTACCTACAGGCTTGTCTTGTTTTCTAAATTTTCTTTGCTAAGCAGCTGGCTTGTAAATGCTGTCGAATGCTTGATGATAAACTGGTACATATTGTTCTAGGATACTGCACTTAACCATGCGAGAACGATGGGGATAGTGGAGGATGGTTTTGGTTCAACAACAGAGATGGTCAAAAATGACCTCATATGGGTGATCTCTACTACGCATGTGCTGGTTGATCGTTACCCTACGTGGTACGTAATTTGCACAATTTGCTTCAGCTAAGTCAACTAAACAAAACCTTTCTTTCATCTCTGACATGAAAACTTTTAGTCCTGACTGGCACTACTTAAGCCCCTCTCCTAATTTCAGGGATGAACCTATTGAGTTTTTCTTTAATTTCAGGATGAACCTATTGAGTTTTTCTTTCTGGTGGCATTACTAAAGTTAATTTGTCATTTAGTTCTGAATATGTTTTGCATATTGAATTAGTTTCTTCTGGAAATCACAACCAGTAATGCCATTTTTTTCTTACTAAAGGGCTGATGATGTTCAAGTAGAAACCTGGATATATGCAGAAGGAAAGAATGGTATGGGTCATGACTGGCTTATTCGTGATGACAGGACAGGCGACATTCTGATTCGGGCGACCAGGTCTGTTCACGTCTCTACAAGACATGCAAAAGTACCATTGTTTTGATACCTATCTTTTAGATTCATGACAAAACTTGATACAAGATGCAAGCAGCTTAAACTTCCTGTTAAACAAGTTCCAAGTGGTGATTACATAACTAAAAGATTATTTTTGTGCAGCGTTTTTCTAATAATGAACAAAAAAACACGGAAACTTTCCAAGTTCAGGGATGAAATCAGAGAAGCTTGTGCACCTTTCTTTTCCTCCCGTGATCCTATCATGGAGAAGGACAGCAGAAAAATACCCCAGTTTAATGATGACACCGAAGTTCATATCCGGTCCGGTTTAAGGGTGAGTCTGATGAATATACAAATTTTGTGTGCTGTTGTTTGAGTTACTGCCCTTAATGTCTTCTAACATGCAGCCTGGCTGGAACGACTTGGACATCAATGAGCATGTAAACAACGTTAAATACATTGACTGGATTCTTGAGGTATGCGATTTTTTGCCCTGCTTTCTGGTTCTTAATCTTCTTTCCAGAGTATGAAACTTGCATTCCAATTGAATATGTACGACATGAATGCATTTATCAAGTATTTTGTTCGTCTGGATGACTTGAATTATCCTATTCTGTCCAGAACTATTAGAGCTTTTTTTGGCTTTTGTCAGACATGTAATTAGATGGCGGTTTGGCACTGAAAGGGAACACTTCTTCTGTTCTTTCAGGGTACTCCTCGCTCATTTATGGAGCATAACGAGGTTTCTGCTATGACTTTGGAGTACCGGAAAGAGTGTGATAGGGACAGTGTCCTGGAATCTCTGTCAAGGGTCTCTAGGAATGCCACCGCATGTGACGGTGTGGTGGAGTTGGAGCATTTGCTTCGCCATGAAAACAGATCAGAAATATTGAAGGCAAGGACAACGTGGAAGCCAAAAGATGTGAACAGCCACAAGACCTGATTCTGGATACCAGGGAAGCAGCGAACTTATTAGAGCTTAATTACGTGTACATCAACACTTATGACTTCATCAAAAGTCTCTGGAAATTATCAATTTCAGTGGCTTTAATGTTCTTAACAACACTACTGTTACGGCCCAAGCAAAACCAACAGCCCAAAGAAAGATTCCAAGTCCAGAGGCAAGGCAGAGCTTCCGTATTCACAAGAAACCGACAAAACTAAAGGATTATATTTTGTACTGAATAAAGAATATTATAGAATTACATTCACAAATGGTTAGCCAAACAGATTCCGTTGTAACGGTCTTAGCTTTATAATGAAAGGAACCTCATGATGAGGGATATACAAAATTTGAAGAAAAATCTCTCCCTTTCTAATTCTCTCCTACCTATTCTCTCTTCCGGTTACTAATCTCGCACCATTTGGTGCTTTCATTGAGAGCGAAATCATGGCAGAAGGGACAACAACGAGGTATAAGGCATTGGAGGAATCCATCAACACACTGGCCAAGGACTTTCGCGAGATGCAGACCACAATGTTGCAACACTCAGAAGAAATAGCCAAAACTAGCTCTGCAAATGAAATGATTCAGAAAACATTAGAAACTATGTGTCACTCACTGGCAAGGCTGGAAAAACAACCATCCCCGATAACCTATTCTCCGCAGCCACCATTGTTACCTACACCTACCACTCTGAGCTTACCAGGTAGCTCTAGTGCAGTACATACTTCACAGTGGGATCCGCATGAGCAGACCAAGGCAACAGCACGACATCCGAAGTTGGAGATTCCAGTATTTACCGGAGAAGATGTAGCTGGGTGGACTTTTCAGATTCAACGTTTTTTTGATTACCACCGCACATCTGAAGAGCAAAAGCTGTCTATTGCATCCTTTTACATGACTGGCCCTGCACTTCAATGGTATCAGTGGGTAATGGCATCACATCAGATTACAAACTGGAATGAGTTGGTTCGACATTTAGAAATAAGGTTTGGTCCCTCTGCTTTTATTAATCACGAGGCTCGGTTATTCAAGCTAATTCAAACTACTACTGTGAATGCATATATGTAAGAATTTGCTACTCTGTCCAATAGGATAACGAGACTTGCCCCTGAAAGTTTATTGAATTGTTTTGTTTCGGGGTTGAAGGAAGAAATTAAAAATGAATTATACCTTTTGAAACCTCAAACTATGGCTGAAGCAATTGGCATGGCAAGGATGGTGGAAGATAAGCTGGGAGCCTCGAAGTCTATGAATCATTTTAATCCTCGCCAGGGAACAACTCAACTTCACAAAACCAATTTCCAGAGACCTTACCCGGGGTTACCACCACCCCCACCACCTAACCTACTACCACCTAAGATGCCTATCAAACGATTGACTACTGCAGAAATGGAAGCAAGAAGGGCCAAGGGATTGTGCTTCAATTGTGACGAGAAGTTCTCACCTGGGCACTCTTGCAGGAGAACATTCCATTGTCTGATAGCTGATGAGAGTGAGAACAAGATAGACAACCCTTCGGACAGTGATGACTGCACTGCTGAGGAAGACATCCTAGTCGCTGATATACCCACTATATCCTTACATGCACTGGAAGGCCATTTTATTCCGTCGACTTTGCGGCTCAATGGAAAGGTATTAGGGCAGCCAGTGTTGATACTGATCGATGGAGGATCAACCCACAACTTTATGCAAGCAAGGGTGGCTCAGTTCCTGAAATTGCCAATACAACAGTCAAGACACATGAATGTTATTACTGTTGGGAATGGAGAAAGTTTGAAATGTACAGGGTTGAGTGTGCAAACCCCAATCCAAGTGGACAACCATCATTTTACGATAGACCTCTACTTACTTCCGATTTTTGGTGCAGATATTGTTCTAGGGGCTCAATGGCTAGCCACAGTGGGACCAGTTCTATTCGACTACAAGAATTTATGGATGAAGTTGGAAAAAGAAGGACAGCAGATTACCTTGCAGGGCATCCAGCACGCGACTATGTCATCTATGACTTTTGGCCAATTCACCCGTAATCAAAAGACCCACTCCATTTCCTCCTATTATCACTTGTCCATCATTCCTGCAGATAAGGCAACAGAGGTGAAAATTGGAGAAGGAGCCTCACAAGAATTAAAGGAGAATTTAAAAACACTATTTCAGCACCACTCACCTGTTTTCGAAATACCCAAGGCCTTACCGCCATTTCGGCAGGTGGAGCACAGGATTACCTTGAAGCCAGGAACAATACCTGTCAATGTGCGGCCATACCGATACCCACATGCGCAGAAGGCTGAAATTGAAAGATTAGTTCACGAGATGTTAAGAGAAGGAGTAATCCAACCAAGTAATAGCCCTTATTCCTCACCAGTGATTTTGGTAAAAAAAAAAAAGATGGTACCTGGAGGTTCTGCGTTGATTACCGTGCCCTAAACGTCATCACTGTGAGAGATCGCTATCCAATTCCAACGGCAGAAGAGCTCTTTGATGAGCTTGGGGGGGCAACCATTTTTTCTAAACTTGATCTGCGAGCTGGCTATCATCAACTGCGACTACATCCAGATGACATTCACAAAACAGCGTTTAGAACGCACAATGGACACTACGAATTTGTTGTGCTCCCATTTGGCCTAACGAATGTACCTTCGGCTTTCCAATCCGAGATGAACGAATTATTTCGGGCAGTCCTCAGAAAGTATGTCCTTGTCTTCTTTGACGACATATTGGTCTACAGCTCTACGGAAGCCCTTCATTTGCAGCATCTGGATCATGTTCTTCAGTTACTAAAAGAAAAACAATTTTATGTGAAACAGACCAAGTGTGAATTTGCCTGCACCTCCATGATCTACTTAGGGCATGTCATATCGCCAAATGGGCTTTCTGTGGATAAGGATAAGATAGCAGCAATTAAAGATTGGCCGATTCCGACCAGTGTGAGAAAACTCAGAGGGTTCCTGGGAATTGCAGGATATTACCGGAAATTTGTGCACCACTACGCAGTACTGGCTGAGCCCCTAACGAAGTTGCTGCGGAAGGAAGCATTTGTGTGGACGGAAACAGCAACCCGAGCTTTTCACCAATTAAAGGAGGCACTCATGACTACACCCGTCTTGGCTCTCCCAGATTTCCATCAACCCTTTATTGTTCAGACGGATGCATCAGGAACAGGGATAGGAGCCGTATTAACTCAGGGAGGACAACCTATTTCCTTTTACAGCAAGCAGCTCCCCCCACGAATGTTGTCGGCATCCACCTACGCAAGAGAAATGTATGCCATTACGATGGCTGTCAAACGTTGGCGACAATACCTCCTTGGCACCCACTTTAAAATTGAGACAGACCACCAACCTTTGCGAGCTTTGATGACGCAGGTCATCCAGACGCCCGAACAGCAGCAGTGGCTCACTAAGCTGTTAGGGTATGATTTTGAGATTATCTACAAACCTGGAAAGGAGAATGGACCAGCAGACGCGTTGTCTCGTGTTCACGGGGAGTTAATAGCGTTGCAGGTTTCGAAACCCATCAGTGGGTTCCTGGCCGCCCTACGGCGATTCCTTACACAATACCCCCCAACGGTGACTCTGCTCCAGATAATTAAGGATACTCCCGGCGACAAGGTCGATTACAAGATCCAAGATGGGATCATATTATATAAAGGACGGATTTTTATCCCTCCGGAATCCGGCTTACAGGAGATTTTGTTGCGAGAATACCATGACTCCGTCGTCGGAGGCCATGCGGGAATGAAGCGCACCACGGCCCGCATCTCTTCATCCTTCTATTGGCCACGATTGAGGCAAGATGTGGAGACCTATGTTCAACAATGTACGGTCTGCCAACAAGTGAAGAGTAGCAACCGAGCAACCTC
>JAOSBP010000001.1:8530146-8552515 GCA_027563825.1 Erythroxylum mucronatum | reverse complement strand
GGCCATAAAGAACCAAAGAAACCAGACTAATGTTAATGCAACTTTCCTTAATTAGAAGATGCATTGGAAGGAATTTTGCTTGTGCTATATATTGAATAGGATTGGAAATTGGTCAGCCTCACTTCAAGTCCCTTAAGGCCCGAGTTTGAACCCGAAATTTTTTGCAGGTCTAGGATTGATTGGTTTGAATATCTGAGCTTGAACTCTCTCAAACTTTTGGTAAACTCAAGCTTAAACTATATCTTGATCAAAGTCTAAATAATTGAATTTGAGTATGGTTAAATTGAACTTAATCTATTAGTTTTAAATTAAGTTGCACTAGATCCGACCTAATTTGTCGTCTCAAAATATTGACAACAGCAATTATGAGGCTGAGTGTGATCCTTATGAAGGATCGATCAGAAACTGGAGAAGAAAAAAAGAAGGTAACAAATAAATGTAATCAACTTAAAGCAAAATATGGCGCCAAAGTATCTGCTTGTTGCAATTGTTCTTGCTGCGACACGCATCCATTACTTCTTTTATGTTTAGTTTCTTTGTATTTTGCTACCAGATGTTTATATTTATGAATTTACCCTTGGCATTTAATGGATCAGCTTCAGAAAATACGTACAATGGAGTTGAGTCAACCCGGTCACTTGACAAATAACCTTCCCTTGCTTGTAAGCTATAAATCAAATAAGTACGACACAGGACAAACTCTTGCACTGTTCCGTTCTTTTTAATGTTCCTTTCTTGTGGAGAAAAGGTACATCAAGAGATAAAATGGTTCAATTAAGGCACCTTCAAATTTTGCAGGCAAGCCAGCAAATCATCATACTCCCACGAGTTGCAATATCTGAGCAAATGGAGCAAAACTTATCTAAGCATCTGAGACATTTTTTTTTGTTGATAATTGAATATCCTCAGTTCATTAAATAAAACTCTCGAGAATCGAACGGAATCAGAAACAAAAATTAAGTCACCACTTAAGATGTATCGTATATTATAGAATACAAGTAATCTGAAACTCGTAAGTATGCTATTGAAACAAGATAAAGTTAAGCTGCATTAGTCATCAACCTCAGCTTTAATCTCTCTCAGCAGCTCTTCCTTATACTCCTCAAATGTACCAGGGAAGGTTCTCACAGTTCCATCATCAACTACCCAAATCTCACTTCTTTCTTCATCATCACACACGCGAGATATAAGTCTAGAATCATGACTGACCAGAACTACTCCACCAGTGAATTCATCTAGTGCATCAGCCAGAGCGTCAATGCTCTGCATGTCTAAATGATTTGTCGGCTCATCCAACAGTAATATATGTGGCTTTGACATGGAAATTGAAGTGAAGACTACCCGAGCTTTCTGACCTCCAGACAACTTTGCAATTGGTGTGAGGTGATTGTGGCTAGGAAGACCAAATTTTCCAAGTTTGGCACGAACAGCCTCCTGTTTACTTAGTCCCTCTTGATCTGGATGCAGACGAAGAAGATATTGAACTGGTGTCTCATCCATTGTCAAGAGATCCACGAAATGCTGTGAATACCTCCCAATTCGCAGCTTCTGACTTCTTCTTACTTCACCCTCTGATGGAACCAGATCACCAGCAAGAAGATTCAGTAGAGTAGATTTTCCAGCCCCATTGGGCCCAATAATAGCAACACGAGTTCCCATGTCAATGCCCACATCAACATTTGACAGCCTGAAATCCTCTCGATTTGGATAACTGAAGCTAACTTCTATCAGCTGTAGAAGTGGTGGCGTCAACTCTGTGGGTTCAGGAAAGTGGAACTGCACAGTATAATCTTTCCATTTCTTCGGAGCTTCTTGAATGGATTCCTCTTCATCAACTTTTCCCTTTCCCCTGCTTTTTGAAGCTTCTTTAGCAGCAACAAATTTTGCCCGATCTTTAACCTTTTCCTGTTGAACACGGTTCCCTGATCTCTTGGCAGCTTTCATCTGCTTCTCATAGGTTTCAAATTTTTTGTTCATCTCTTTACGTCGCTGCTCATAACCACCTTCAAAATCATCAAAATTTCCACGATATACATGGAGCTTCAGCTCATGAAGATGGATGATTTCATTGCACACACTGTTGAGGAAATCCCGATCATGAGAAACAACAACAAGAGTTTTCTTCCACCTGCACAAATACTCTTCCAACCAGAGCACAGCTCTGAGGTCAAGATGGTTGGTGGGTTCATCCAGTAGTAAAAGAGTCGGTTGTACAAAAAGTGCTCTAGCCAATGAAATTCTCATTCGCCAACCTCCACTAAATGAATGTGTAGGACGGCCTTGCATTTCTTTCGTGAAACCCAAACCAGCAAGAATCTTTGAAGCCTGTGCCTCTGCAGCATCAGAACCCAAGAGCTGCAATTGCTCATACAACTCAGCAAGTTTCTCCCCTGCATGACCATTTGCATCATCATCTTGATCCTCATTGCCAGCAGCAGAAGCCAAATTCTGCAAAGATGAAACTTCTTTTCGGACCTTGATTAGCTCTTCATTAGCTGCAACAACTGCTTCAAGGGCAGTCTTGTCATCTCCAACCACCTCTTGTTCAACCAAAAGAACATCAATATTTTTGGGTACAGGAATCTTCCTCCAAGCAAGGAGCTTTAACAATGTAGATTTTCCCTTTCCATTGGGTCCAACCAAACCATATCTCTTTCCATGTGATATCTTCACTGATGCATTCTTCAAAAGTTCCTTACCTCGTGCTGAGACAGAGAAATTTTCTATTGTAATATCTTTGACATTGGCATCAGCTTCATCATTGCCTTCCAATACTGAAGTCCGACTACCAATAACAACAGTAAAAGCATCATGATCATCCCTCAGAGCCTCTTGTTTGGCATGTTCTGCAGCATGGACAGCAAGTAAATCCTTCTTTTCCCTTTTCTTTAGTTCTTTGTCAGTTACAGAAATTTCAAGATGCTTCATCTCACTTCTTTTCTGTCTATTTAGCAGTTTCACCTGTTCTGCCTCTTCTTCGGAGGCATAAACATCTTCCTCATCGTCAGAAGGGGGGAGATCAATCCCATCAGTGTAAGATGAAACTTTTGGAGCAGCTTTTGTCTTAGGTTTATTGGAAGCTCCAGTGGAAGATGCTGATCCTTTTTTAGATTTGTCAGGTTTCTGGTCCATGCTTGCAAGCATGGCTGAAACAGACATTTTCTCTCTCTTTCCATCACTGGAAACATCTTTACTGCTTGATTTAGCCTTGCTGGCTGCCCCAGTATCCTCTGTTTTCTTCTTTCCCATTGCACCCAATAATTGACAAAGGAAAAATCTAATAGGCAAAAAGAAAATTAACAACCTCCAAATGTTCTATATATATCAAACAAACAATAAAAAATTCGCATCCCTCATTAGTAATCTATCATTGTTGTTTGCGTAAACATATGATGAGAAACCAATACAAGAATAAGAGGAAAAAGAGGACAAAGGTTTACAGAAAAAGTATCACATAGACTAAGAAAATAACACTTCATCAACAACCACCAACAACAATTAATTTTAAGCATTACTGAATTAGGTTACCCTAATAATCAAATAATCCCACGAAAACCTCAATATTAAACTGTAAAAATTAAAAGAAAGGAAGGGCTCTAACACACAATCGAAAACAAGGGAAAACCCCAAAAATTATGTCGCCAACATTTAATCCAAAAAGTAAGATGTTTTTATGTCAAAACACCAAGTTAGCTTATCCCAACACAAAACACCAACGCCAACGCTACTCAATCCCAGCGTGTAACGAGGTCCATCCCCAAATTGATGCCATAACTTATAAACCCAAACAACAATCAACTTCAATTCAGATTCCCCAACACAATAACAATCTACTACAAATATAACTATCCACAAGAGTTCCCACTAGAAGACCGAGAACAATCCTCAGTTAAAAAAAAAAGAATCTTTAACACAGGAAGAAACACAACCCACGCACAAAAGACAGATAGTTATAAATATGCATGAGGCAAACGGCTCACCTGAAAGGAATAAACTTGCCTAAATCTGAGATCTCGCGCAAAGACAGAAATGCAAGCAGACACTAACTGGCGAAATTTCACAGTTCGATTTTAAATTCGAAGAGTTTAAGCCCTAAAAATTGGGCTTACTTGATCGGTTCTAATATAAGAGATCTTCAACTTGTCAAATTTTAGCCCACGGGCTGGTCTATAAAGTCGATGCTACACCTATTAGAGAGTGCCACCTGTGTGATTAGGGACACCTAATGGACCATTGGTATAGAGTATAATTTAAATATTAATATTTTGAACAATTTTTCTACCCTAATATGGAATCTTATAATAATATAGAAATTGTATATAATAAATAAAATAATATGATTAAAATATATGAAAAAGTTTATCTATTATCTATATATTCATACATCATTATATTAATTACCGTATACCATGAACGGAGTGCTTTCCTCCCTTTCCGGCCCACTCTTTGGTCTTAAGAATACTGATTTAAGAATAAGAATGAGTGATTGCCTTTCATCGACCCTTATTGCCCATCCGATTGTGAACCTTCAGCCTATTATCTATATATTCATATATCATTATATTGATTACTGTATACCATGAACGGAGAACTTTTCCCCCTTTTCGGCCCACCCTTTGGTCTTAAGAATGTTGATTTAAGAACAAGAATGAGTTATTGCCTTTCTTCGACTCTTATTGCCCATCTAATTGTGAACCTTCAGGTCCTATCTTATTCAATGTTTGTTCAATTACTCTTTTACCTGCAAATGCAATGTAAGCATTGGGTACAACAATAATGATATCTTCCAACATACCAAAACTAGCTGTCAAATCTTTCTAGTTCTTCAAAATAAAAAGTTTGAGGATGTTCAATTGTACGAAATGAATGTCTAGATATGTAGATTTACCAATATCAAGTTTTTTTTAAAAAATTGTTGGCAATTCTTTATGATCAACGTATGATCAAAAGAAAATTGTGAAAAGCTCATTCAAGAATTCAGAATGAAAGGATTCTCTTTGACTATTAAGAGTAGGTAACTCGTTCTTGTGTCTTTCTTTCTATTGCATTCTATCTCATTATATTACATTCTGTTCTGCGATATTTGAGAATCACCGTCAATGCTTTAGTGTAGGTAAGTCTGGTATAATCCTTTGTTTCCTAGTCTGGGTGGGGCTATTTACAGCTAGCCAATTAAAAATTTTCATATATACATTATTGGAAACTTTGTCTTCGTCGCAATTTTGATTCTCAAATTCAATAGATTTTTTTATTTGATAGTATAGGGATAAAACAATTGCCATTTTCATTGACTTAAATGTTTCCTATAAAAACCCTTAAGATAACAATCCTTATTATAACCTTATTATTGCGGCAATCTTGGTTAATTTTTTGGGGATGTTTTTGTAGTTTAAACTCTTCTATAAAGAAACTCTTATAAATATAAATTATAAATAAAAAATTCTCTTAATTCTGATTTCAGTACTACAAGGGATTTAAAGAAAGATTTTATTGTATTAATTGTTATGATTTGGCAACCCAAATAGGTATTGCTTGCGACATACCATATAAAAAAAATTCGAGCTTTGTCTTTTTAATTTAGTAAACTAAAAATTCTTCTTCTATATTATATATACGATATCAAAAAAAAATAGCCATGATATCATAAAAATAAAAGGAGGTCAATTTAATAAATTAAATATTGATTGCTTCAAAACTGTAAAGTAACATTAAAAAATTAAAGAATATATTATATATATTTTCTATTTTTCATTAATAAAAATATTATTATTTTATTATTAATTATATAAAATTTATTATTAATTATATAAAATTTATTTTTAATTATTTAAAAATTATTTTATTATATTTGATTTATATTTAAAAATATTTGATTTATATAGAAATATATTTATAATATAAAACATCCAAAATAATAAATAAAATTTGAAATAATAAAAATTCTATTATTTAATTATCCAGCTATAAATTCTACAAGAATATTGGGGTTCTCATAAGGATCTGCAATTCTTGTAATAGCAATATTGACTTTTCAGTTTAAATAAATTAAGTAAATGATCGAGATAAAACGAAGTATAAGTAACTCAAATAGTTAAAAGAAAAATATGGATTATATCACATCACCTATTCTATTAGATTTTATACTGGATTTTACCGAGCCTGTTCATAGATCAAAATGTTTAGAATATACTTTAAGTTGATAAAAAATTAGACAAAATTAATTCCTCATTAATTAATATCACATCAACAATGACTTAGCATTATTTTTATTTTTTCAATAAAAATGGATCATATTGTTATTGGGATAATGAGACCCACATAAAAAATATAAAAATATGTCACATCAATAACTTACAGAGAGTTAACTCTGTTAAAATTTTCATCCATTTAGGTTTGTTTTGAAAAACGTTGAGAGTTCAAATTGAACATTTTCAAACATGAGAATATGTTCTGCATTTTATTGTAAATATTAAGGTTCTAAATACACTTTTAGCCTATAAGTTAATGAAGATGGACACTTACTAACCAAAGTTCTTATTAAGTCTATTTCATGTCTAACCCTCTCGTAACTTTTTCAAGGTAAAATGAATTAATTCAAAGACTCAAAAATCAAGCAAAATAATTGTCTATTATATAAAAGTAAGGCCACTAATTGAAAATCTTGCAATATTCCTAAGCCTAGATGAAAAATAAGTTCATGTTCTTTAAAGTAGTAAGAGCTTGTGTTTCAAAGGTATCTCTGGAGTCTACTACGATATTTTTGAAACATGTTACTGAGAAATATTTGTAGCTAAAGAAATCAAGTAGTTAGGTAAGTTCTAGTTAGTTTACAGACCCTTACTTTGTCAAAGGATCGTAAGGTATCACCAAAGGAAATTTGGTGATGGCCGAATGGTGTTCTCCTCTTCTATTCTCCCTTCTTTCAATTAAAACAAAGTATTTTTAATATTTAATGGTGGGGTGCATGGCTACACAAGGAAGAAGGGTCTAGAATGTTGATTCTTTTTTGACCAAACATGGTGAAGTTACCTTTTTGCCCTTAGCTTATGTGATATTACCATTATACCTTCCAAACTTTTCCTAAATTTGCAATTAAGCAAAAAAATTGGGAATGACTGAAACTTTTATTTTCATTTTGGCCCCCGGAATTTTTAAAATTATAATTAATCCCCTTAACTTTATAAAATTACATATTGATCCTCCAAGAATTGAAAAATTACATTTAAGTCCCTTAACTTTTAACAATTTGCAAATAAGCCCTTATGTACATCAACTTTTCCAATTAAGCTTTCTAAGTGTCCAATATAAATCATGTCTAATCACCTCTAAGGCATTAGAACACATTTAACTCAGCCATTATGGTCATATCCATCTAATGGACTCGATTTTACACACTTAGAAGCTTATATGTTAGAAATCTCTAAGATTTCGCATACCGATGAACTCTAATTTCATGTAAGGGCATATAACATTATATATCACTGACATATATACCGAAAGGATTCAGATACATTTTTGAACTCATATACAACCATGTATATATCAATATACAGTAGTATCTCCAAGTACAGACTAATACAAAAGGGAACAGAGAGTCCAACATTATAGTTAATATCCTTCTCATGACTATTAACAACTAATCCATCAGTTGATTAACATAAATCTTTCTAGTTAAAACCCCTAAGATTGCACTATCGATTTATGAATTATGTTATTTCTTTTGACTAATACAGAGGATTTATGTCTACCTATCTCAAGGTTTACGTGCAACTCCTTCTAATTATCGCAGATCTATTCATACAAGAGGATTTCTCAGTCTCAATCATATGAAATCAAATCATGTAGTACTATTTAATATATATTAGAACAAGCATAAAATGCATAATTGAATCACAATAAATCATTCAATATAATTACATTAAATAACATATTAGAACATATTGTTACCAAAAACTAGGGTTCATAATACCTAGACACTAAACACGTTTAGCTACTCATGGAAAACTAAATCAATAATAAACATGTAGAAAAAATAATAGAAAACAAAGAAATCATAAATCTAAATATCCCTGTATCTTTTTGCAAGTATGGATTTGATGCTATTATCTAATGGATCTCTTGACGATAGCTTCATGTTTTCTTCATTCCTTAATGAAAATCGTCACCTTTAAATGTTAATTACGACCTAAAACTCTAAAACATTTTGCTCTCTTTTGTTTGCCTATGCTCACGTCCTTCTATAGTAAAAGTTAGGGATATACACGGGCTTGTAGGAGACTATGTATAATAAAAACTACTAAATTTACAATTTCACATCGGCACAGAGACATAAATAGGCAACATACACAATTATGTATATCAACATACATGGGGGTGTAACTTCACACGACCAGAAATTAGATTCTTCAATCCTTACACATTTACAAAGACTTACACAGTCTCTATACATGATCGTGTAGGTCCTCACTTACTTCAAATCTTCATTCCGTGCCATGATTTCATCTAAAATCTTCTTCTTTTTGTCCATAAAGGTAATTATGACTGATAAATGCACTAGAGTGAATTAAATACCAAATATACAACAAAACTATAAAATATCAAGCAAAACATGTTAAATATAGGTGTATAATTATAGTCAAATATGCATTTATCATTGACTATCGATGGTAAGCTACACACTAAAGATAGAATGGTACAACATCTATATCTACCATCTGTTCTTTTTATCACCAAGTACTTAAAATTATTAACCATTTTTTTAAAAAATAAAAGTTCACAAAACCAATTTGCATAACTATTTTAGGATGAATAATCTCTCTTGATTAGAAAGTAATTAGACTAATATTGTTAATTAATGTGTTGGTTTGAATTGGAAATGCAAAGAGGATTCTACAGTATTTTGAATCTCTTTTGGCCCATATATCTTTGTGGAAGGAAAGGAACTTCAAAGAATGTCAAGGTAAACAAAGATCTTATTAGTAGCTTATACATGAGATGGTGAGTTAAGTTAATAAGCAAAAGCTAGTTATTATTAATACTTTTTTCCTTAATGGCTTAGGTTCGTTGCACTATTGCTAGGTATTTATTTATAACAATAGACTAATATTGCTAGACTACTTTAATGCATTGTGATTGACTAGATATAAACATTTTGAAACTCCTATTTATTAATTCAATATCCTTTCTCTTTTAAAATACACTTAAGCTTGTAAACCCCCAAAAAGTTTTTGTTTCACCCTTGAATTATCTTTAGAAGCTACTTTATCTCAAGTTCATATTTTCTCTTCTTATAATAGGAAATGGAGCATAAGTATTAGTGAAAAGCAATTGAAATAAAAATTCCTATATTTACAGAAAACCAAATTAAGAAGTTGGTCAATGCCTCTGTCTAAAGGACCACTTAGTAGCAAGTTTTTACTTTCTACTAAGATTCATTTCGATGGATACGTAGACCATTATAAGGCTTAATTATTTTTTCTTAAGAAACAAATATCAAATGACCTAGACTATTATTACAGTTTCACACTGATAACTAAAAGCATCATTGTGTAAACCATTCTAACAGTTGCATCTTAATCATGGTCATTACATCAAATGGATATTAAGAACGCATTTCCTCATGATGATCTTAAGTAGGAATTTGACATCAAATTTCCCTCTATTATGCCTATTTTCTCACCTAATGATATTTTTAAATTGAAACACTCTATGTATGGTTTGAAATAGGCATTAATAATATGGCTTAAAAAATTTCGATTTGCCTTCCCAGTTTTTAATCACTAAAAGTCAACATAACTCCTTTTTTTTAATGTAAAAGACATATCAAGGTATCATAGTATTTGTTTATAAGGAAGAAATTACTATTATAAGTTCTAATGTGAAGGTCATTATTGAAATTTAGTAATTTCTATAATATAATGTTCATATGAAAGATCTTAGAAACTTACCTATTTTTAGGTTTAGAGGTATATCATCATCATTGAGGTACTTTCTTAGGTTAGCATAAGCATATATATGATCTATTTCAATTGGATGGATTCAGCAACGCTACTTTTATTGACATTGTTATATAAATGAATATGAAATATCAATATGATGAACGAGCACTTCTTGAGGACCGTATCTTATACTAAAAACTATTACATAGTCTTATCATTCTAACCATTACTATCATGAATATTTTTAAATAGTCCACATTTTAAGTAGGTTCATGCAATCCCTTTAGCATCTCCATTCATCCACAGTTTATTGCATTATTCAATACATCTTTGGCATATTGATTTTGACTAATTTTTTTTCTTACGAGTTCCTTAATCCAACTCCAAACCTATAGTAACAGTGATTGGCTTGGCTACCCAAACATTAGAAGATCTACTACTAGATGGTGCATGTTTCTTACTAATGCCCTTATCATTTAGAAATTCTATAAGTAAGGCTTTGTCTCCTAATCTTCCATTAAAGTAGAGTATTATGTCATATTTACACAGTCAAAGATTGTTTGGCTATATTGTCTTCTTATAGAGCTTAGTTTCCTAAGTTTAACTAACTCTATTATATATTGACAACATTAGTGTTATTAAAATTGTAACTAATCATGTCTACCGTGAACTTACAAAGCATACAAAAGTTGGATATCCATCCATCTGGGAGGCCTATGATCGTTAAATCATTACTCTCCCATATATTGACACCATTTTATAAAATGCAAATATGGTTACCAAATTTATGACACGTTAGTGACATTATCTTTTTGTTAGCAAATTGATGCTTCTTAACTTACCAACATCATCTTGAGGGGGGATGTCAATATTATTAATTTTTATAACAAAAAGCTATTATATTATTGCACATTAATACATCTTTGTCAATCACTAATTTTTTTGCATTTTTACATTTCACACTTCATTGGAGACATATTCTATACTTTTTGTACAATTATAAGGATTTAAAAATATTTCCTTAAGAAAGATATACTAGTTATATAAAGATATTTATATTATAATTTAACTATTTTTAAGGGTTGAAATTTATCTTGCACTTTGTATATATTGAGAATTCTCCATTAGAAAGGCACAATTTCTAAAAAAGTTCTATAATTTTTTAAGTACAACTTTATAGCTAATGTAGCAATTGTTTCGTTGATCAAAATTTTAGCGTAGTGAAATAATTCAATGTAGTTCAGTATTGGAAGTTTTAGCATAGCAGTTGTAAAGATTTCATATTGAGGATCAAGACTAGTTAAAAGACAAAAGACTTTTCTTTATTACTTACTAGTTTTCCAATGATAATGAAACTATTAAATTAAACATTTTGCAGTGTGGATATGTTCTCTAATATTTATTCTACTTCCTTGGGAATATGTGTGATTTGTTGAAATAAAGTGAATTCACATTCTTAAGAAGCTTATGCATATCCTATCTTTGAGTGTTTCCTATACGACATTAGTTGTGTCTAGACTATCAAAAAGTCCAAATGTTTCTTTAGGGAGTGCATTGATTTTCTATCCACTTAGAAGATGATTAGATTTTTACCAAGAAATAGTCATTCATGAATTTTGGCATGAAGTTTTCTAAATCTATTGTATTGTTTGGATTTGGTATGGTGTATTTAGTAGGAGCAAGATTTTCATTAGTGGTATGACAAATTAATTCTTGATTTTTATTGAGAGCACTATAATGAATAATTTGTAGGGATGAGTTTAAGGGTAATGAAATTTTCAGTATTAAAAGAAACTAAAGACATGACAGAAAAGAGATGAGGTATGTTGCATTATCCTTACAAGAACTTTTTTATCAAAAAGAAAACTTAAATTTCCAATCAAATGGTATTATATGTACATGAATGTTACATTGAATGCTCAATTTACAAAAAAAAAGAACTAATAATATATGATATCTCTATCTATTAAACTAACTTTTGGTTTTTTGGTTATTGCTATTAAAATACATATCCTCTAATATTTCGTACATGTGATGTTATCTTTTTAAAATCTTCCTTATTACTCTGTTGATTTTTATACTCTTTATTATTCATTAATCCTCCATTTGTTAACATAAATCATCTTAGATAATTTAAATATTATCTCATGAAATTATAGGGAATAGTAGGAGCTTAGAACTTACTGATATCTGATCTATATGTGTTTGAATTTTTTTCCACTATGATCCATAATTTTCTCTTTTTGTTATTTTTTACCATAAGACTTGTGAATGTTATTTCCAGTGTTTTTTTTTATAATAATTAGATGTCCTAAAAGTTTTGATTATAACTATTGTTGATGATGTTGGTGTTATTGTCGTCATTATTATTATAATAATTACTAATTATAATGATAAAATCCTCAAAGTAAAGTTATTTTCAATTTAATGTTATATTAGTGTATAAAACATCCTAGACAAGATAACATATAATAAGATTGTACTCTTTACATAGTCATTTACTTATGGGACTTGAAAATCTAATTTATTGTATACTTAACATTTACATTTCAATTTACATTTAACTAATTAAGTTATTTCTCCCTTAACCATTTTTTATTAATTTGGTATCAATCTTAAATTTTCGAATGGTATGATTATTCTCTCTCAAGACCTAATCATCTAACCCCAATTAATGATCCCTAATTGATAACAAAATTCCAAATTTGCAATCTCTTAATTAACAAAAACAACCTTCGTTTTCAACTAATTTTTAAGCAATAAATTGGACAATTGTGTTCTCATATAAGATCTCTTTTTGTATGATAATTAATTTGATGTTTGCATGACTTATTAGATTTTTAACTCTCAATATCCAACCTAATTAGATTACCATCGACTCACTCTCTTGATTTGTTGTCGATGTATACACAAACACAAATATTACAACACCCAAAACATTGTATTTAAATCAAAAGTGTTCAAGTCACAAAATAAGTCATAACAAATCTTAATATGGAATTAAAACATCATCAATGTGTATTACATCTTCCAATCTAGTTCAAACATCAAGTTTAATGAAAATATCAATAGGAAAGAAAGAAAAACTTGATTTGGAGCTGAATCTACAAATCTGGAAAATGTTGGACAACTGATGCTCCTCTTAATTTTCCTTAAATTAATCTCAATTTGGTAAGATGGAAGCTATTCTTCTTTTGAGTGTTTTATGTTATTCAGTAGTTCTTGAGGCTTCTAGGTTTCTTTCTAGGGTTTACCCACTTAATTTGGTTTCAAAAATAGCCCCAAAATGTTAAAATTACAAAAAGAGTCATGTTCTAGAAAACCTGAAATTTGCTGGAATTATTGACGAAACCAATTTAACCTCAAACAACAATCATTCAAGTTGTTCCAACATATTAACCTATGCAATTTATGATTTACTTTGGATTAAATATACATACTAATCAAGACATTAATATCATATTCATTCACCTAAAGCACTTGTATACATACATTGATAATTAGTAATATACCAAAATTGCAACAATCAGTAAGTATCCCTTCATTAATTTTTTTTATTTTCAAATGTCAGTAGGATTTATTTATTAAAACACCATTTTTTTAAATTTTCTCTAATGTTAACCTAGTATTTTGACTCGAAGGCAAATACATTGTCATGAATGTCCTCCGGTTACTCAACTAGGCCACATTTTATTAATTAGCTTAGTTAGAATGTCATTTTAGCCATTTGATGCGAAGATAAACATTTTGTCGTGAATCCCTCGATTACTCAGCTATAGCACATTCTTAACTGGCTACTATCCTTATTCATAACTCAATATTTGTTTCAAAGGGGCTAACGGAATAGTTATTCATCATTTAATAGACATACCTATTTTTTTTCATTTCACATAGCCTATCTTATTTCTTTTAGTCAATCATCCTCATAAAAGACTACTAGTGATGCTAACATATTCAATTGACTTATAGTTATAAATGTATGTAACAAATTACCTAAGACAAACAAACTGACGTTATGTCCTAATTAACATGCATATTTAATGAAAGATACTTTAAACTTAAAATGCACAAGCCAATATGCCTTTACAAATTCAATAACTATGTTCAAAGCTAAACTACTTCCATCAAGTTATTGCCATTGACACATTGACACAATTCACACATATGCAACATATGTTCACACCATGTCAATCTAATAAAAAACTAATAATATGGTATGCAAAATTCACACTCCTATCATGCTAATGCAAAATCCTCCCCACACTTAGACAACACATTGTCCTGAATGTGGGAAAAACAAAACAACTAATAAAAATAAAATGACAAAAAAATAAAAGGAAAGGGTAAAAGTACGAAACTAGAAGATTGAGGTGGCGACAGTGTAAGTGAAGGAATATGAAGATACTTTCGATCATGAAATTCCACCAATTCTTTCCCTACAAAACAAAAATAAAAATGAAAAAATATCAATAAAATAAAACAAAACAAATATAATACATATCCTAATTCTTGGGTTGCCTCCTAAGTAGCACTTATTTAACATCATTAGCTTGACGTGCTCTTCCCTCCACACTTAACTTGGGTCAATTATGAGTGGCTTGCTTTCACTCGTGTCGCTTAGTTTTAGTTTAGTAGATTGTAAATAAGCTACATATTGCAAGATAATCAAAAGGACAAAATTAATCAAATCAGGAAAATAAAATACGTTCAATAATGCCCTTTTAAGTAACAAACTGTCAATAAAATAGGGAATAATAAAACTCCTTGAATCATTTGTAGAATTCAATAGTTTGACTTCTAAAAAGGTGAACTATTCTCTTTTTTCCTTAATCACGTTCATCTCCTCTTCTTCTTCCACTTCGTGAATAGAGATTTTTGTGTCTTCTTCAACCTCCACTATCATCTGTTTGTCATTCTCTTCTTCATAAACATCTTGAATAGAGACTTTCTTATATTCTTCAAACCCAGCATCCACTGTCATCTTTTCTTCTTCCTCTTGTTCCTTTAAAGATTTGACTTCATCAATTCTCCTGAATGAGTTATCCTCCTTCGGATTCTTTAGTACCTTATTCATGATGAATTTCACTTTTTCATCTCTAATCCAAAGGATAAGGTTTTCTTCATGGACATCTACCAAATCTTTTCTGATCTTCAAAAATGGTATACCAAGAGCTAGCAGACAATTTTGATCCCTTTGAAAGTCTAGCATGACAAAATCCACGGGAATTATAAACTTGTCCACTTTTATAAGCACATCCTCCACCAAGCCTAATGGTTTCTTTATCAATTGGTTCACCAAATGAATACGAATAGATGTTGACTCCACATCTTTTAGCTCCAATTCCCTCAAAATCAAGAAAGGGATAAGGTTTATACTTGGCCCTAAGTCGCATAAATGTTTCAAAATCTTTGAGTTACCAACTACACAGGGTATCGTAAAGCTCGTTTGATCTTTCAACTTTGAGGGCATATGGTTGGTAATTCAGGAGCAATAAATTTCCATCTTGGCTAACGTCTATTCATCTTTCCAAGTCCACTTGTCAGATAGTACGTCTTTAAGGAACTTCGCATATATAGGCTTGTGTTTCAACACTTCTATAAAAGACAAGTACATTTGTCATTTCTTTAGCTTTTCCATGAACTTTGCGAATGGTATGTCCAATTCTTTTTGAAGTCTTTATGGGAATGATATTTTTGGTGAGTAAGGTGGAGGACGATTATAGGGAAGTTCCTCATTCTTTTCTTCATCCTTTTTCTTTTTTTCTTAATCTTCTACAAGGTGGGTCTTAGCTTGTCTTTCTGCTGGTTCTTCTAGCTCTTTCCCACTCCTAAGTGTGATAGCCTTACATTGCTTTCTTGGATTTACTTCCAAAGTTGCTCAGAGACTTTTCCACACTTTTCTTATAGAATTGATTGGAAAGCTGGCCCATTTGAACCTCTAGGATGTGAATAGAGTAGGCAAGATCTTCTGTTACTTGCTTGAACTTCCCTTCTGGTCTCTTCTAAGCCTCATCCATATTTATGAGCTTATCCATGATCTTGTCCAATTTTGAATCCCATAAACTAGACTCATCTTGCTAAAATACTAATAGATCTTGATTTCCTATTTAAGTCCTTGTTTTGTTAGTCCAAAAGAAATTTGGGTGGTTCTGCCACCTCAGAT
The DNA here is from genome assembly GCA_027563825.1 of Erythroxylum mucronatum. Lineage (NCBI taxonomy): Eukaryota > Viridiplantae > Streptophyta > Magnoliopsida > Malpighiales > Erythroxylaceae > Erythroxylum > Erythroxylum mucronatum. The sequence continues at coordinate 8,536,414 of JAOSBP010000001.1, read as the reverse complement.
TGTACATTTTTAAATAAGGATGATTACTTCCCTAACCAAATTATGCTTCATTGAAGTTAAATTGCTCTACGTTATTAATTTCCACTAGGAAGCAATCAGTTATGATATGAATCTCTCGTCTACATAGGTTGCATCCTTGTTAAATTGATTTGAATGGAGAGAAAGAGGCTATCAGACTATTCAATTCTTTGGTGAGGTTGTCAATTTTAGCCTGTAATGTTGTCATTGAATCTACCGCAATCATTCCTTCTAGATCTGAGAAGATTGACTACTGTCTACTTCCTTTTGATGCCTAAAGACAACTATTGTTTTCCATCTCTTTAAACAAATCATGCTTCGCTTGCAATGGTGGTCGTATAATTCCTTGATGATAGGCACTGAACCCTAGCCTCGTAAAGTCCATAAAGGCTCTTTGCTCCTTATGATGTATTTCGTCCATCATCATTCTTTATATCTTTTTTTAACATTTAACTTTTTGGATTCCTCATTGTTGGCTTATGATGTCCAAATTGATGAGTCCTTTACCTTGTATCTAAATTTCCTTCTCTTTTTTATTATTAATTTTTAATTTCTTGTGATTGGGAACGACGATCACAGGAAAGGGTAATAATTCCTTAAAATAAAGGAATTCCAAAAGTCCTAAACTAATTCCCTGGCGATGACGTCAAAAACTTATTGAGAAATTTTTACGTAATGTAAAACCGTCAATATTCTACAAGTATACGGATCGTAAACTTGTAGCAAAATAGGCGTCGATCCCATAAGGAATTAGTTAAAACTAAATGAACTAAACTTTTTCTAAGGTTGTGAAATGTGATTTGAGAGAAAAACAAAATTCAAAAATTAAACAATCAAATAAAATTGAGCACTAAACCGCTTAACAATTGAGCTGTCACGATAAAATAAGGATGATCAATTATGAAAGCATAGGATTCGTATCATCATTTTACTCTCTTAACCATTTTTTATTCAATTTGGTGTCGATCCTAGATTTACAAAAGATTTGATTATTCTCTCTCAAAACCTAATCATTTAACCCCAATTAATATTCCCTAATTGATAACAAAATTCCATACTTGCAATCTCTCAATTAACAAAAATAGCTTAACGTTTTCAATTAGTTATTTAGGTGATCCCAAAGCCATAGCATTGTTCACTTCTTAAACTAGCAATCTTCAGAAGTGTAACATCCCATCCACATATTAAGGTTTAGAACCCCGACTTGTTGATTGGAAGTTAGATTTGTTAAAGGGGGGATCGGTGGTGACTTATTAGTCCCGATCGATTGCGAAAGTGATGTGGTCGAGCAACATTTCGCCCACTTAAAGTGGGAAATTGTTCTGCGGGTCATTATGAAAATTGTAAAACTTGTTATTGCCTTTCTATTGATATTGGGTATGGAATTTTTGGACATAGGAGTGAAAAGTTATGAGGTTTAGAAGTTCGGTTAATGTCCAGGTTACTGTTTAGGTGAACCGATCGACCAGCCACCTTGTGTGGGCTATAGAGACCGAATCGGTCGTTTGTTCAATTGGGAGTTTTGGGTCCAAATTTATGAAAGTGAGAAAATAGGATGCTGGTCTGGCCGATTGATCGAGCGAACACTGGCCGATTGATCGAGCGAACATGGGCCGATCGATTGAGCGAAAGTTGGTTGATCGATCGAGCAAGCACTGGCCATAACTTCTTTGTTTGATCGCTAATCGATCTGATTGTCGAAGTGATGGATTCCTAAGACGAATATCAATCAGTTATTAATTGAGACAGTGATTGATCAAGAAGAAAATATCGATCGGTTTTGATATTAAGTTAAGAAAGATTAATTTGAAAGTGAGCTGACCGGTTGAAAAGGGACAGTCTAAATATGCTTCAGTGTTTTGGAGATATTTCGAGCTATAGAGCTCCGATCGATTTGAATTTGGTTGCAAATTAAACTAGAGACATGTGGCTACAAATGTGCTGAAAGAGCCGATCGGTAGATCAACCTTTAGACTTCCAATTACTGAATGGAAGTTGGGTTTACCGTTTGGTCTCGGCTTAGTAAGAGCTCAGAATTGAGTGCTTTTGGTGTTGTCGACACATACACATAGGGGATAATCGAGTTGAAAGAAAATGAAAATCGCTATAGCATGGAGAGATCAAAGTTGGACATGAGAAGAATATCGGTTAGAGTGATAAGAGTATGATTTTATGCTCAATATGCTTATGTGAGATTAGAAATTCAGAATGACTTGTATGGTCGATAAAATGGGGACAATAGGAAATTAACAAATGTACATGGTTTGAACAGACAGAAAATTGATGTGGCTTATGGATAATGATCTCAATATTGTTGGTGCTACCTTGAAATGTGAAAGTTGTGATTTAGTATAAGCATATAGTGGGACTGATTAAATTCATTGATGATTTGAGAGAATGGTATCTGATTTGGTATGACAGGCAGAGGTTCACCCCAAAGGAGTATCGACCCTTGAGGGTGACATAAATGTGAATAGGTATATTGTTGTGGATTGATTGGGGAAAATAGGCATATGAATAAAAAGGAAACTAAGTGTCCAGACATAATGAAATGAAATCATAAAATTGTTACGAACAAAAAGGCATGAAATTGGAGCCAGCAGGTTATGTGAGCATTCCTGATTAGAGGATGATTGATATGAAATGGATATTATGTCTTGGTGATATGTCCTCGATCGTGATATAAAGGTGAATGCCTTGTATTGCTGGAATTTATATGACCCTGAGAGGTTACACTTATAATGTAAAATGGTTGTGTGACTATCGGTATAAGAGCTATGATTGAATATGGGAACAGAAATGGGTGAGTGTAAAGAAATGATAATTGGAAGATGCGATGATAATAGGAGTCTATATGAAAAAGTCGTTAAGTTTGATTTGCCATTGAGAGTGCATTAAAGGGGGACCGAGCGATTATTGTGCTAAAGAGTTGTGCCTGATATGGGAATAAACCTATTCATAAAACTGCTTGAAATGAAATCAATGACAAGTGGAAAATGAGACAAAGAGAGTCGTAGAGTTTAAGGTGGTTCACCATTGGGCGTGCACATAGGGTAGTGAGTTCACCATGTAAGCCTATGTGAAAAATATACGTGGAGATCGTATGTGAAAAATATACATGGAGATAATCTAGGCAGCGATCGGCGATTTATTCAAGAAGTTCCAATAAAGATGGGTTTGAATCATATGTGAGTACACTTGTAGTGATCGATTAGGTAGACATTACGATTGGTATCTGGATGAGATGTAACGACTTGGAGAAATGGTCTGATCATGAAAACTATGACATAAATTGATCCTACTGAGATGTGATGTATAGGTGAACTGAGCAGTAGAGCTCAGTTAGGCGACCGATCGACCGACCAGGAGACTGATCGAGCGCATAGAGGATTTTAAATTAAATGACACTACTGCCAATTGAGGAGAATATAGGTTAATATTTCATTCGCTCTACATACGCTCGGGAGATTCCAATCGAATCTAACTAGAAAATACCAACATGCTAAGCGAAGTATTTAAATGAATTGAACTGTGTGGAAACAACGAGTACGATTGAATAAGCAAGAAAATGGAATGAATAGAGAGAATCATTAAAGACACGAAATCGAATGGGGCATTAAAAATGGCATGAGATAATGTTATTTCTCATTGAGGAATTAGTCGCTTCAGAAATTGAAATATAGGGAAATTTGGGTTAATTCTGTTGAAGGTCTTGATGCCCCAATAATATCATGATGTTGAAACTTCAGTAATCCAAGTGAAATTAGCCCAACTGGTAATGATGATCATGGATGAGATTTGAATATAGTCGATCAATTCAAAGAATACGAAAATAGGTGTACATCGTATGAAGTGTTTATGAATATGATAAAGTGAGTAAATAAGATGCTGGTTTGGCTGATCCACTTTTGATTGGCCTACCGATCGAGTGAGCACGGGCCGATCGATCGAGCAAAAGTTGGCCGATCGTCCTTTTCTTGTTTGGCTATAACTTCTTTGTTTGGCCGCCGATCGATCGGATTGTCGAAGCGATGGCTTCCTAAGATGAACAGTGATCGGTTATTAACTTGAGACAGTGAGTGATCAAAAGGCAAATATCGATCGGTTTGATATTAAATTAAGAAAGGTTAAATTGAAAGTAAGCTGACCGGTTGAAAAGGGACAGTCTAAATGTGCTTCAGTGTTTTGGAGATATTTCGAGCGATAGAAATCCGATCGATCTGATTCTGGTTGCAAATTAAACTAGAGACATGGGACTACAAATGTGCTGAAAGAGCCGATCGGCAATTCAGCCTTTAGACTCTCACTTACTGAATGGAAGTTGGGTTTATCGTTCGGTCTTGGCTTAGTCCGAGCTCCGAATTGAGTGTTTTCGGTGTCGTTCGACACATACACATAGGGGAAACATGTGTCTAGAATATAGTATTGCCATCATGTGAATAGTTACTGTATGGAAAAATCTGAAAGTAGACAGGTGGCTACAAAATAGACAGATGTCCCAATTTCAAAGGTGAGTATTAATAACCTTGAAAGATAAGTGTTGTGCTGGCCTTATTCCTTTTTCTAGAAGTCTCATCTCTGAGGGTGTCTTCAGCACAGAATTTTTCATCAAAAACTCCACTGAAGCTCACCGAAGCTCATATACTGTAACCAAATTATCCTCTGTTCCCTTTGCCTCAAGGGAAACTGACCCAAAAACCTCTGTAAAGTGAAGTACGAGAGGTGCATGAAGGCTAAGGCTTTGTGCCGATCGACAGAGAAGTAAACAGCAGTAAACAGGCATGCTAGAACGCGCAACGGAAGCAAGAGCTAACTTGGAGCATACTGTGAGTAGACCGAGATGGTCCCTTTTCATTTACTGCCCTGTACTACTGAATGTGTTTGTGTATGATGGGATCCGGACAGGAGGTTCGATGACTGTGATATTTGAACTGAAATATTGAAGTGTTATGGAATGTGAACTGGGTGAATTCTATGTACTCGTGTGATTATGAAATGTGTTCCGAATGTGTACTTGTATAGAACTGAAATAGTAACACCCCACTCCCGCAAGACCCGAACCCGACATAAACGGTGATGTCCGAGCCCGTGCCCTGCGAGGGTGGCATGCTACATCACTCACTCGATCAAAAATCGGTAAATTTTATTTTTCCTCCATCACTAAACACAATATGCGGAAGTTCAACATCAAGTAGGGCATAAGCCCTTTTCAATCATACAATGTAATTCAAATTGCCCAGATAGCCACTTGGGCCCATTACACCCTACACCATTTCACAATACCCATTTATACAACAGTTGCAGAATATATGTGTCAATACAATAATAAAATATGAAATCCATACGCGAACTGATCCCGACCCCTATTCTTCACTTGAATGCTGTAGACATACTCCCGTAGACTAACGAGGTATTCTTTTCATCCTGGAAAATAGTTGCAAATTTTGGGTGAGTTTTGCGAACTCAGTGAGTGACCATCATCGATGCTTCACCTATATCAGAACATATACAAATCAGATAATTCATGTTATCCCATTAACAAGCATAATTAATCACATACAGTTAATCAGTTATGCCACATAAGACACAGTAATCCGATCAGTTCAATAACAGTTATATTAAACACAGTCAGAAATGATTCAACCCCGTATAACCCTTTCACATGTCATACATATTACAACATTTAACAATCCTATTGAGCCTCATATAAGTAATCAAGTCTGATAATGCACAGTGTCCCGTTAACAACATATATACAAATCAAACAATTATCCCATCAAGCTCACATGCATTTATTCAGTCAGTTCCCATTCAATTTCAAATACACCTCCTTATATCTGTTGCTCACATATAAAATCAGTCAGTATCATTTAGTCGTGTATGTCATGCATATGCAATGTGCATGTGACTCACTTTTCAATTGTTATGTCGTTGTGACTGAGTGCTTGAACTGTCCCCTGTGGGGCTCATTATACGTTGAGCCAAAGGCTCTAATTTTCGTTTGATCAGTAGGGGTAGGAGAGCCTTCTGGGTATGCACTACTCCCCTTCGAGCTCGAGGCTCTGTTTCATTCGTTGAGCTTTTAGCTCTAATCGGTGGTGACTCTAGTCACAACTGCCATTATATTTTATGCCATGAGATGCATCACTCATATTTGACCATTTTAGTCAATTCCTTTCTTAACAGTTATATCCCATCCGTATTCATATGCAATTTGTCCCATTTCGGACCCTTATGTAAATCCCCATTT